>JAJHZJ010000350.1:1731513-2179467 GCA_023548195.1 Bettongia penicillata ogilbyi | reverse complement strand
GATTATAACACATATTTTGACTTTTAAAGTTGATCTCTGCATCTGGGGCACGGGGCTTTGTCTCACAGTTCTTTTGTTTAAAACTTGTTTAAAACTGGGAAAATGCTCAGAAAACAGAAAAATAAATAAGATCATGGGAGGTTACTTTCCTGGTGAACAGATATTTCCTCCTTTCCTTTCAGATGAGGAAGAACAATGCTTACCATCAGGGAAAGACATAGAAGTCAAGGCTTCTGTATCCCAAACATCTGAAATAAATATTCAATGGTCTTAGGCCATGGAAAATGTCAAAAAGGATTTTGAAAATCAAGTTAGAGAGGTGGAGGAAAAACTGGGAAGAGAAATGAGAGAGATGCAAGAAAAGCATGAAAAGCAGGTCAATACATTGCTAGAGGAAACCCAGAAAAATGCTGAAGAACATAACCCCTTGAAAAATAGGCTAACTCAATTGGCAAAAGAGGTTCAAAAAGCCAATGAGGAGAAGAATGCTTTCAACAGCAAAATTAGCCAAATGGAAAAGGAGGTTCAAAAGCTCACTGAAGAAAATAATTCTTTCAAAATTAGAATGGAAGGGATGGAGGCTAATGACTTTGTGAGAAACCAAGAAATCACAAAACAAAACCAAAAGAATAAAAAAAATGGAAGAGAATGTGATATAGCTCATTGGAAAAAACAACTGACCTGGAAAATAGTTCTAGGAGAGATAATTTAAAAATTATGGGACTACATGAAAGCCATGATCAAAAAAAGAGCCTAGACATCATCTTTCATGAAATTATCAAGGAAAACTGCCTGATATTCTAGAATCAGAGGGCAGAATAAGTGTTCAGAGAATCTGCCTATCACCTCCTGAAAGAGATCCAAAAAGAGGGGGAGGAGACAAGATGGCAGACTAGAAAGACTCATGTATGCTTGCTCCGAAGGTACAGCCCACAAATTTCTGGTAAAAAGAACTCCACACAAATTCTGTAACAGTGCAAGATGCTCAGCAACGTAGTGGAGGAGATTTACATTCTAGAGAACCGTGAAAAACTGGCACCAAAGGTCCATCATGCACCGAATTGGGGAGCCCACACCTGCCCTTCCCTGGCCGCATGGAAGCAAGAGGAGCAGATCAGAGCAGGCTTCTTGGAAGGAATCTCTGGCAGCCGTGAGTGTCCTTCCACCCACAGGTGCTACAGGTCACTGAAAGAGACATTTGGGCAGGCAAAGAGGGGAGCTGCATGTCCCCATAACTCAGGCCCTGTTGGGAGGCAACAGCAGAGGTAGCCATGGCCAGGAGCTCGGGTCCATTAACAAAGGTCTCCCCATAAACGCCCTGAGGGAGCTGAGCCTGGGAGGCAGCCCTGCCCCCACCCAAACAACAGAACTTAAGCTCTCACTGAATAGCAGCTGTGCCCACCATTGAAAGCCCTGAGGCTGGGAAGCAGCATTTGAATCTTAGATCCTAAGGACTAGCTGGGAGTATCTAGGCATGGGTGGAGAGGAATCTCAGAAGTCAATAACTGACTGGGAAAATGCTCAAAAATGGGAAGAAAAATAAGACCATAGAAGGCTACTTTTTTGGGGAACCAATAATTCCGCCTTTCATTTATGATGAGGAAGAACAATGCTTACCATCAGGGAAAGACATAAAAGTCAAGACCTCTGTACCCCAAACACCCCGAAATAGATATCCAATCGGCTCAGGCCCTGGAAGAGCTTAAAAAGGACTTTGAATATCAGGTTAGACAGGTGGAGGAAAAACTGGGAAGAGAAATGAGAGAGATTCAAGAAAAGCATGAAAAATGTGTCAATAACCTGCAAAAGGAGACCCGAAAAATGCTGAAAAAAATAAAACCTTGAAAAATAGGCTCACTCAATTGGCAAAAGAGGTTCAAAAAGCCAATGAGGAGAAGAATGCTTTCAAAATCAGAATTAGCCAAATGGGAAAGGAGGCTCAAAAGCTCACTGAAGAAAATAGTTCTGTCAAAATTAGAATGGAACAGATGGAGGCTAATGATGTTCTGAGAAACCAAGAAATCCCAAAACAAAACGAAAAGAATGAAAAAAAAATGGAAGAGAATGTGAAATATTTCATTTGAAAAACAACTGACCTGGAAAATAGTTTCAGGAGAGATAATTTAAAAAATTATGGGACTACATGAAAGCCATGATCAAAAAAAGAGCTTAGACATCATCTTTCATGAAATTATCAAGGAAAACTGCCCTGATATTCTAGAATCAGAGAGCAAAATAATTATTGAAGGAATCCATCGATATCCGTCGGAAAGAGATTCAAAAAGAGAAACTCCTAGAAACATTGTGGTCAAATTCCAGAATTTCCTGTTCAAGGAGAAAATATTGCAAGAAACTAGAAAGGAACAATTCCAGTGTTGTGGAAATACAATCAGGATAACACAAGATCTAGCACCTTCTACATTAAGGGATCGAATCCCACATTAAGGGATATTCCAGAAGTGAAAGAACTAGGACTAAAACCAAGAATCACCTACCCAGCAAAACTGAGTATAATACTTCAGGGGAAAATATGGTCTTTCAAAGAAATAGAGGATATTCCAGCATTCTTGATGAAAAGACCAAAGCTGAAAAGAAAATTTGACTTTTAAATACAAGAACGAGAAGAAGCCTGAAAAAGTAAACAGCAAAGAGAAGTGATAAGGGACTTACCAAAGGTGAATTGTTTACATTCCTACATGGAAAGATAATATTTGTAATTCTTAAAAACTTTTCAATATCTGGGTAGTTGGTTGGACCATACACACACACACACACACACACACACACACACACACGTACATGCATGGATGCACACACATACACACATGCACGCACATACAGAGACAGAGAGCACAGAGTGAATTGAATAGGATGGAACCATATCTTAAAAGAAATTAAGGTAAACGGTGAGAGAGAATTGTAGTGGGAGGAAAGAGGGTGAAATGGAATGGGGATAAATTATATCTCATTCAAGAGGGAAGCAGGAGACTTTTTAGTGGAGGGAAAAAGAGGAGAGCTGAGAAAAAACATGAAGTTTACTCTCATCACATTCGACTAAAGGAAGGAGTAAAATGCACACTCATTTTTGTATGAAAACCTATCTTACAATACAAGAAAGTGGGGGAGAAGGAGATAAGCAAGGTGGGGGGATGATGGAAGGGGAGGGCTATGGGAGGAGGGAGCAATTTGAAGTCAACACTCAGGTAGGGACAGGATCAATAGACAGAATAAGAAACGATGGGGGGGGCAGGACAGGATGCAGGGAAATACAGTCAGTCTTACACAACACGACTATTATCGAAGTCATTTGCAAAACTACAAAGATAGGGGCATATATTGAATTGCCTGTTTTCCCAAAGGGAATGGGTGGGCAGGGAGGGATGGGGAGAATTTGGAACTCAAGGTTTTAGGAACAACTGTTTAGTATTGTTCTTGCTACTAGGAAATAAGGAATACAGTTAATGGGGAATAGAAAGTCATCTGGCCCTACAGGGCAAAAGAGATGATGGGGACAAGAGAACGGAGGGATGATAGAAGAGAGGGCAGATTGGGGATAGGGGAAATTAGAATGCTTGGTGCATTGGGGTGGGGAGAGGGGATAAATAGGGAGAAATTTGGGAATCCAAAATTTTGTGAAAATGTATGTAAAAAGTTAAATAAATTTATATTTAAAAAAAGAGACCCAGAAAGAGAAACTCTTAGGAACATTGTGGCCAAATTCCAGAATTCTCAGGTCAGGGAGAAAATATTGTAAGCAGCTAGAAAGAAACAATTCCACTATTGTGGAAATAGAACCAGAATAGCACAAGATCTAGCAGTTTCTACATTAAGGGAGCAAAGGGCATGGAATAAGATATTCCAGAAGTCAAAGGAACTGGGACTAAAATCAAGAATCACCAACCCAGAAAAACTGAGTATAATACTTTAGGGGAAAAAAAATGGTCTTTCAATGAATTAGAGGACTTTCAAGCATTCTTGATGAAAAGCCCAGAGCTAAAAAAAAAAAAAAAAATCCAAACATTGACTTTCAAACACAAGAATGAGAGGAAACATGAAAAAACAAACAGCAAAGAAAAGTCATAAGCGACTTACCAAAGGTGAACTGGTGACATTCCTACATGGAAAAAAATATTTGTAACTCTGGAAACTTTTCAGTATCTCGGTAGTTGCTGGGATTACACACACACACACACACACACACACACACACAGACAGACACACACAGACATACACACATGCACTCACACACAGAGACAGAGAGTACAGAGTGAATTGAATAGGATGGATCATATCTTAAAAAAATGAAGGTAAACAGTGAGACAGAAATATATTGGGAGGAGAGAAGGTGAAATGGAATGGGGCAAATTATCTCTCATGGAAGAGGCAGACAGGAGACATTTTAGTGGAGGGAAAAAGAGGGGAGTTTACTCTCATCACATTCGACTAAAGGAAAGAAAAAAATGCACACTCATTTATGTATGAAACCCTACCTTACAATACAGGAAATTGGGGGAGAAGGGGATAAGCAGGGTGGGGAGAATGATGGAAGGGAGGGCAATGGGAAGAGGAAACAGTTTGAAGTCAACACCCAGGGAGGGAAAGGATAAAAGAGAGAATAGAAGCAATGGGGGACAGGATAGGATGGAGGGAAATATAGTTAGTCTTACAGAACATGACTATTGTGGAAGTCATTTGCAAAACTCCACAGGTATGGCCTATATTGAATTGCCTGCCTTCCCAAAGGGAATGGGTGGGGAGTGAGTGATGGGGAGAAGTTGGAACTCAAAGTTTTAGGAACAACTGTTGAGTATTTTCCTTGCTACTAGGAAATAAGAAATACAGATAATGGGTAAAAGAAAGTTATCTGGCCCTACAGGACAAAAGAGAAGATGGGGACAAGGGAAGGGAGGGATGATAGAAGAGAGGGCAGATTGGTGATAGAGGAAATTAGAATGCTCGGCATATTGGGGTGGGGGGGAGGGGACAAATGGGGAGAAAATTTGGAACCCAAAATTTGTGAAAATGAATGTAAAAAGTTAAAAAAATAAATTTATTTAAAAAATAAATAAATAAATGATAACAGAAAATATGTTTGATAGGATCATAAAAATGTTTATCAGAATAGGTTATTCAGGCACTTGGAATGCCCTTGATAAAATAGAATAACAAAATAATGAAATATTAGAATCAAATGGAACTTCAATATCATCTAGCCAAACTCTCCCATTTCTTATTTGAGGGATCAAAGGATTAGTGAAATGCAGTGTCTTGTTTCATTTTCCCTGAGTTGTATGTATCATTGCTGACTCAAACTTAAGCTTAAAATGATGATTTACAAAACAATAAATTATTTAATATTCACTAAGTAGTAGGAAAGCATCACTTTTTTACCCTTACTCAGTGCAAAATTTAATCCCTAGTTAGAAAGGAAGTTCACATTTAGGGGGGAAATACTCAATTTATTCAGTAAGAGATAAGAAAATAAACCTCTCCAATACATCCGCATATTGAACTTACAATCATGACAAAACATTGTGCTGATGGGGAGATAGTAGGTAACAATCCACCTTAAGTAGGGATGTCTACCACACGCTTACTTCTCTGGTATCCCAATGCACAGATGGGAGAATTCAGGTTTTCAGCCTGAGAAGAATGATAAACATAGTGTTTCTCTATGGAATGTGAATAAATAGCTCCAAAGTTGATGTTTAGACTGCTAAGTGGGAAAAATGTGCCTAATAATATTCAGAAGCAATCTTGGATTAAGGATTCATTGGAAACTAGCAACATGAGGTCATGCTGTTGAGGTTCAAAAAACACTCCACACATCATTTCCAAATGTTGTTTGTCCTAAATTCACAATTTAAATGGAAACCACGTGAAAAATCACAGTTTTGCCTAATTTGTTTAAAGTTTTCCTTTCATGGAATCAACAAGTTTTTTTTCAAAGATGTATCACTGCTGAAAACTTAGAAATGAGCATCCAAAATTAATTTGAATTAACACAAAGAATGTAAGAAGACATTTTGGCTTCACCATTTTACTCTATATATAATACATATATTAAATTATCACTTAATCCATGGTACCCAGCCTGATATGATCAAGTTCCCCCTAATAAAGAATAAAGATGCAAATAATCTAATTTCTTTAAATGAAATAAAAAATACAGAGAAATTGCAACCATGTAAAAATGAGAAGAAACAGGCACTCTGCACACACAGGGAAAGGAAAATAGCAGAATAAGATGGAACAATTCTATTACCTTTGTTCAGCTGTATAGAAAATCCTCCACTTTTCCATATAAAATGAAAGAACAATTAAGGAGTAATCTTACTAAAAGTAGGTTAGAAGAAAATTGTCCTTCCTACTTTTTGGGAAGCAATCCAACATACAATCCATGAGAAAAAACATAATGAACTTCTTCAATGCAACATTAGTATTGTAGTTTAGCAAATTGTTGCTTTTATTAGAATAAAATCACATTAAAATTAGTTAACAACATCCATCCATTTTAACATTTTTGTGCTGAGTTTTTCTTCTTGTTCTTTCATGGTTTTTGCTTGATTTTTATTTTTGAGTGTCATTACTGATCTGTTTGGATTGACTTTGCAGAGATCTACAAGCTAATGTGTCATTCATTCAAACTTCTGATTCAAATAAATTAATTGAGGAAAATTTCCCTAAATATTGTCTCCTAATAGAGATTTCACTTCTTTCCTTCTCTCTCTCTCTCTCTCCTCTCTCTCTCTCTCTCTCTCTCTCTCTCTCTCTCTCTCTCTCTCTCTCTCTCTCTCTCATTTCAATTCCTGTAGAGTTTATATATTTAATTTAAGTTATACAATTTTGGATATTTTGTGCCATTGTGACTCAATCAATAGGTCGATATTTTGTTTATCCAATTAAAATTTAGTCTTCTTAAATGCAGAAGATTTTGTTTACTGTGTCCTTAGTGCTTTTTGCTGTCTTCATAAAATGCTGACCCCATTACAAACTCTCAATAACCCTACTTGTAAATCATACACATTTTTCTATCAAGAAAGACCTACTACTCTTACTCAAAATGATTTAAAGCTAAGTTCATAGATATACCTTTAAATTAAGTGGAAACGAATGACATATGGCAGGATATGGATTTTTGATACTGGTTTAATGTAACATCAATGTACTTTGCTATGTAACTTCATATTAGTTTTTTTCTAACATTTTGGGGCAGATGCTCACTGTTTTTTTTTTTTAATTTTGTATTTTATTTTTCCCAAGTTGCATATAAATATGATTTTTAATACTTCTTTTAAAACTTTGAATTTCAATTTATCTCCTTTTCTCCCTCCCCAACTAACTCCACCCTTTTGAGAAGGCAAGTAATTCTGTATAGGCTACCCATGTGCAGTAATGTAAAATTTACCATAATCATGCTGTTGTGAAGGATAACATGGGCCAAAAATATCAAGAGAAAGGAAGAAAATTTTAAAAAAGTATGCTTCAATCCATATTCAAACACCACAGCTTCTTTCACTGGAGACAGATAGTATTTTTATTATAAGTCCTTCATAGTTATGGTGAATCATTGTCTTGTTGAGAATAACTAAGTCTTCTACAACTGATCATTTTATTCCATTGCTGTTACTTTATGTAGAATACATTTCACTTTGCATCATTGCATGCAATATTTTTCATGTTTTCCAGAGAGCATTTTGCTCATCATTTCTTAAAGTACAATTGTTATGTTCATCCTTCATTGACAAAGAAGACCATGCCATCAGAGACATGATGACGTTGCTTGCATTTGACATTGTTTTGAGAGAGGGAGGGCTGTGCAAAGCCACTAGTCTGACTTCTTCTCCGGAGTCATCTGACTCCAGTGATGTGATATTCATCAGAATGACTGGAGATGACCCAGGATGCACTGGACCTTGGCCCCCTTCAGACACTCACTTAGGGTGAGATAACGCCCATGCATTGAATAGGCCTGTTTAAAAGCAGCCAGGGGATTACCGCTTTAATGAGGCAAAGAAAAAGAAAGACATCTGTGAGGGAAACAGACACAGGTACTATTTATAATCACTCTTAAGCCAGGAGAGTTCAGAAGAGATCCCTCAGGCAGGAGCCTTAGTGTTATTCAATATTTTGGGCTTCAGATTGCTGTAGGTTTAAGGCTAAAGAAAGGAGAGGAGAGGAGAGGGGGAGGGGAGGGGAGGGGGAGGGAGAGGGAAGGGAAGGGAAGGGAAGGGAAGGGAAGGGAAGGGGAAGGGGAAGGGGAAGGGAAGGGAAGGGAAGGGAAGGGAAGGGAAAGGGAAGGGAAGGGAAGGGAAGGGAAGGGAAGGGAAGGGAAGGGAAGGGAAGGGAAGGGAAGGGAAGGGAAGGGAAGAAAATATTTTTGTATATAGGTCCTTTTGCTTTTTAAATGTCTTTTGCGATACAGACTTAGTAGTGGTATTGCTCGATCAAAGGATATACATAGTTGTATAGCCCTGCTCTGGGTTTTCTGGGGCCTGGTCTGCGATGGTGTATCTTGTGCTCGACTACACTTGTCTCTCACTCTGGTGCAACAGACCATTCCTTCCAACCTTCCAAATTGTCTTGGATTACAAATTTGCTTCACTCCATCTTTTTTGTGACTTTTGCTTTTTAAAAAAATAGAGTCATTTTTGAAACTGTTGGAGGGTTATCAGGCAATTCCCATCGATTACTGAGCTATCTTGTCTCTGCTCACCAAGATGTTTATTTGCAAAAGATTATGATTATTAGTGGAAATTCTTCATAGATTGATTGTAGTTACTTTTTTCTATGTACTTAATTTCCAACTCTAGGCAGATATCTTCCACATACATGCCCATGATAATAAGGGGGATAAGATGAGAGAGGGTAGAAAGGTAAACTGTATCAATCCTATCAGAAAAGTAACTTAAATCACCTATTTAATTGGTGGTAGATCAGCAGCATAACTTCTTTTGATGATGCACAGTACATTGATTTAATATCTGTCTGTTAAGTGTCTATCTTCCCCACCACACAGGACTATACAAAATATGTACCAATTTAAATTTTTCATTGGAAAATTTGATAACTAAAATGAACTAATATGAAAGCAACCATTTTTTTTTCTTTTCTTCACATGTATAATGTCTGTTAGTGGCAAGCCAACATCCTTGGAGTGAAACAATTTTCTTGTTAGGTCATTCTTTCATTTCTGACCCCTGAATAAGGGTTAAAGTCACTCTTCATTTCATTATGTTCAGAGTGATTGGAGGTCATATTCTGGAGAAGATCAAGAAAAAAACAAACAAACAACTAAAAGTAATAGCATGTGAATTATTGTTGTTTCATTTTTTCCAATCATGCCCAATCGTTGTGACCTCGTTTAGTTTCCTTGACAGACTGTCAAGTGATTTGTCATTTTCTTCTCCAGCTCTTTTTACAAGTGAAAAATTGAGCCTAACAGGGTTAGGAGACTTGCACAAGGTCACACAGCTAGTAAGTATCTGAGGCTGAGCTTGAACACATGAATATTTGTCTTCTTGATACCAAATTCATATATTCACCGAGTCATGTAGCTTCTCTAACATGTAAATAAGTTTATTTAAGATCAACATTGTACTGATTATTCAATATTATATTCTACTGTATTTCTATTGTTTAAAACTACAAAACAAAATGTGAGAACCCTCTCCAATGAACTTTAAGCTCATGTGGCCATAGTAAAGGTATAAAGATAGCAATTAGTCTTGGATTTCATTGATGTAAATAAAAAAAAAAATTCTAGTAAAAAACTCACTCCCCTAATGTATGCAAGTACTTTATCATCTTAGAGAGCTGTCTACAGTACAAAAATGTTGTGATTAGCCTAGGTTCACGGCGTCTGCATATGTCAGAGGTAGGATCTGAGTCTTTGAGAGGCAGGGTGAGAGACAAAGATAGACAAAGAGATAGAGAGTTAGAATCAAAAAATGTGGAAAAAAATCTTTTAGGCACAATTCTGATGGAAAAATTTAATTTAAAATGAATCTAATATCTAAGAATTTCTAACCTACAAAAATGATAAAGTATCTTCTTTACTATGAAAGACTTTTCCAAGTATTCTTGACTATGAGAATGACTCATTATACACTCTGCCATATTGTATAAAAAGTATTGAATAACACAAAACTCCTGAGTCTTTTGTGCAGTTTTCCAAAAGAAAATATCCCTGGGTAAATGCTTATTATTAGATGCAATAATTCATTGCTTTTTGTTCTGATTGCTTGTAATGTACATTGCATTTTGTTATATTTTCTCCAGGAGTTATTATTTCTGCAGTGTAGGAAATCATTCCTAAAATGTGGAAATCCCTAGCATCACTGAAGCTAAGTAATTGTTGTTCAATTTATATTCTCACTTACCTCAGATACTGAATGGTTTACGAACTTGCCCAGGGTTCTTGTAAGAATTAGAATATTTCAGAGTAAGCAAATAAGCATTTGTGACTCTCATGTTAGTTTTCTCTATTCATTAAAATATGTTTAATTCCTTAGCTGACATAGTTGATTGAAATTGTCTTAAGATCTGAAATTGACCTAAGGAAATACCAAATGTGTGACATTGACTTTCTTTTTTTGGGAAATTCCCTTTAGGAATGAGGAAAACAAAACTCAAAATGTAAGAGATTAAGTGATATTTCTCAGGTTACATAGTTAATGGTAAAGCCTGTTTCCTAACTTAAAATCTGGTGATTGGTTAACATTACACTACTAATGGACACAATGGTGTTTCTTTGTCATAACTTTTTTATGTGACAATTCATTTGAAATGTTAAATAAATCCATGCCTGTAAGCTTAGCCTTTGCTGTACTTTGAATTTAAAAGTTATTCTAAAAGTTATGTTGGAAGCTTTGCAACAAACTTTTGCCAAAATAGTTTTTGTTTTAATTTGTTTTTAATCTGAAAGGTTGAATTAGATACGTATATATATCAGTGGAGGAAAAAAATTGAGACATGTAGGTGAATTTTCTTGGTAACTGATATTTGTGCATTTAGAAACCAAATACTTTATTTTTTAGTGTTATAGAAATAACTTTTGTTTGTGCTTCCTTATTTTCTTATTAAAATGCATAATTAATTTCATTTATTTTAATTAATTGATGTAAAGGATAAACAACTAGAAAGAAAGGAAACAGGAAATCAAATGAATCTTGTTTATGTCAAAACTTGTATAATCTTCTTCAGTTTGTCTCATACTGTTGATATAAAGGATGTGTTTCTGTGAAATGAGGTTAATTATACCATTGATGGATGATGTGCAGAAATCTTCTATAATCTTTAAAGTCCTACATAAAGGTGAGTTACCAATATTAATATTAGTGTTAGTATCACCACCCTTGTTATTAATGTAACTAGTTTGAGGGAAGCCTATAAGTATTTTGTTTTGTTTTGACTTGAATATATGATTACCCATAAGGGACTATAACAGAGATTTGCAGAAATAACAGTACATTGCAGTACCTAATCTGCAGCTTGTAATCTAAAAAAGGTATGTGGTGTACTGGGAAATTATGTGAGGTCATATAATTAGTATGTATCAGAGGATGGACTTGAACACATCTTTCTGGTCCAATTTGTCTCTCTGTCCACTAACATCATGTTGTTTCTTTACTCATTACTAAATTTATTGTAATAAAATAATTTCCTTTTGTTTTTATTGCAGTCCAGACAACATCTTTTGGACTACTTCAGTGAATTTTCTTTATTCACTTTTTCTTAGTCTCCATCCCCATTTTTGGAAAATCTATACCTAGAATATTCCTTGATAGTTACTTATAGCTTTCTACTTGACTGATTTTTCACACCTTCCTGAGAAGAAACCTTTCACTATCTTTAAAACACTTCATTTTTTCTAATTTTAAAGCACTTATAATATCTAAACTGTTACCTTGCAGTTGCCTGTCTGGCTTAATGAAAATGGATGCAGGAGAAGAAGATTATTTTATACTCCCCCTTCCTGGACTGAACATCAACATTCTATGGTTCCCTGGTGACCTATATTATTATACTATTACCATGCTCCTTTATAGAAATGCTTGGGAGTTGGTAGGCCCAGACAATATCTGGATGCTTGTGGATCATTCATGAGGTCCCTTCATATTCTAACATTCTGTGATTCACTGATGTTATGTTATAAGGCAAATATCTCCTTGTAGAAAACATCATGAAAATTGTAGAAATTGTCTCTTCCTCTCCAATTAGGAACCATGGCAGAATTGTCTTGATAAATATTTAACAGAATACATATGCTAATAAAAAGACTTTATTCTTAGTAATCCCTGTATTAGCTCTGTACACTAAATACTTACTTTAGGGAGGAGCACTGATTAAATTTCCCAGGCTATACCTCTTCAGTAGTAGTAGTAGTAGTAGTAGTAGTAGTAGTAGTAATATTCACATCTTTCTCTACTTTACAAAGAGAGTTTTTTAATCATGTTGCATGTCCAACAAAAAGAATTTATTGAGTGCCTACTGTGTTCCAAGCACTGTGTTAAGCACTGAAGATACCAAAAAGAAATAAAAAAGAGATAAATCCTTCACTCATGAAGCTCACAGTCTAATGGGGGAAATGCCAAACTAATAATTATGTAAAGATGAACTATAAACTCGGTAAATAGGAAATAATTATGAGATGGATGACAATAGAGTCAAGAAGGATTAGGAAGTGTTTCCTTTAGGCAGTGGGATTTTGACTGGGCCTCAAAGAAAGCCCAGGAAAACAATAGACAGAGATGATGAGAAAGACCAGATCAGGAAAGTTGGCAGCCAGTAACAGTAAAAGGAGACTAGATACAGAATATCTATATATTCCTGGAAGAGCAAAGAGGCAAGTTTCAGTAGAATGAATAGTTCAGGAAAGGGGTTAAATTATAAGAAGACTATGAATATTGGGGGATAAAGGGATAGGTTGTAAAGACTGTCTAATAGGATTTTGTATTGACCCTACAGGTGATAGGGAGCAGTAGAATTTATTGGATGGGTAAGAAGATGACCTTGGTAATTGATCGTGGAAAGAATTATAGTGGGGAGAGACTTCGGCAAGCAAACCCATAAGAAAACTACTGCAACTGGCCTAGCATGGGGTAATGAGGGCCAATGCCAGATGCTGGAGTGCCAATGCTACATCTAAAAGCAGTATCAAAGGAAAGAAGGGATAGGAAAAGAGGACATTCTTGAGAAATATTACAGAGGTGTATGTAAAATAAAGAAAAAAACTTTGTGTTTACTTTCCAACAAAATTACTATCTTGCCAGTGAGGTGTGATTCAACTGAAATATTTCTTGCCCATTAATCACTTGGATTACTCATTGTTGCTTTAACAATTCCATCTTTGTAAAATGCCTATTATTCTTTGCTTAAAAAAGTGGGAAAATTCATTAAGTCATGACACTGCTAAATCTGTGATAAATAATGAATACAATTATGCCTACAGCATGTGGGTAGATTGGCATGTCAGAGGTATTCTATGACATTATATTGCTTTTCTTTTTTTATTATGCCCAGCATATAGCACAAAGCTTTCTTTGCATATAGAAGGCATGAATTCAACTGAGTTAAATTGTTAGGACAAGGTGTCATTGCCATTCCTGAGTCACAATTTCCTTGTGTTCTAATTTATAAAAATTCCACAAATAGTTTATAACTAATAAAAATTTCAGATGAGATCATATTTAAAGCTTTCAGCATTGTTGAAATATATTTTTTTTCTCCTGTTACATGTAAAAGTACTTTTTTCCATCATTTTTTTAAATTACTGAAAATTGAAAACACAATAAGAGAATGGAGTAGAAACATTATAAACGAATTTAAAATAAGAAAAGAAAAATAAGCATATCATGTGGATAACAGAATATAAGAGATAATTTAAAATATATAGCAACAAAATTTCATTTCAAGAAAACCCATGTATTCAATATTGCATATTGTGTTGAGACTTTCCATCTTTGTTTCCTTTTTAGTTTTCTAGATTTCTTTTCTTCTCTCCTGCACATTTTGCTTTGTTCATTATCTCTTCCCCTCTCCCTCAGACTAAAATTAAGCTCAGATATATTTACTTTTAGAAATGGACACACATATACATATATAAATACATAATGCATATATAGACACATGCATTCCCTAACAAATGCTACTTCTGAACTTTCGTCTTATGTTTGTGCATATCTCTTATTTCCTTTCCATCCTAATTACTCTACCCACTATCTTGACCTCCTATTACTTAACCTACCCTCTCTCCGAGGCTCCTTCCCTTATCCACCCCATTGTCATAAATATAAGCACCCTTCTATACTCCCTTTGACTTATTCCCTTACCCTTTCCTCTTCCATTTTCCTCCTGATGAAGTTTTAGGTGGTTCAGGGACCCCCAAGGCCTGAAGTATAGGGCAGTGTTGCCTGAAATGACTTCACACACCCAAGCAATCTTTAAGTGAAGTTGCAAAGTTTAATTTTTTTGTTATTCAGTAGGCAAAAGTTCTTAATGAAACTCTAACCTTAGAGAGGTGCAATTAAAGTTTATATAGAAAAAAAAACTGTAGTAAAAACATATGGCAAATACGCTAATTTTGGTGATATAGGGAGGAATTAGGGAGTACTTAAGGAGACGTCAGTTCTTAAAGAAACATGAACTTTTTGTATCTACTGAGCAGGCGTTTTACCAGAGTTCACCAGGAAAAGTCCATGGCTGGGGATGGGGGCATAGAGAAGTATGCTTTTTACATCTGCTAAGTCACTAAGTTAACTAGCTGTTCAAGGCTGATTGAGAATTGCCCAGTCTGCCACTAACCAATTTCTTGTTTGACAAGGTAGACATAGGGAATGCACGTGTGTTTGAAGTCTAGGATACACAAAAGGAGGAGTCCAGGATGCATATAATGAGGGAGGGAGTTTGTAAAATTAGTCCGGTGGACACACAACATCTTTATGAGACAGTATAAAGCCATTTAAAATTAATAATTCATATAGGTGTCATTTTTTTACTGCACAAGAGAGAGATATGAGTGTTTCATTGGGACTCATTCATAAGCAATTGCTAGGCAGAGTATCATTGGGCTAGGGAGAAACCACAATAGATAGTATTATCGAGGCTAGAGAGAAATATGGTCTTGGAATTTCGGTCCTAGCACAGGCTCCTGAGCACCCCATCACCCCCATTCCCATACATCCCAAAACCCGTATATACCCCATCTTTAATCTTTTCTCTCAACCTCCCCTCTAGATATCCCTCCCTTATCCTCTCCCACCTCCTTTTCCCCTTAGCATTCTATTACTTTCTTAATTTAGAAGACTTTTAAACACACACACATATATGTATGTATGTATGTACATATATATGTATGTATATACACCGATATAGATACATATATATGCCACATACACATATGTATATGTGCATGCATGTATTTATGTATCATTCCCCCTTGAACCCATTCTTGATCAAAAGAAAGTCTGCAGAACATCCCTCCTCCCCTTTCTAGTTCTTCTGCATTGGTTTTTCCTCTCATACCTCATTTGCATAGGATAATTACCCTTTTAACTGTTCCTGAAGGGTTTTATTTTTAAAACTCATATCATACTCAAGTCTACCCCACTCATTTTTAATGAACTAGCCAATTATTAATAACAATCTTAGTCATATGTATGACATTTTCCATACATATAAATCAACAGTCTGTCCCTGAGTCTATTGTAATTATTATTTTCTATGTACCTTATATTTCCCTTGACTCCTCTATATGCAGTTTCCTATTGTTAGTTCATTTTTTTGTTATTAACAGATTCCTGAAAGTAATAAATTTCATTAAATATACTTTTAATTCAGGATTATGATTAGCTTTACTGGGTAGGATATTTTCTGCCAGAACCCTAGTTCTTTTACTCTTTGACCTGTATAGTGTTCTAAGACCCGCAGTCTTTAGTGTCACCACTGCAAAGTTTTTTGTAATTTTAACTGTGGGACCATGATATTTATATCTTGCTTCTCATAATCTTTTATCTATGAACTGGAAATTATAGAATTTGACTATAATCTTCCTATGGCTTTCCTCATGGGATCTCTTTCAGGTGGTGATTAGTGACTTTGTTTTCTATTTCTATTTTCCTTTCTAATACTTTAGGAAAATTTTCTTTCATAATTTCTTGTATTATTGTAACAAGATCATTTTAACATAGCTTTCAGGTGCTTCAGTTGGTACCTTTGTTCTTAGATCCTCTTTCATTTCTATCCTGTGACCAAGAACTGGAACTAACACTTCTAGCCTCATGTAAGAACCCACAGAAATTCAACATTAGTATCTGACTGCTTCTGTAATTATCAGACATGTACTGGTTCCTTCTTGCCTCATCCCTTATCTGCTGCACAGCTGGATCCAGTGTTATTTGTCAGTATGAGTTGCCTTAATTTTCCCTGTCTCAAATGACCAACAAAGCTGGAATTTATCTTGAGTTCTTCACTGATTGTCTCAGGAATATGCTGTTCTGCTCCAACTCTTAACTATTTTCTGCAACCTATGTTTGCCCTGAGATGCTATTTTTTTTATAATTCCTGGGGAAAACCTTGAGAGCTTGGAATTTTCTGATATGCTCTGCCATCTTCCAAGAATTTTATCAGTAATAAGAATTTTTAACATTTCTTTTTAAAATTATGAGTTATAACATCTCTCCCTTTCACTCTTCCATCCCTTCACAGAAAAAAAAAAAGCATTTTGATTTAGTTTATAAATATGACATTATGGAAAACATCCACAATATTCATGTAATGAAAGAAAATGTAGCCAAAAAAACTGAAGAAAAATTAAATTTAAAAAAACTATGTTTCAATTTGTATTCAGAAACCATCAGTTCTTTACCTGGGGATGAATAATATTTTTCATCATAAATCCTTCAAAATTTTAGTAGATAATTGAATTGCTGAGAATAGCAATTTCATTCAAAGCTGATCATCTTAAATATTGTTGGTCCTTTCTACAAAGAACATTGCAGTTTGCATCAGTCCATGCAAGTCTTTCCATATTTTTCTGAGAGCTTACTACTCAGAGTTTTTTATAGTACAATAGTGTATCATCACAACCACATACCGCAACTTGTTCAACCATTCCCCAGTTGGTGGACATCCCCTCAATTGCTAATTATGTGTCCCTAGAAATGAGCAGCTACAAACATTTTTGTACACATAGTAGTGGCCCTGGATTTTTTTAAATCTCTTTTGCAATATAAACCTAGTGGTAGCATTTCTACATCAAGTGGTGTGCATGGTATTATAGCCCTTTGGGAAGAGTTCCAAATTACCCAAAAGAATGGTTGAATCAGGAACAACTCCAACAGTGTATGGATGTTTCATTTTTCCCACATCCTTCCAACATTTGTCATTTATTTTTTTCTTTCTTATTAAGCAATCTAATTAGTATGATACAGTACCTCAAAATTCTTTTAATTTGCATATCTCCAATAAGGAATGAGAGTACATTTTCCAATGGTTGTAAATAGCTTTGACTACTTCACCTGAAAATTGATCATATGTTATGAACATTTATCAATTGGGGAATACTCTTATTTTTATAAATTTGACTCAGCTCTCTATATGTTTCTCTATATTTTTTTCAGTGAGCTTTTGGACCTCCTTTTCCAGCTGGCCAGTTCTGCTTTTCAAGTCATTCTTCTCCTCATTGGATTTCTGGACCTCATCTGCCACTTGGGTAAGTCTATTTTTTTCATTCTTAATATAAATTTATTTATTTAATGTTACACATCAATTTTCACAAAATTTTGGGTTCCAAATTTTCTCCCCATTTATCCCCTCCTTCCACCCCAATACACTAAGCATTCTAGTTTCCCCTATCAATAATCTGTCCTCTCTTCCATAACCCCTCCCTTCTCTTGTCCCTATCTTCTCTTTTGCCCTGTAGGGCCAGATGACTTTGTATTCCCCACTAATTGTATTTCTTATTTCCTAGAAGCAAGAACAATACTAAACAGTTGTTCCTAAAACTTTCAGTTCCTAATTTGCCGCATCCCTCTTTTCCCCATCCACTACTTTTGGGAAGGAAGGCAATTCAATATAGGCCATATCTGTTTAGTTTTGCAAATGACTTCGATGATAGTCATGTTGTGTAAGACTAACTGTATTCCCTCCATCCTGCCCTGCCCCCATTGTTTCTATTCTGTCTTTTGATCCTGTCTCTCCCTGAGTTTTGACTTCAAATTGCTCCTTCATCCCATTGCCCTCCCTTCTATCATCCCCCCCCAACCTGCTTATCTCCTTCTCTCCCCCACGTTCCTGTATTGTAAGATAGGTTTTTCATATCAAAATGAGAGCGCATTTTATTCCTTCCTTTAGTTTAGTATTCCCTCTCTCCTCCCACTACATTTCTCTCCTACCATTTACCTTAATTTTTTTTAAGATATGGTTTCATCCTATTCAATTCACTCTGTGATCTCTGTCTCTGTATGTGTGTGCATGTATGTATGTATGTGTGCGCACATGTGTACTTGTGTGTGCACATGTGTACCCGTGTGCGTGTGTGTGTGTGGTCCCATCAACGACCCAGATAATGAAAAGTTTTAAGAGTTACAAATATTGTCTTTCCATGTAGCAATGTAAACAGTTCACCTTTGGTAAGTCCTTATGACTTCTCTTTGCTGTTTACTTTTTCATACTTCTTCTCATTCTTATGTTTGAAGGTCACATTTTCTTTTCAGCTCTGGTCTTTTCATCAAGAATGCTTGAAAGTCCTCTGTTTCAGTGAAAGAATATATTTTCCCCTGAAGTATTATACTCAGTTTTGCTGGGTAGGTGATTCTTGGTTTTAGTCCTAGTTCCTTTGAATTCTGGAATATCATATTCCACACACATTGATCCTTTAATGTAGAAGTTGTGTTATCCTGATTGTATTTTCACAGTACTGGAATAGTTTCTTTCTAGCTGCTTGCAATAGTTTCTCCTTGACCTGGGAATTCTGGAATTTGGCCACAATGTTCCTAGGAGTTTCTCTTTTTGGATCTCTTTCAGGCGGCGATCGATGGAATCTTTCAATAATTTATTTTCCTTCTGGTTCTAGAATCTCAGGGCAGTTTTCCTTGATAATTTCATGAAAGATGATGTCTAGGCTCTTTTTTTTGATCATGACTTTCAGGTAGTCCCGTATTTTTTAAATGGTCTCTCCTGGATCTATTTTCCAGGTCACCTTTTTTTCCAATGAGATATTTCACATTCTCTTCCATTTTTTCATTCTTTTGGTTTTGTTTGGTCATTTCTTGGTTTCTCATTAAGTCATTAGACTCCATCAGATTCATTCTAATTTTGAGAGAACTATTTTCTTCACTGAGCTTTTGAACCACTTTTTCCATTTGGCTAATTCTGCTTTTGAAAGCATTCTTCTCCTCATTGGCTTTTTGAACCTCTTTTGCCAATTGAGTGAGCCTATTTTTCAATGTATCACTTTCTTCAGCATTTTTTTGTGTCTCTTTTACCAAGATATTGACCCGTTTTTCATGCTTTTCTTGCATCTCTCTCATTTCTCTTCCCAGTTTTTCCTCTACCTGTCTAACGTGATTTTCAAAATCCTTTTTGAGCTCTTCCATGGCCTGAGCCCACCAGACATCCACCTTGGATGTCTGGGATACAGAGGCCTTGACCTCCACATCTTTCCCTGATGGTAAGAATTGTTCCTCGTCATCAGAAATGAAAGGTGGAAACATGTGTTCCCCAAGAAAGTAGCTTTCTATGGTCTTATTTTTCTTCCCTTTTCTGGGCATTTTCCCAGCCAGTTACTTGACTTCTGAGATTCCAGTCCACCCATGCCTAGATCCTCCCACCTAGTGCTTGAGGTCTGAGATTCAAATGCTGCTCCCCAACCTCAGGGCTTTCAGGGGTGGGTGTAACTGCTATTCAATGAAAGCTTAAGTTCTGGTTCTCAGGTGGGGGCAGGGCGACCTCCCAGGCTCAGTTCCCTCAGGCGGATTATGCGCAGACCTTCAGGAATGGAGCAGAGCTCCCGCTTGCTCCAGGAATCCTGGGCTGCTGCTGCCTGTGCCACTGCCTTCCAAGGGGGCCGAGTAATGGAGACACCCCACTCCCCTCTCGGCCAGCCCAGCAGTCTCTCTCACTGACCTGTAGCACATGTGAGTTGAGGGACCTTCATGGTGGCCGGAGGTTCTGTCCCTGAAGCTCCTCACATCTCCTTCTCTGGGGCTGAGTGGCCAGGGCTGTGCAGGGGTGTTCCCCACATCCAGAGTGCAACAGACCCTTGGGGATGGCTTTCCAGGGCTCTCTGGAACGGAAGTGTCCTCCACTGCATTGGTGCGTGGCTTGCTCTGCTCCAGAATTTGTGGGGAGTTCTTTTTACAGGAAATTTATGGGGTTTGGATTCAGAGCTAGCATACATGAGTCTTTCTACTCTGCCATCTTGGCTCCTCCCCCCAAAAAATGATTTTTTAAATGAAATAAGAGTGTTAGGGGAAAATGAGGGACAGAACGGGGAAGCAAAGAATGAAAAATCCAAAAGAAAATTAACAGCTTTTTAAAACAGGCACAAAAATACTGAAGGAAATAAAAGCTTAGAAATAGAATTGTACAATGTGAAACAGAAATTCACTAATGAAAATAATTTTTATTTAAAAAGCACAATTGACTAACTGGGGGGGGAAAGAGAGACACATTTTCACTGAAGAAAACAATTATTTTATAATTAGAAGTTGCCAAGTGGAAGCTAATTACATGGGAAATGACAAAAAAGGTCAAAAGAATGAAAGGGGGATAAAGTGAAATATCATTGAAAAACCTGACCTAAGAGTGGATCAAGGTGAGACAATTTAGAAGTATTTTATTAGGTGAAAGTCATAATTGAAGAGAGAGTTGTAATTTTACTTCAAGAAATTGTGAAGGAAAATATCCAGATATTATAGAACCAGAAATTAAGTTGTAAATTCAAAGAACTCACTGACTGATGACTACCTGAACAACACAAAAATAAAAATTTGCAGAAATATTAGTACAATTATCAATATTCCCAAGTCAAAAATATAATATTTGAAGCAACCAGAAAGAAACCAATCAAAAATTGTAGAGCCACATTCAGGACCATACAAGATCTGGAATCTATCATGTTAAATTAGTTGATGGTGTGGAATATGATATTCCAGAAAACAAAAGAGGAATTATTAATACCATGAATGATGAACTCAGCAAATTAGAGCATAATACTTCAATGGAAAAAAATGAAAAGAAGGCTTTGAAGTATTGTTGATGCAAAGACAATAGCTAAATAGAAAGGTACTTAAAATATAAAATCCAGTAGGACCATAAAGAAGTAGACATGAAAGAAACATCACAAAATACGCAATAAAGTTAAATGATTGACCTTTCTATAAAATAAAATTAAACATGTACCTTATAGGAATTTTGTTGTTGTTAGTTCAATTAAAAAGATTCTATATTGAACGAATATATGTGAATCAGTCAAATAATATGGGATGATGAAAAAAAGAGGCAAGAAAGAGTGCACCTTTTGGAGAAAGGGGAATAGAGAGGAATAATGGAGAAAATTACCTTGCAGAAAAAAAATCCCATGCTGTGAAAAGGTTTTGACAATGTAAACAAATGTTTTAGGATCATTGGTAAAATGTAAATCTCACTCTTACCAGAACTGCTTCAAAGAAGGGAGTTAATTCTCTTTGTGCATGAATGTAAATATGTGTGCATGTATGCATTACAAATGCTACGTATATGTATATATACACATACATATTTACATATAAATTCATACACATCCCAACTCACAATATAAATGTATCTTACCAAAAATGTAAGTAGAATGGCAATGCACATAAAAAGGGGGTTGGTAAAAGGGAGAGCAATAACATAAATCAATAGTAATAAAGGAAACAATTGAAAGGAGGAACAGGACAAAAACGGGAAGAAGATAAACAGAAGAAAATGGAATGGGGGAAAGTGAAAATGAATGGGATGAACTCATTTGTAAAACGTAGGAACATAGCAGAATGGATTAGAAACCAA
Organism: Bettongia penicillata ogilbyi; assembly: GCA_023548195.1. Lineage (NCBI taxonomy): Eukaryota > Metazoa > Chordata > Mammalia > Diprotodontia > Potoroidae > Bettongia > Bettongia penicillata. The sequence goes on along the minus strand of JAJHZJ010000350.1, from coordinate 2,157,435 downwards.
AATCTAACAATACAAATATAAGAAACACATTTAGGAGCAGGACCAGAATATATTATTGATGAACTGAAGTAAATAAAAAAAATGGGGACAGGGGTTGCAATTATGATCTCTGACAAAGCAAAAGTAGGAAACAAACAATAATCAGGGAAATGATATCTAATCTCAACATTAACATATGCATTAAGTAGCACCGAATTCAAATTCTAAAAGGGAGAGTTAAGTGACTTATGGGAGAAAACAGAAAGTTGTTTTAAACGAGTGTGGGACTTTAAACTTATACTATAACAGTTAACTAAATGTAACCATAAAATAAGTAAGAAATAAGTAAAGAAGAAAAATAGAATATTGGAAAAATAAGGTGATAGACCACTTGAGGAAACTGAGTGGCAATAAGCAGGATTGGTTTTTGTCAATTGCACATGGCACCTTTAAAAAAATTGGCCTAGTAGAAGGGAAAAAAAAATCCTCACAAACAAATACATAAAAACAAAAAGATTAAATGCACCCTTTTCAGACCACAATGTCATAAAACAGTATTTAATTAACACCTATGGACACACAGATTAAAAGTTAAATGGAAAATAATTATTCTAGTACTGAAGAATGACTGGATCAAAAATTCATAGCATGTATAAATTAATAAAAGAGAATGAAAGTGATGCAATATACCAATATTTGTGGGATGCATTCAAGGCAGCATCTACTAGGAAAAAAAGTGATGCTCTGAATGTGAACATCAATAAAATAGATAAGTGGCAGGTCAATAAGTTGGGAAAACAATTAAAAAAAACCCACAACAAGAATAAAGCAGAAATAGCCAAATAAAAATTAAAAAAGAAACTCAGAAAATTAAAGAGGATTAACTAAATTGAAAGTAAAAAAAAGAAACTGAGTACATAAACCTATAAACTAGTTTTATATTATATAAGTACCAATAAAATACATAAATAAGTAGTGAATATTATTTTCAAAAAGAAGAAAACCATATCTCCAGTATCAAAAATGAAAAAGGCGAGAAAAAACCTAATGAAAATGAAATTAAAATAATTACTAGGAATTGTTTTGCACAACCATATTCTTGTAAAACTGTCAATCTAAATGAGATTGTTGAATATTTACAAAAAATAACTACTCAGAGTAATAGAAGATAAATAGAATAACATTAACTTTAAAAAAAAAAAAAACAAATTGAACAAGCTATCAATGAGCTGCCAAAGAAAAAAAAAATCCCTAGGAAGGAATTTATTCCAAAGTGAATTCTATGAAACAGTGAAGGAATAATATATATACACACGTATATACATACGTATATATATGTACACATACATATATGTATATATACATACACACGCACGCACACACACACACACACATATATATATATATATATATATATATATATATATATATATATATATGTCTAATGGCAAGCTAAGATGGCAGAGTACAAGGATGATCCTGGAGAAGCTCTCCCCAGTAGCCCACAAAACACCTGCAAAACAAGAAATGGAAATCAAGGGGATGCCCATCAATTGGGAATGACTGAATAAATTATGATATGTGAACGTAATGAAATACTATTGCGCCATGAGGAAGGATGAACAGGAAGACTTCAGAGAGGCCTGGAAAGATTTATATGATCTGAAAGGAGGAGAACCAGGAGAACGTTGTGCACAGCAACAACCACAGCATGCGAGAGTTTTTTCTGGTAGACTTGGATCTTCATAGTATGCAAGGACTTAACCAAAAGTTCCTAGTAATCTTGTAAGGCAAAATGCCTTCCACATCCAGAGAAAAAAAAATGGAATTGAATCGCAGAATGTAGCAGATCTTTTTTGTGTGTGCGTGTTTGTTATGTGATTTCTCCCATTTATATTAGTTTTTCTACACAGAATTACTGTAGGGAAAATTTATTCAATAGGAATGTATGTGTAGATCCTATGTAGAATTGTATGCCATCTCGGGGAAGGAGGGGAGTGGTGGGGAGTAGGTAGGGGGGAAAAATCTAAGTTTTATGATGGTGATTGTAGAACACCAAAAATAAATGAAAGTAATATTAAAAAGAGAGAAAGGAATAAATGTTAATATAGTAATATAGAAGTGTATAAATACTCTGAGGGTGAGGTTTTACTTTGGTGCATTTCTGTTGTCAAGTGTTTCTTTGGCCAGAGAGACTCTGGGAAGCAGTTAAATGGTTCCCTCCCCCCCACCCCCTTAGCCTGGCTAAAACCTAGAAGTCGGTGCTTCCCTCTCTAATAATTGTGTGTGTAAGTAAAGATCAGATATGTGTATGTGTGTAATAATCATGCAGTTTGAAAGCGTTGTCTGTTGATTTAGTTTTGATTTCTCTGAAATTTTAACTTTGATTTTCTCTGATACCTGTGCTTGATTAAAGTGATGGTGAACGCCCTGAAAAAAAAAAAAAAAAACTTGTAAAGAAAACTGACTCTAAACAAATTCTAGAGCAGCAGAAGTCACAAAATGCCAGAGTGAAAAAGGTTTCCAGCCCAAGACAGTTTGGAAGACTGAGAGAAAAAGTCTATTACTCCCATTATGGAGCTGAGTGCAGTCCCGTGAGTGCAGTCCAGCCTTGTCCTCATGACACCAGCAGGAACAGGACTGGAGCAAGTCTCAGGGGATGGCATCCCCAACAGAAGATAAGGTTCTCAGATAGCTCAACCCTGAAACACCAAAGGCAGCTTCAAAAGTCAGTGAGAAAGGTATTTCACCTGGGAGAGAAGGGAATGTGGTCTGATAGCACAGATAGTGGTAACTGCAGACGTAGCATCCATTTTTGGAACACTTGCCATAAAGACCCTCAGAGAACTGAGTGACTGATCTGGATCTCAGCCCTGAGGATCTCAGCCTTCCTCTCTGGGGGAGAGGAAGAGTGCTAGTGGTGGGCTGGTGGAATCTCTGGACAGGGAACCCTCCTGGCAGATCCTGTGCAGAAGAGAGTGCTTCACAGACAAAAGTGCAGACCAGGATAAGATTAAAGTCCTTTCCCTTGACTGTGCCATGATAGAGGACCTGAAAACTTACAGATCCCAAGAATGTATCCTCCTCTTCACAAAGGACTCTAAACTCAAGTAACTCATTAGGAAAATGCCAAAAAAAGGGGGAAAAAATAAGATGATAGGTTACTTTTTTAGTGAACAGGTATCATCTTCCATTCTTTCAGATGAGGAAGAACAATGCATACCATTAGAGGAAGACCTAAAATTTAGGAATTTTGCATCAAAACCTCCAAAAAATATGCAATGTTCTGAAGCCATGTAAGAACTCAAAAAAGATTTTGAAAATCAAGTAAGAGAGGTGCAGGAAAAATTGGGAGGAGAAATGAGAGAGATGCAAGAAAATCATGAAAAGTGACTAAAGAGCTTTCTAAAGGAGATTGAATAAAAGAGACTGAAGAAGAAACACCTTTAAAATATAAACTAACTTGGGGAAGGAGCCAAGATGGAAGAGAAGAAAGACACATATACTCTAGCACTTCACCCACAGGTCATAAAATATCTGTAAAAATTGACTCTCAAAAAATTCTAGAGCAGCAGAAGTCACAGAACGCCAGAGTGAAAGAGACTTCCAGTCAAAGGTAACCTGGAAGGCTGACAGGAAATGTGCACCCCATAGGAGCCTGAAGAGAGTGGAGCCCAGCCCTGGCCATGAGGCATTGGGAGGAATAAGTGGAGAATAGGACGCTGGGGCAGAATACCCAGCAGGGAGGGTCTCATATCCCTCAACCCAGAAGCTCCAAAGAAAGCTCAAAAGGTCAGTGAGATGGCTTTCCCAACTGGGCAAGAGGGAAGCTGGTTCCACCCCCCAGCACTGGCCCAAGGTGGAGGAGGCAGCAGAGGGGGAAGCAGTAGCACTGGTGGAAGAAGCTACAGTATCCATCTGTGAAGCACTGGGCCTAAAGACACTGGGGGAATTGAACAGTTGATCTGAACCTCAGCTCCGAGCACAGTCCTGGGGTGAGGAGAAGCACTAGGAACCTCCTCTTGACAAAGGATTCAGAAGTCAGGTTATTAGCTAGGAATATGCCCATAAAAGGGAAAAAAATAGGACCCTAGAAGGTTACTTCCTTCCACCCTTTCAGGTGAGGGAAAAAAAAAACACATACAGTCAGTGGAAGTCAAGCCTTCTGCCTCCAGTACTTCCAAAATGAATATGCAATGGGCTCAGGCCATGAAAGACCTTGAAAAGTATGTCAACAGCTTGCTAAAGGAGACTCAAAAATGCTGAAGAAAATAAAATCTTTAAAAGCAGGCTAATTCAATTGGAAAAAGAGATCTCAAAACCCAATGAAAAGAAGAATGCTTTAACAAGGGAATTAGCCAGATAGAAAAGGAGGCTCAAAACGTCAGTGAAGAAAATAGTTCTTTAAAAATGAGAGTGGAGGGAGTAGAAGGACGCACATTTACGAGCTCCAACCACAGCCCACAGAATTAATGTAAAAAGAGATCTGCATAAATTCTGGGTCACTGAAAGGTGTGCAGAACCAGAGTGGAAGAGATTTCCATGCCAGAGAGCCCTGGAGACCCGTCCCCAGGGTCCGTCGCATCCCGGAAAGTGGACCCCCACCCCCAGCGCTGCCCTGGCCACGGCCCCAGAGAAGCTGACCCGAGCAGGCTTCAGGGACGGAAGCTCCAGCAGCCGGGAAAGTTCCTCCGCCCACAGAAGCTACAGGTCAGTGAGAGAGATGGCTGGCTGGAGGAGGGGAGCAGAGTGTCTCCGTGACTCGGGCCCCCTCGGGAGGAAGCGGCAGAGGCAGAGGCGTGGGCAGCAGCGGAGGCAGCAGCGGCGGCGGCCACCCGGACTCCCTCAGCAGCAGGCAGGATCTTCATTACGGAAGGTCTCTGCATAAACAACCTGAGGGAGCTGAGCCTGCGAGACGGCCCTGCCCCACCCTGCTCCACTACTGAAGGCTTCTGCATAAAGCCCCTGAGGGAGCTGAGCCTGGGAGGCACCACCCCCTTCCCGCTCTGTTCCTGAAAGTCTTTGCATAAAGCCCCTGAGGAGGCCGAGCCTGGGAGGCGGCCCTGCCCCCACCCCAGCACCAGAACTAAAGCTTGCTGCAGAAAGCCCATTTGAACCTCAGACCCCAAGCACTATCTGGGCGGATCTAGGCGGGGGTGGACAGGAATCTCAGAAGTCAATTAACTAGCTGGAAAAATGCCTAGAAAAGGGAAGAAAAATAAGACTATAGAGAGTTTTTTCCAACAAATGCAAATGATCCCAACATTCGGATCTGATGACGAGGACGTATTCTTGTCATTGGGGAAAAATGTGGAGGGCGGGGCCTCAGTACCCCAGACACTCCAGGGGGATGTCAGGTGGGCTCAGGCCTTGGAAGAGCTAAAAAATGATTTTGAAAAGCAAGTTAGACTGGTGGAGGAAAAGCTGGGAAGAGAAATGAGAGACATGCAAGAAAAGTATGAAAAACGGGTCAATACCTTGGTTAAGGAGACCCAAAAAAATGCTGAAGAAAATAACACCTTGAAGAAGACGCTCACTCAATTGGCAAAAGAGGTTCAAAAAGCCAATGAGGAGAAAAATGCTTTCAAAAGCAGAATTAGCCAAATGGAAAAAGAGGTTCAAAAGCTCACTGAATTTAATAGCTCTCTCAAAATTAGAATGGAACAGATGGAGTCTAATGACTTTACAAGAAACCAAGAAATCACCAAACAAAACCAAAAGAATGAAAAAATGGAAGAGAATGTGAAATATCTCATGGGAAAAACAACTGACCTGGAAAATAGATCCAGGAGAGACAATTTAAAAATTATGGGACTACCTGAAACTCATGATCAAAAAAAGAGCCTAGACATCATCTTCCACACTCATTTTGGTATGAAAACCTATCTTACAGTATAAGAAAGTGGGGGAGAAGGAGATAATGCAAAGGGACAATGATGGAAGGGAGGGCAAAGGGAGGAGGGAGCAATTTGAAGTCAATACTTGGGGAGGGACAGGATCATAAGACAGAAGAGAAACAATGAGGGGCAGGTTAGGAGGGATGGTAATTCAGTTAGTCTTACACAACACGACTATCAGGGAAGTGATTTGCAAAATTACACAGATATGGCCTATATTGAATTGCCTGCCTTCCCAAAGGGAATGGGTGGGGAGGGAGTGATGGGGCGAATTTGGAACTCAAAGTTTTAGAAACAACTGTTTAGTATTATTGTTGCTACTAGGAAAGAAGACATACAGTTAATGAGGAATAGAAAGTCATCTGGCCCTACAGGAGAAAAGAGAAGATGGAGATGAGAAGGAGGGATGACAGAAGAGAGGGCAGATTGGACATAGTGAAAATTAGATTGCTTGGGGTATTGGGGTGGGGGGAGGGGAGAAAAGGGGAGAAAATTTGAAACCCAAAATTTTTTGAAAATGAATGTAAAAAGTTAAATAAATAAAAAAACAAAAAAAAAAAAACAAAAAAATAAAAAAATAAAAATGAGAGTGGAGTTCAGAGAAGCTGATGACTTTATGATAAACAGGGAAATTACAAAACAAAACCAAAAGTATGGAAAAAAATAGAAAATAATGTGAAGTATCTCATTGGAGAAACAACTGACCAGGAAAAGGAATCCAGGACAGATAATTTAAAAACTATGGGACTACCTGAAGTCATGATAAAAATAAAAGCCTAGATATTATCTTTCATGTAATTAGTTCCCTGATATTCTAGAACCAGAAGGCAAAATAAAAATTGAAAGAATCCACCATTCACCTCCTGAAAGAGACCTGGAAAGAGAAAGTCTTAGGAATAATGTGGCCAAATTTCAGAATTATCAGGTCAAGAGAAAATATTGCAAGCAGCTAGAAAAATAGATGCAAATATTGTGGAAATAAAATCAGGGTAACACAGGATCTGGCAACTTCTACATAAAGGGATCAAAGTGCTTGGAATAGGATACTCCATAAGTCAAAAGAAATGGGATTAAAATAAAAAACTACCTATGCAGCAAATCTGAGTATAATAGTTCAAGGGAAAAATAGGTCATTCAATTATATAGAGGATTTTCTAGCATTCTTGATGAAACAACCAAAACTGTAGAGCAAATTTGATTTTCAAATACAATGAAAAGGGAAAGAGGAAAGAGGAACCATAAAGGACCTTCTAAAGCTGATCTATTTACATTCCTACATGGAAAAACAATATTTGCAACTCTTGAGACTTTTCACCATATTTGGATAGGTGGAGGTATTACACATACACGCATACATGCACACACACAAACACACACAAACACACACATAGATAGAGAGCCCAGGTTGAGTTGAATTAGAAGGGAGGATATCTGTAAAAAAAAAGTAAAATTACGGGGTGAAAGAGGAATATATTAGGAGGAGAAAGAGAGAAATGGAATGAGGCAAATTATTACTCATAAAACAGATAAGAAAAATATTTTTCAGTGGAGGAGACAGGGGAAAAGGTAAGAAGGGAGAAGTGAAGTTTATTCTCTTCACATATAGTTTAAGGAGGGAATAACATGCTCACTCAATTTGGCATGAATATCTATCTTACACTGCAGGAAAGTAGGGGAGGAGGTGAAAAGTGAGGTGGTGGGTATGATAGAATGGAGGGCAAATGGGAGAAGGGAGTGACTAGAAGTAAGCACTTTTTGGAAGGGACAAGGTGAAATGAGAAATTAGAATAAAGAGGAGACAGGGTAGGATGGAGGTAAGTATAGTTAGTCTTACACAACATGACTATTATGGAAGTCTTTTGCAAAATGACACATAGATAGCCTGTATTGAAATTTTTGCCTTATCAGTAGGGATGAATGGAGAGGAAAGAAGGGAAAGAAGCTGGAATTCAAAGTACTACAAATGAATACTGAGATAGGTTATTGCATATAGCTGGGAAAGAAGAAATACAGGGTATAGAAATATATCTTGCCCTACATGAAAAGAGAGAAGATGGGGATAAGTGAAGGGTGGGGTGTGATAGAGGGGAGCACATTGAGGGAAGATGCTATCAAAATGCAAGGTGTTGTGGGGTGGGGGAGGGGAGAGATTGGGAGAAAAATTGGAACTCAAAATCTTGGGAAAATGAATATTGTAATTTAAAAATAAAAATGTAAGAAAAAATGAAATATAGACTAAGTCAAATGGCAAAAGAGATCCAAAAAGCAAATAATAAGAAGAATGCTATAAAAAACAGAATTAATCAAATGGAAAAGGGGATTCAAAGGCTCACTGAAGAAAAGAGTTCTTTAAAAATTAGAATGGAACAGATGGAAGCTAATGACTTTATGAGAAACTAAGAGATTACAAAGCAAAACTAAAAGAATAAAAAAAAAAGACAATGTGAAATATCTCATTGGAGAAGCAATTGACGTATAAAATAGACCCAGGAGAGACTATTTAAAAATTATGGCACTATCTGAAAGTCATAATCAAAAAAAGAGCCTAGACATCATCTTTCCTGAAATTACCAAGGATAGCTCCCTTCATTTCCTAGAACCAGTAGGTAAAATAAATATTGAAAGAATCCCCCATTCACTGCCTGAAAGAGATGGGAAAGGAAAAAAAAAAAAAAAAAAAAACTTCTACGAATTGTGTATCCAGATTGCAGAATTCTCAGGTCAAGGAGAAAATCTTGCAAGGATCTAGAAAGAAATAAATCAAGTGTTGTGGAAATAAAATCAGAATAACACAAGATAGAACAACTCCTACATTAAGGGATCAACTTAGAATATAATATTCCAGAATTCAAAGGAACTAGCATTAAAACCAAGAACCAACCACCCAGGAAAAGTGAATAAAATACTTCAGGGGAATAATGGTCATTCAGTAAAATAGAGGACTCTCAAGCATTCTTAATGAAAAGACCAGAGCTGAGAAGAAAATTTGACTTTCAAACACAAGAACCAAGAGAAGCATGAAAAGGCAAACAGGAAAAAGAAAACATATGGCACCTACTAAAGTTGAACTGTTTGCATTCCTACATGGAAAGATAATATCTAGAAATTTTGAAACTTTTCTCAGTATTTAAATAAGGTATTATTCATATGAATGGAGGTATTATTACCATGGATAACTCCCTTCATTGCCTAGAACCAGAGGGTAAAATAAATATTGAAAGAATCCCCCATTCTTGTGATATATTGCTATATTTATCTTGTGTTTTATTTTAAAATTTTCATTGATATTCGTTAAGTAAACTGGCCTAAAGTTTTCTGGAACAAGAGGAGAATAGGACTCTGGGGCAGAATACCCAGCAGGGAGGGTCTCATATCCCTCAACCCAGAAGTTCCAAAGAAAGTTTCAAAGGTCAGTGAAAGGGCTTTCCCAACTGGGCAACAGGGAAGCTGGTTCCACCCCCTCCACCCCAGGTGGAGGTGGCAGCAGAGGGGGAAGCAGTAGCAGTGGTGGAAGAAGCTAAGGTATCTATCTGTTAAGCACTGGGCCTAAAGACTCTGGGGGAATTGAACAGTTGATCTGGACCTCAGCCCCGAGCACAGTCCTGGGGTGAGGAGAAGCACTAGGAACCTCCTCTTGACAAAGGATTCAGAAGTCAGGTTATTAGCTGGAAAAATGCCCATAAAAGGGGAAAAACAGGACCTTAGATAGTTACATGTGGTCACGCACACATGCATATACATATATACATATATATGTGTGTGTATACATATATATGTGTGTGTATATATATGTGTGTGTATACATATATATATATACATATACACATATATACATACATACACACACACACACACACACACACATATATATATATATATATATATATATATATATACACACACACACACACACACACACACATACACATATAAATAGGAGGTGAGAGGGATAAAGTGAAGCTTACTCCCGTCACATTTGGCTTAAGTAGGGAATAACATGCATACTCAATTTTGTATGAAAATCTATCTTACACTACAGGAAAGTAGGGGAGAAGGGTATAAGCAGGTAGGGGGATGATAGAAGGGAGGGCAAATGGGAGGAAGGAGTCATTTGAAGTAAACACTTTTCTGGAGGAAGAAGATAAAAGAGAGAATAGAAGAAAGGAGAGGTCAGTATAGGATGGAGGAAAATATAGTTAGTCTTACACAACATGATTATTATGGAAGTCTTTTGCAAAATTACACATATATAGCCTGTACTGAATTGCCTACCTTCTCACAGGGAATGAGTGGGGAGGGAGGATGGGAGAGAAATTGGATCTCACAGTTTTAAGAACGAATGTTGTGCCTTGTTTCTGCATGCATCTGATAATAAGAAATAAATGTAATGGGGTTGAGAAATCCATCTTTCCCTACAAGAAAAGAGAGAAGATGGGGATAAGGGAATGGAGTTGTGTGATAGAAGGGAGGGCATATTGGGGAAGGAGTAATCAAAATGCACAGTGTTTTGGAGTGGGAGGAGGGGAGATATGAGAGAAAATTTAGAAGTCTAATTTTTGTGGAAATGAAAGTTGAAAAGTAAGAATAAAGATATAAACATGGAAGAAAGAGAAAGAGAAACAGAAAGAGAGAGAGAGAGAGAGAGAGAGAGAGAGAGAGAGAGAGAGAGAGAGAGAGAGAGAGAGAGAGAGAGAGAGAAAGAGAGTAAATGTAACCTTATTGGAAAAATGTTAAATTTTGAAAACTATTCCTAAAGGGGTATAAAACTGTGAATATATTTTGATCTAATAATAATAGGAGTAAAGCTGTAACCCAAAGAGGCCATAAAAAAGGGAAAAAGCCCCACATGCACAAAATATTTATAGCACCTCTTTTAGGTATGGCAAGGAATGGAAACTGAAGGGATGCCCATCAATTGAGGAATAGCTAAACAATGAATGTCTTGGAATATTACTGTGCTGTAAGAACAGATGAGCAGGCAGATTTCAGAGAAACCTGGAAAGGCTTACATGAACAGATGCTGAGGGAAGCGAACAGAATCAGAACAATGTTATACATAATTACGACTTCATTGTGTGATGACCAATTCTGTTATACTCATCAATATAAGAACTTAAAAAAAAACAAAAAAAAACAAAAAAAAAACTTCCGAATCACTCATGATGAAAAATGCCATCAACCTCCACAAGAAAAAAAATTTGGAATTTAAGTGCAGATCAAAGCATACTATTTTACACCCTCTTTTTTGTCATGGTTTTCCCCTTTTTTTCTGTTTCTTTTTTCACAGCATGACTAATGCGGAAAAATGTTTAATATGATCATATGCATGTATATATATATATATGTATATATATATATATATGTATATATATATATATATATATATATATATATATATATATGTATATATATATATATATATATATATATATATATCCTGTATCTGCTTGCCACCTTGGGCAGTGTGAGGGGAGGAAATGGGGGAGAAAAAAGTATAACTCACAATATTATAAAAGTGAATGCTAAATACTATCTTTACATCTAATTGGGAAAAAATTAAAATACTATTTAGTGAAAAAAATAGATAAATTGGTCCCACTAAATTTCTTTTGTAACACAAATATACACAAGTATATTTTATACTTAAACCAGGGGAGCAAAAACAAAGAAAACTTTAGATCTGTTTCCTTAACGAACATCAATGAAAAATTTAAAATAAAACACAAGATAAATATAGCAATATATCACAAATATATACACTAACCAAATGGAGTTATAAGAAGAATCGAAGACTGCTTCAGTTTCAGAAAGACTTCTCAATTTTAATGAATTTTGGGAATTTTAGCTAGTACGAGACTCCCTTGCTTCCCTTTACTTATTTTCTTCTGCTAATTAAAGTCGTAGCTGATCAACAACCTTTATTGGCATCTCTGTTTACAGCTTTGCCATTCGCTGAGATTCTCCTCAAGTTGTTCTTCATGAAAGAAAACAGTAAAAATTCTACTGTTTCCTTCTCTGTGGATCATTTAATAAGAACTTTAGCATACTTTTAAGTTTGTTTTTTTTTAACTATTCCTTACCACAAAAACAATTTTGGAATTTAAAATAGAAGCATCATGGAAATCGGAAAGCATTACCCGTAAGGAAGACTATCTTCTACATTTTATTTACATCTTCTGACAATATCTCCTTGTGACATATTTGATGAAAGTGAAATTTCAGAACCCAAGTTCTGCTGATGACTGGGCCTGCTATTTCATTTAAATTTGTTGTCTATGATCATCTCAAACACTGTTTAAAGCCTTAGTTGTGATTCATTAAGCCCACCTATTTTAAGTCATCTGATCAACTAGTAAATTCTGAAACAAAACTTGGAACAAGAATATTTTTCCCCACCATAATCTGTTCAGAGTAGATAGTAACAATCATGGAAATCTTTGAATTATAAAGGTTATTAGAAGCCATATCAAAGTTCTAACCCATATCTGTGCATCCTTTCTTTCCTTTATACCCTCCAATTATCGAAAAATAATTTTATGTTGAAGAACAAAGTATCACCTTAAAAACACTGATAAAAGTAGTCTCTTATTCATCTATTAAAATCTCTCAAAATTCCTTAGAATACATAATAGTCAACATAATACTTTTAAGTGATCACCTGACAATATGCATCAGAAAATGTATCAAACAGATGAATGCATGCCAGATGTATTTACCACTCTGCTGGAGATCAAGTATGGAAACCAGGTCCAAGAAAATGTTGTAATGATATTGAAATCCTTCCTTCCATTGACATTGTCATATAATAATAAGACAAAAAATACAACTAACCATAAAGGAATAAAACATGAGCATAATAAGGATTGTAATGAAGAGCACATGGTAATTACAAGCAGTTGACTTGACATCCAAAACTAAGAAGTCTAAAGAAGATTAGTAGTCATTGATGTCAGCAAAAACACACAAAACAAAACAAAAAAGCTATAGAGACCATAGCCTGGTCACATGGAATGAATGATATACGACAGTAAATAACAGGAGCATTCTCCTGTTACTATTGCAACATAAAGACAAAATGAATAAAGTTTCTATCTCATTGAACTCTCATTCACTACTCTCTTACCGTGGTAAAGTATTGGGAAAACATACAAAAATCACAAATAATATATATGTATGAATTGTTACCAGCATATGAGAAGGAACTTGAACCAATTAGTTAACAATTCCATTCAAGTACTGAATATTTCAATGTGGCCTGGCATAGTTGTATATTTCACATGCATAAAATAAGGAACAATCAATATAATGTAATCAGGAAGCATTATTCAGAGAATTTAAGTAAGAAGTAATTAGAATCCAGAACATACTAAAAGTCTTGAAATATGTGATTTAGGAAATCATGAAGGTTAAATTAGACACATCACCTATGCAACTTTCTAGCTTCTCTAAGCTCTATCAAGTATGAAGTTGGATCACTATAAAGCAAAATATCAGACTTTATTATCCCAGAATCAGTACAGGCATGGTTTCACAAAATGAAGAGAATGCCTTGGTCTCAACTTTTATAGAGGTGATAAAATTAATATCAATCTGAAGAATATTTCTTTTTCATTTATAAAACTGCAATTAGACATCTTGTTCCTTTTGCTGCACATGCTGACATTTATAATGTTTGTGGGAACATTCCATTAATCGTACTTCTGTGTGAGGATAAAGACCAAAGATTCCTTCCAGAATTTAGTTGCAGGAAGAAATGGTAGTATTTCCAGATTACTATATGCTTTTGTTTATGGAAAATAGGATGATTTAACCTCAGTTTTCAAATCTGTTAAATGAAGATGTTGGATTTAGATGTACTTTAAACTCAAAGGTGCCTTCCAAAAACAAAATTCTATGATCCCAATGTATTCATCTTTTTCTATTTGGGTTATCAAGGTCAGAGGTAATTTTGTATTATGCCAGTTTAATAAAAAAAAGAACACACAAACAAAGAAGCTCTAAGCTTCTCAAATATCTAGTTTATTGTTCTTTTAAAATGATTTTTAATTTCTTATGTTATTTCAACTTCACTAATTCAAATAAATTTTGACAATATAATTGATATAGTATTCCCTTTAAATGTTAAAACAGGATTCATCAGTTATTTCTACTTTAAATGCTTCATACTTGTATAATAAAGGAAAAAAAAAGTGTGTTCTTTTAAAATGGTTTTTAATTTCTTATGTTGTTTATTTCAACTTCATTAATTCAAATACATTTTGACAATATAACTAATATAGTATTTCCTTATATGTGTATATGCACATATATGTCTTTATGTGTTTATTATATTGATTTAGATCTCCTTTGTGTTGCTATTATACAGCCTATTTTTTTCGTTCTTATCCAACTTTTATGAACCCATTTTCGGTTGAGTGGGTGACTATTTACTTCTCCAGCTCATTTCAAAGATAAGTAAACTGAGGCAAGTAGGGTTAAGTGATTTTCCCAGGGTCACACAACTAGGAAGTGACTAAATTTGGGTTTGAACTCAGGTCTTCTTGACTACAGGGCCAGTATTCCATCTGCTGCAACATCAAGCAGCTCCCTTCCTTTTTGTTGCACGAACTTGAAAAAAAGTTACATACAAACTCCTGAATTGTAAACAGTTAACAGGGTCTCAGTACTCAGATGAAAATAAGCATTCCCAACTAGTGGGAATGTGGGAAAGCCATAGTCTGTTTCCCATTTGATTTTCAATTTTATTTTGAAAGTCTGTATTGAGTATTCTATTTGTCTTAATGAAGAAAAAAGGAAAAAATTTATTTTTGAGACGACAAACTATTTGCATCTTTTTTATATAATGGCATTTGTTCATTTTAGAGCTAGAAAAATTTTTACAGGACTTTAAACAATACAAAAAGTTTAACTTACACCTTATAAATGAAAAAAAATATTATTAAAAATGTAAAAAAAATTTTAGATGGGCTAAAGAAGGTAGATAAAATAATATAATCTTGATCAATCTGTATATTTGTAAAAATCATCCAGGTAAACAACTTGGAACCAGTATTGACATGTGACTAAACTAGTTTTAATCTTTGGTGCAAAAGTATAGCTGTTAGACAACTACCTAGAAAAGGTAAATTTAAAAAATGCTCTAATTAATAATATTTGAGCAAACTAAAGTATAAGAATGTATTGTGATCATGCTACACAATAAAAATGACCAATGTGAAGAATTCAATAAAAATATATTCTAAAGTATATGAACAGATCTGAAATCAAATAGATAAGTAAAAAAAATCCATGAGGTTCCCATAAGAAAAAAGAAGCATTAAAACATCAGAATTCACATCAGTACAATAATCAATTTTGCATATTAAGAACTTATGCTGAATTCATCTCAGATATCACAAGTTAGTCATCTGATAACTTCCTTACTTATATGTAAAGTGTGTGGTCTTTTGGTTCAGAATAATGTCAATACTATCAGATAAGACGGTGTGTTGGTATGACAACTTTATTTTGCTATTTTTTCTATTTTGCCATATATATTTTATTTTTAGAGGAATCATATTCTAACTCTTTTACACGGTAAGTCTGTAAGAATAAAAAATATTGTGAAAAAATTACAGGATGAATAATTTTGCTAATTTTACAGAAGGATGAGTTCTATAAATTAATTTTCCAATTGAATGTCATAATCTGGTAAAAATAATTTGTTAACATGTCTATTGGACATCAAATTTGAGATGTTTAATAGTTTGACTTATGAAACTGAATGTCAGCAAAGTGGTTAACAGATGTATTTGATAATTACCAGCAGAAATTTGATAAGTGAATCCATGACAGCTGATGAGATTACCAACTATTGTTTTATAGATAACATGGCCCAGGAGGAAGCCTAATAGTCACCTTAGTAGGCACAATTCAGATGAACTGAATGATAATTACTACAATTGTATCTTCTAATCTAATCTGATATAAAGACAGAATGGTAGGACTGGAATCAAGAAGCCTGAGTTCAAATCTAACTTTAGACACTTACTAAGTGTGTGACCCTGGGCAAGTCACTTAACCCTGTTTACCTCAGTTTCCTTATCTTTGAAATGAACTGGAGAAGTAAACAGCAACCCATTCAACCTAAAACGGTATTACAAAAGTTGGATGAAAATGAAAAAAAAAAATGACTGTGTAACAACACAAAGGAGATATAAGTCCACGTAATACACATATGTATATACCTATATGTATATGTATACCTAGTTCTACAAGTGTTACATAATTTAAGTAAAATAATTGATTCATTCTATTTGAACATTTAAAGGGATATTATATTAACTATACTTTCAAAAATAATTTGAATCAATGAAGAGGAAATAAAATAAGAAATTAAAAACCATTAAAAAAAACAATATTGAACCAGATATTTGAAACCCTTGGTAATTATTTTGTGTTTTATATTAAAACTTTATCAATATTTTCCTACACATTGATGCTACAACATAAAGCATAACCTTGCCAAAAGAAACAAAGAAATTGCACACTCTTCTTGGTATTTGTTAAGTTGCATCCATTAGAGAAGAGAGTAGAATAGTACATGAAAAATTATCCATTCTCTTTCAAATATTTCAATTTTTGTCAAAAAATAAGAATTAAGCATAGCATACTAACATAAAGAGAAATAGCATGACATTGTTCTTATATTTATTACATAAAATATATTTTATCATCAATATTATGCCTAAACTTTAAATAGAAACTTAAGATATGGAAAGTGATTCACTTTCTCTTTTTTCAAAATGTATAATGTATTTATTAATTTTCCGCATTGAGCATTCACTTCCATAAGATTTTGAGCTCTGAATGTTCTCCCCTACCTCCTCCTCTCCTCTTCCCAGAATGTAATCTGATATAGGCTCTATTTATACATTCATATTACACATATTTTCACATTAATGGTGATTTGAAGAGGAGCAAGAAATAATGGAAGGAATGAGAAAGAAAGCAAAGCAAAACAATAAAAGGAAAATAGAACAAATAGTACACTTGCAACTACGTTAGAGCTCCCCACTTCTTTCTCTGGATATGTATAGAATTTATCACCATAAACCTTTTGGAGTTGTCTCAGACACTTACATGCCTAGGAAGCCCTCAATCACTCAAAACAAAGAACAAGTCATGCAATCATTTTTCTGATGTCATGGTCCTCTTCAAAAATGAAGGACGAGCACAACAACAATTGCTAGGAAGAGCTAGGTGTATTGAGGTCATTCCTTGCACCATGCAGTTATTACTGTATACAGTGCTTTCCTGGTTCTGCTCACCTCACACAGTATTGGTTCCTATGACTTGTTCCAGGTTTTTCTGATGTCTGCCTGGTCATCATTTCTTATAGCACAATATGCTACAACCTATTCAGCCATTCCCCTATTGATGGACATCCCTTCAATTTCATATTCTTTGTCATGACAAAAAGAGCTGCTATAGATATTTTTGTACATGTGCATCATTTGCTCATTTTGATGATCTCTTTGTGATACAGACTTATAAGTGGTATTGCTGAATCAAAGATTATGAACATTTTTATAGCCCTTTGGGCATAATTTCACATTGCTCTCCAGAATGGGTGGATCAGCTCACAGTTTCACCAACAAAAAAGTAGAGGTCTAGCTCTCCCACATCTTCTGCAGCATTTATCATCTTCCTGTTCTGTCATGTTAACCAATCTGATAGGTGTGAAAAGTTTTGATTTGTGTTTCTCTAAGCAAAGCAAGACAGAATATAAGAAAAGAGAAAATATTCTGCTTGATTCTGCATTCTGATTCTACAGTTCTTTCTTAGGACATGGGTGGGATTTTGCATCAAGAGTGCTTTGGAAATGTTTTAGGTTCTTGCATTGCTATGAAGGGCCAAGTCTATCAGAAACAGTCCTTGCACAATATGACTGTTATATGTAAAATGTTCTCCTGGTTCTGCTTATTTCATTCAGTATGAGTTCATATAAGTTTATTCAGGTTTTTCTGAAGTCCATGTGTTCATCATTTCTTATAGCTCAATAATATTCTATTATATTCATATTCCACAACTTGTTGAGTCATTTTCAAATTGAGGGGCATTCCTTCAATTTCCCATTCTTGGCCACCACAAAAAGAGATCCTACAAATACATTCGTATATAAACAACCTTTTCTCATTTTTTATGATCACTTTGGGATACAACCCTAGAAATGATATTGCTGTATGACCATTTTTATAACCCTTTGGGCAGATCTTCTCATTGCTCTCCAGAATGAGTGAATCATCTCACAGTTCCACCAACAAAGAAGTAGTGGTTCAGCTCTCCCACATGTTCACCAACATTTAACCTCTTTCTGTTTTGTTATGTAACCCAATCTGATAAGTGTGATGTGGTACCTCAGAATTGTTTTGATTTGCAGTTCTGTAATCGATAGTGATATAAAGCATTTTTTAATGTGACTTATAGATATCTTTCATTTCTTCCTCTGAAGACTTACATGTTCATATTCTTTGACCATTTATCAATTGGGAAATAACTTTCATTCTTGTAAATTTAACTTGGTTCTCCATATATTTTAGAAATGAGGCCATTTTCGAAGACATTAATTGTAAAAATCCTTTCCCATTTTTCTGCTTCCCTCTTAATCTTGGTGAAATAGGCTTTCTGCAAAAAAATATTTTCCATTTCATAAGGTGCTCTGTCTTTTTTTTTTTTTTTTGGTCGTAAATGTCACCATTCTCCATAAATCTGACAAATAAACTATAATCTCTTCCCCTAATTTCTTTACAGTATCTTCCTTTGTACATAGATCATGTACCCATTTGGTCTTTGTTATGGGATATGGTGTCAGACATTGGCCTATGGACAATTTTCACCACCTTATTTTCCAGTTTTCCTAGTATTTTTTGTCCAACACTGAAATCTTTTCCCAGAAGCTGGGGTGATTTTCAAACAGTAGCTTGCTATAATCATTGATTGCTTTGTCTTGTTCTACCTAACCTATTCCAGTGATATACTCCTCTATTTGTTAGCAAGTACCAAGTGGTTTTGATGATTATTGCTTCAAAATGAAATTTGGGGTCTTGTATAACTAGGCCACCTTCCCTAGCATTTCTTTTCACTCATTCACTTGATGTTCTGGACTTCCACATGAATTTTAATATGGTTTTTCTTCCTGTAGAAAATAATTTTCTTGTAGTTGGATTGGTATGACCCTGAATAAATAAATTAATTTAGGTAGAATTACGATTTTTATTATAGTAGCCCAGGCAAACATTGAGGAACTGATGTTTTTCTAATTATTTAGACCTGTTTTTATTTCTGCGAAAAAATACTTTGTAATTGTGTTCCTTGAGCCCGTGGGTTTCTTTTGTCAGATAAACTTCCAAATATTTCATAATGTATACGGAAACTTTAAATTGGATTTCTCTTTCCTTATCTTGCTGCTGGACTTTGTTAGTATTAAATCGAAATGCAAATGATTTATGTGGGTTTATTTTGTATCCTGAAACTTCGCCAAAGTTTCTTTTTGTTATTTCAAATAATTTTTTACTTGATTCTCTAACTATATCATCATATCATCTGCAAAGACTGATAATTTACTTTCTCATTTGTGTATTCTAATTCCTTCAGTTTCTTTTTCTTCTCTTTTTTACAAAGCTAATATTTCTATTACAATAATGACTAAATGTGGTGATTATGAAAATCCTTGTTTCACTCAGAATCTTACTGGAAATGTGTCTAGCTTATCCCCATTGCATATAATGCTTGCTGATGGTGTTAGGTAGATACTGCTTATTATTTTAAGGATTAGTTCATTTATTCCTATGCTCTCTAGTGTTTTCTTGAGGAATGGGTGTTGTATTTTGTTGAAAGCTTATTTTCTTTATCTATTGAGATAATCATATAGTTTCTGCTAGTTTTGTTGTTGATACCATCATTAATGCTCATAGTTTTCCTCATATTGAACCAGACTTGCATTCCTGGAATGAATCTTACCTTGTCATAGTGTATGATTCTCTTGACAAGTTGCTGTAATCTTTTTGCTGATATTTTAGTTAAAATTTTTGCATCTATATTCTTTAGGGAAATTGGTCAATAAGTGTCTTTCTCTGTTTAAGTTCTTTCTGATTCAGGTATCAGCACTAAATTTGTATCATAAAAGGTGGGACTCTACCAATTTTCTCATATAATCTAAATAGTGTTGGAACTATCTGTTCATTAAATATTTTATAGAATTTGCTTATAAATTTAGCTGACCCTGTAGATTTTTTATGAGAGTTCATTAATGGTTTGTTCAATTTATTTTTTCTGAAATGAGATCATTTTGGTATTTCACTTGCTCTTCTGTTAACGTGGGCAATTTACATTTTTAAAATATTCATCCATTTCACTTTGATTGTTAAATTTATGATCATACAGTTAGCAAGGCAATTTCTAATTATTGCCTTTTTCCTCCTCATTTTAAGTGAGTCACCCGTTTTTGACGATAATTTTGTTTCCTTCTTTTCTTTTAAATCAAATTTAACTAGAGTCTATCAATTTTATTACTTTTTTATAAAGCTCACTTTTTATTTATTAATTTAATAGTTTTCTTAATTTCAATTTTATTAAGCTCTCCTTTTTTCCTAGTTATTTGGTATTTAATTGAAGATTTTCAGTTTATTTTTTTCTAACTTTTTCATTTGCATGTCCAATTTATTGATCTACTCTTTTTCTATTTTATTCATATAAGCATCCAACGACATATAACTTTCCCTCAGAACTGCTTTTGCTGCAGTCCATAAGATTTAGTAGATTTTCTCATTTTTGTCATTCTCTTGAATTAAATTATTGATTATTTTTATGATTTTTTTTGTCTGACCCACTCTTTCTTTATGATTCGATTACTTGGTTTCCAATTAATTTTTGATCTATCTTTCCATGGACCTTTACTACATATAATTTTGTATTACATCATGATCTTAAAAGGTCATATTGATTATCTCTGCCTATTTGCCCTTGATTGTGAGTTTTTCTTGCCCCAGTACATTGTCAATTTATATTTCTGTGCCATGTAACACTGAGAAAAAAGTATATTCCTTTATATCCCCAATAAATTTTCTCCAGAGCTCTATCATATCTGCCTTTCCCAGTATTCTGTTCACCTCCTTAGCTTCTTTCTTATTTATTTTGTGGTCAGATTTATGAAATTCAGAAGGGAGGGAGTTGAGGTCTGCCAAAATTATAGTTTTATTTCCTATTTCTTTCTATAACTCTCACAACTTCTCCTCTAAGAATTTGAGTGTTATACCACTTGCTGCACACATATTTAGTAATGATATTATTTCATTTTCTATGGTACCTTTTAGCAGGATATAGTTTCCTTTCTTATCTCCTTTTATTAAATGTATTTTTGCTTTTGCTTTGTTGAGAAAAGGACTGCTACCCCTGCTTTGTTTTACATGAGCTGAAGCATAATATATTTTGCTTCAAACTTTTACCATTACCCTTTATCTACCCTGCTTCTGGTTATTGTCTCCTTGTTTCTTTTTTACTTTTTGTTTGTGTTGCTTGTCAGATTTGTTTTCTGCATCCACTGGCAGATGTCTGATTATTTAAGCCAAATATTTCCCCTTGTCCATGACTGTGATGTGTCACCACTGGACTTCATGTCAATAAAGCCCTGGATGCCCGCTAAAGAACTGTCACCTCAAGTGGGATCATTTGGGGTAAGGACTGCTTTCCAGGCAATCTAAGCAGGAAATAGCTTTAGAATAAGAGACCTTCACCCCTTACCCCAAGATATTATGTATTCATTCATTCAAAGGTGAAATAATAGGGTACCTGTACTCATGTCTCACCCTGAGATATTGTTTTATATGCTCATTTGTAGTGATTCCTGTTATACTGTTGTAAAGGTCTGTTGAAAACAATTAAGATATTGTTTGCTTGCTTAATTTCTGTTCTCCCTGTATTCATACCAGTTGACTAACCCACCAACATATTTACTTAATTCAAGATTTTGGTGCTTCATGTAATTGTAACTTAAATGAGGAGATCTTTCTAAGTGATGAATAGATCCATTTGATCCACATGAGTCTGAGACACATGGAACCTGTGGTGGGAGGTGTTTGCTGAATGGATGGAAGAGGCAGAGTTAGAGCTAAACTGAGAGAAAACGAGTCATGAGAGCAGTTAGAGCTAGGAGGATGTAGGCTGATAACATGATTCAGTGATTGTTTGTGATTTTTTTAAGAAGCCCTTCTTATTGTTTGTTTAATGGATTTGGTTTGTGGGACACCTAACAGAATGAAGGTGTGTGAACAGTGTTGTTCTCTGCATTGTTATTACATACAGATTTTTGTTTTTATAATGCATTTCGCTTTCTGGTGTCTGAATAAATGTTTTAGTTCAGCTATCCAAATGGAGTATCTGTGGTATTTCTCAATTTGGAACTCTGCTGAGATATTCATGGTCACTGTAGGTGCTGTGAATGTCATATTAGCACTACATGTGTTTACCTTTTTATTACTGTTTGAGTCTTGCATTTGAAGATCAAAAATTTTGTTGAGCACTTATCTTTTTATCAGGAATGTCTGGAAATCTCTTATTTCATTGAATGTCTATTTCCTTATCTAAAAGTTTATGCTCAGTGTTATTGGGTAATTAATTCTTTGCCTTTCTGAATATCATATTGTAATCCCTCCAATATTTTAGTGTAGAAGATGCAAGGTCCTTTCTGATCCAACTGCATGGAAATATGTTAATTATTTCTTTCTGGCTGCTTGTAGTATTTATCCTTAATTTGATAGCTCTGGAATTTGGCAACAATATCCATTTGCATTTTCAATTTGGAACCTCAGGAGGTGATCAGTGAATTCTCTCTATGGTTATTTTACCCTCTGAATCTAAGACCTCAGCGCAATTTTCCTTGATGATTTTTTGGAAGATATTGTCCAGGCTATTTTTTCATTATAGCTTCCGAATAGACCAAAAATTCTTGGAATTCTTGGATTTTCTCTCTCGAGTCTATTTTCCAAGTCAATTTTTTTTCCAATGAGATATTATTTTTTACATTTTCTTCTATTTTTTCATTCTTTTGATTTTTGTTTGACTGCTTAATAATGTCTCATAGAGTCATTAGCTTCTACTTTCCCATTTGTAATTTTTAATACATTTTTTCTTCAGTTAGCTTTTGTACATCCTTTTCCATATTTCCAAGTTTTTCCACTTTGTTTTTGTGTTTCCTTATCCATGTGGACAATTTTACTTTTTAAGGAACTATTCCCTTCAATATTTCTTTTTTTTTTAATTTCATCAGCTGTATTTTTATTTATTTTATTTATGATTTATTTATTTTGATTCTTGACTGCAGCCCTAACTCTTTTGTTCTCCAGAATATCATATTCCAAGACCACCAATCCTTTAACTCAGAAGGTCCTAAATCCTGTGTTATCCTAACTATGGCTCCAGGATATTTGAATGGTTGCTTTCTGGTTGCTTGCCATATTTTCTCCTTGACCTGGGAAATGTGGTATTTGGCAATATTATTCCAGAAAGTTTTAATTTCGGATCTCTTTCAGGAAGTGATCAGTGAATTCTTTCAACTTCTCTTTTGTTTTCTTGCTCTAGAATATCAGGATGCTTTTCTTTCATCGTTTCTTGAAAGATATCTAGGCTCTTTTTTATTATTATTTTCAGGTAGTCAACTTTTTAAAGGATCTCACTTAGATCTATACTGCTCCTCCTTCTTTCTGTGACTTTCACACAGGAATATTATCTAGATTTTGGCATAGGCAAAGCAGCAGAGTTTATCTTAGTGCTAGCAAAAGAATTCCTGTAATCTCATTTTGAACATTTATTTGATCACTTTAACATCTGTTGTTTGGGCTGAGAGCTCCAGAAGTTGCCACTCATGCTACTACCGGTACTATCATCATTATTGCAGATTCAGTCACTTCCAAGGTCTTCTCCTGGCTTGTTGTGGCTGCCTAGGGTTCTGGGGTTGCAGCCTGCACTGGACTGCACTCCACTCTCACGAGATGCAATATACTTTTCCTTTTGAACATTGTCTTTGTCACGGGACAGCTGAGAAGTCTGGAAACCTCCACTGCTGACAGTGATTCACTCACCCTGAGGCCTATTCCGAGTTTTCTGGGGAGTGTTTTGCACTGATGTAGCCTCCTCTTTCCCCTGGTGCAACAGACCTTTCCTGTCAAGTTTCCAAGTTATTTTCAGCTTAAAATTTGTTTCACTCCATTTTTTTTTGTGGTTCTGATGCTCTAAAATTTGTTTACAGTAATTTTTAGAAGTTTTTGAAGGGGTTTGGGGGCAAGCTCAGGTATGTCCCTGCCATTGCTCTCCCATCTTGGCTCTGCTTCACAAATTGTCTTTGTGAAGAGCCTCTTCACTGAATTTTTGTACCTCTTTTGCCATTTTAATTGTTCTGATTTTTTGAGGTTATTTTTCTTCAGTTCGTTTGTGCCTCCTTTAACAAGATGTTGATTCTTTTATCATATTCATTTTTCTTTTGCATCACTCTCATTACTTTTACCAATTTTCATCTACCTCTTTTAATTGATTCTTAAAATGATTTCTTTGATGTCTTCCATGGTCTGGAGCTATTCATATTTTTTCTTTCACTCTTTGGAAGCAAGAGTTTTCACATTATTGTCTTCTGACATTGTGTTTTGTTCTTCTCTCTGACTATAGAAACTTTCTATACAGAGAATCATTTTCTGCTGTTAACTCATTTTGCAAATTATTTCTTGTGTTTTAAATATATGCCAAAGAGGACTATGCTTCCAGATTGGAAGGATACTGTCTAGATTATCAGGTTGTTGTTTTTGGCTTGTTTGTTGTTGTTGTTGTTGTGTTTGTGAGTGTGTGTGTGTGTGCGTGTGTGTGTGTGTGTGTGTGTGTGTGTGCAGAAATGTTTTCAGAGTTAACTAAGGGGAACTGTTCAGATTTGCTTCTGTTAAGGTGATATGATGAAAGGAGAGGTGTGCTTATTACTCTCCTTCTTTGTGCACTAGTCTTTGAGTAAAAATTAGCCTTCTTTTCCACCCTGGAACTTTGGTCAAGGTATCTTCTCCTTTGAGACTACAAAGTATGGTGTGCTGCTGCTTCTTCTTGTGTTGGGACTGATACTCAGGACTGGGACCAAATCCAAATATTACAAAACAAAAGAGTTCTTTACCTAATGCCAGAAAAGAGATCCCAGTAAACATTTTCTGGCTAGTATAACAGCTTCTTTCTTGCTGTCAGTGGTCTGAGATCTCAGGAAACTTCTACTGAAATTCCACTTATTCAGTTGTTCCCAAGGACTGTTCCTGGTTTCTGGGGCCCAGTCTGTGCTGGTGAGATCTATGATAGGCTATGGTCCACTATCACCTTGGTGCAACAGACCTTTCCTACCAAACTTCTGAAAGTTGTCTTAGGCTGGAATTTCTCTTCACTCTGTCCTTTTGTGGGTTCTGTAACTCTAGAATTGAAATCTTATTTAATGGTATGTGGAGGGTTTTGGTGTAAATTTCAGGAGAGTCCCTGCCTTTTCTCTGCCAACTTGGCTTTACCTGCCCCAACTGCATTCTCAATAAGATATTCTGATGATCAATGTAATTGGTTAAAAGAATTGATCTAAATTTCAAGGTTAAGAGATAAAGTAAATTTTGAAGGAAGCAAGCACAAAGTAAACAAAAAAATATATTATGAGGTAAAGCTTCCTGGAGCAGGAATACTTCAGTGTCCTTCTTTCTCGAAAGGAAAAGAACAAATAAAAGAGGAAAAGGAAAATAAAGAATCATTAATTCAAGTCTCCGGAGTTCTAGCCAACTAAATTATGCATCATGGCTCTTATACTCTATGACTTTGATTATAATCTGGTTGTGATTATATCAACAAGGGTACTGCGCAGTGATGCTATCAGTCTTTGGATATTAATTTCTTATTTTTCCTCATCCACAATCCTTTCAAAAACAAGGGGTAGTTTTTTTCAGTTAAAATCAGAACTTTCCAGTCCCAGAATAATGGAAATTATCCTCCTATCACTGTGTCCAGCCTCCTACAACTCATGGAAGCTAATGGTGGAATATTTAGGTCTAAAGAGAAAGAAAACATATTCAGTATTCTGTTACAGAATATCATTTGAAAATCTGAGAATATGCATTGTTTCACTTTGGACATGGTATTCCCAGAACTTATTCACCAATACATTGTAGGTACTTAATATGTTTATTGATTGATTGATAAAATGAAGAAAATGTCTATGTTTATATTTCTATGTGATGACTGGGAGGAAAGTAGAGAGTAAAATAAGCATGAATAAATCTACCAATCACCTCCAGTAAGAGAATCCAAAATGAAAATATGCAGGAATATTTTAGCCAAATTTCAGAATTACCAGGTCAAGGAAAACACACTACAAGCCAGAAAGAAAAAAAAAAATAAGTATCATGGAATCACATTCAGGATTTCACAGAATCTTGTAGGTTCTACAATAAAACATTAGAATCCAAGGAATATGATATCCTACAAAAAAGGAGTTTGGATTGTGTAAGGGGTGCTGACTGCCATGCCACTTGGGACGCCACATTGACAGATATCAGGTAAACTGAGTCTAGAGCAGGGAAGGGTGAACAAGATGGCGCTGGAAGGGATGGCCCCACCCCTGTTTGTTTTTATTACCATGGTCTCAGGTTTGTAGAATGTGTTACCATTACCACAGCTCCATGTTTGTTGTATGTGTTATCATAGTTCGTTAGACTGATGGGGAAGAGATGTTATAATCAGAGTGCTTGCTTGAATAAATTGGAGTTGCTTCATGACCTGCTCCCCCACCTCATTCTTTTACTGGAAAGCTCCACAGGAGGGTGAGCAGCCTGCTGGTCAGGCATAAGACTTGCTCCTCTCGGCAGTGCTAAGCCATAACCCTAGCAGGATTGCAACCAAGGATCAACTACCCAGCAAAATTGAATATAATTTTAAAGAAGAGGGGATTGACATTCAACGAAATAGGGGACTTCCAAATTATCCTGATTTAAAAAAAGTATCCAAAGTTTTATAGAAAATGGAATCTTCAAATTCAACTTAAAAAAGCCAGAAAAAGAACCAATTAAAAATTCCCAACTAAAGACCATGTTAGAAATTCTGAAAATCAAAGGAGAGATAAATAAAATGAAATTAATGAAACTGTTGTATTAATAAATAAAGCAAAGAGGTAGTTTTATCAATAAAATAGATAAACTTCTGGCTAATTTTATTTAAAAAACTAAAGGAAGAAAACAAATTCGTAGCATCAAGAGTAAAAGGGTGAATTCATTGGCCAATGCAGAGAAAATTAAAGCAACAAGAGACATTTTGTCCAACCGTATACCAATAAATTTGATAATTTTAGCAAAATGGAAGAATATATACAAAAATATAAATTGCCCAGAATAACAGAAAAGGAAATAAAATGCTTCCATTTTCTCATTCAGAAAAAAAAGAAAACTAAACTAAACTAAATAAAAGCACATGCTATCAATGAGCACTCCAACAAAAAATCTCCAAGGCCAGATGGATTTTTAAGTGAATTTTATCAAATATTTATTAACAGTTGATTCTAATACTATATAAAGCATATAGGAAAATAGACAAAGGAGAACTAATTTTTTATTCAGATATGGTGCTGATACCTAAACCGACTAGAACCAAACCATTTATATACCAATTTCCCTAATAAATATAAATGAATAAATTTTAAATAAAATATTTGCAAAGAGATTATATAAACTTAACAGGAGGACAATGTACTATGATCTCATAGCATTTATACCAGGAATTTCGGGCTGGTTTAATATTAAGAAAACTGTCTACAAAAATGCCATATCAACAAGAAAATTCACAGAAACCATATGACTCTTTCTATAGATATGGACAAAGCTTTTGAAAAAGTAGAAAACTAATTCCTATTAAAAACACTAGAGAGCAGAGATATACATGGAGTTTTCCTTAAAATTTTAAGTGCCATCTATCTGAAACCATAAAAAAGCATTATATATAATATGGATAAGCAAGAAGCTTTTCTAATGAAATCAGGGAATAAACAAGGATATTCATTGTCACCCCTGTTACTACATATGGTTCTAGAAATGTTAGTTTTATCAAGAAGAGAAGACAAATAAATTGAAATTTATTAGAATAGACAAAAATTGTTAGCTCTCTTTCCAGGTGATACAATGGTAGACTTAGAGAGTGCTAGAGAATAAAATAAAAATCTACAGGAAATTTTCACAACTTTAGAGATGTAGCAGGATATAAAATAAATCCTCAGGTACCATAGACATTTTTATACATTACTAACAAAGTCTTATAGCAAGAGATAGAAGAAGAAATTCCATTTGAAGTTACTGTAGACAACAGAAAATATTTGGAAGTCCTGTCTGCCAAGAAAAACTCAGAAACTTCATAACCATAGTTACAAAACACTTCTCTCAGAAATAAATTGATGCCTGAATAATTGGAAATAAAACATCAGTTGCTCCTTGGCAGGCTGAACTAATAAAATAAAAATGACAGTTGTACCTAAATTGTTTTGCTCATTCAGTGACATCCTAATCAAATTAGCAAAAATATTGTATAGTGCTAGAAAAAAATAATACCAGAATTCATCTAGAAGAACAAAATGTACAGAAAATAAAAGGGATGAGTGAAGGAAATGCAAGGGAAGGTAGCCTAGCCATGCCAGAACTAAAACTCTACTATAAAGCGGCAATCATTAAAACCATTTGGTACTCCCTAAGGCATGGAGTGGTGGATCAGTGCAATGGGATTTTGTAATGGTACTTTAAATGGGAAGATCATTCTCATTCATTAATAGGACCATGTGACCTGCCTGGGTTATAGGAAGTCTTACTCATACGGAGTCTGTTGTGGAAGGAATATTTTGAAGGTGTGGAGCAGACAGGGTGGAACAGAAAGAGGAAGAGGTATAGCAAAACTGAGAGGAAATTTGGTCAAGAGACCAGGTAACTATGAAGCTGGCTAGCATGATAAATCTTGTTTGTGGTTTTGTTTAACGGAGGCTGCTTGTGATTTGTTTAAGGGAGCTGGTTTTTAGGAAGCCTAGCAAGGGCAAGGTGTTGCCCTTAGCATTGTTGTTGTGTATAGATTTTTGCTACTACGATGGATTTGGCTTTCTAGTGTTTGAATTAATGTTTGCTTCTGTCTTCTACTTGGAGAGTCTGTTGTATTTCATGATTCAGAGTTATACTGAGATATTCATGTCCTCTGTAGGTGCTATGGCTATTGCATTGGCTCGACAACTTTATACATAACACGGTAGTCAATGAATATAGTAAGCTACTGTTTGAAAAAGACTCCAGCTTCTGGGATAAGAACTTACTATTTAATGGAACTGCTTGGAAAACTAGAAAATAGCATGGCAATCAATGAGCATCGACCAACATTTTACAACATATACCATGATAAAGTTACAATGGATATGCAATTGACATATAAAGACAGAATTATAAGCAAATTAAGACAGCAAATCGGGGAGGTAGTGGTTAGAAGCAATACACTAGTAAGTTGGGAAAAGGAGAAAAGAGAAAAAAAGCATAAATGAGGGGTAAAGTAGGATGGAGAGAATATGCAGATAGCAATCATAACTGTGAATGTGAATGGTATGGACTCTGCCATAAAATGAAAGCACATAAAAAATGGATTAAAAATTATAATTCCACAATATGTTGTGTCCACGAAGCACATCTGAAGCAGACATATATGCATATAATAAATGTAAAAGTGCAGAGCAGAATTATTCGTGTGTATGTGTGTATAAATGGTTCATGTGAAGTAAAAAAAAAACAGAAATAGAAGTACTGATTTCAGAAAATCAAAAGTAAAACAAAATCAAAAACAAAAATATCTAATTAAAGTAGATAAGGGAGGAAAATAATTTACCTGTCAGATTTATGGAGAACAGAGGTATTTAAGATTAAAGAAGAAAGAGAGAACACTATTAAGTACAATTTTGATTACATTATACTAAACAGTTTTTGTACATACATATTCAATACAACCAAGATTAAAATGGATGCAAAAGCTAGGAAACTTTTTTTCAACCAGTGACTATGATAAAAGTCTCATTTTAGAGAATTAGGTAAAATTTATAAAAAAAAAAAACATACATGTGATTTCCCCATTTGATAAATGGTCAAAATATATGAGCGGGCAGTTTTCAGATGAAGAAATTAAAGCTGTCCATAGTCATATAAAAAATTCTTTGAAGCTCTATTGATTAGAGAAATGCAAATTAAAACAGCTGAGTTACCACATCACTCCTATAAGTTTGACCACTCTGACAGAAAAAGAAAATGAATGAAAGTTTGAGTTCCTTTTCTTTTTGATCATCCAAATATATGATTTTTAATGCTTAGAGTAAAACACTGAATATTAAGATATAACGAAGTGAATCCTTTCCAAAATGGTTAGATTCAGCCAATTGTTAAAAGGTTTTTCAGTGTAGGAAAAGCAAAGAGACAGACAGTAGGAATGATTCAATATACTGAACACTGTTCAAAATAACTACTAGGAAAAATACCAACAAATAAGTGGTGCTATAAAGTTTCCCATGACTTTTGTAAGATTTTGTTAAAAGCCAAAAAAGTACTGATAAAAAAAAGATACATTCGTTCCCTTATGCAGCTTAGTGAATGAAAGCTTATTTTACCATAATTTATGTGTTTTAAATTTTCAACATTCACTTCCACAAAAATTTCAATTTCAAACTTTCTCCCCATTTTGCCTCTCCCCCTCCACCCCTGGACAGAGTGTATCCCAACTACCTGTTTCCCCAATTTACCCACCCTTCTAACAAGCACCCTTTCTCCCAGTCTCCTCCCCTCTACTTTCCTGTAGGGCAAGATATAGTTCTATGTTCCATTTTCTATACAACTTATTTACCAGTTATACACAAAACAATTTTTAGCATTCATTTTTAAAGCATGAATTTCCACAATCTCTCCCTTTCTCCTTCTCAGCTCATCCTCTTCGAGAAAGCAAGCAATTCAGTAGAGGTCATACACGTGTTCCCATGGACAACGATTCCATGACAGTCAGATTGTGAAAGACAAATCACATTTCCCTATATCCTATCCTGATGTCCATTTATTCCATTCTCACTCTTGATATGGCCCCACAAAAGTGTTTGTTCTGATTATCCCTTCCCCCAATCTGCTGTTCATTCTAGTATTCTCGCTCTCCTATGCCCTTCCCCCATGTCTTCCTGCAGGGAAAGAGATTTCCATACAAAATTGAATATGCTAAACCAAATCAGATGAGAGTAAGGCTCACTTATTCTCTCTCACTTCCCCACTCTGTCTTGGCAAAACATGTGCATATCCTGCGGATTTGAATCCTAAAAGTTCAAATGCCTCCCCTCAGATTCCCTGTACATTGGTTCCAACCTGGTGACTGGGTGCTTGTTAGGACATGGAAGCAAGAAAAGATGAGAATGAGAAAGTAAGATTGGTTTGCTTTAGCTGAAATATAGCTAAGGTTGGATATTGGAGCATTTTACAAGTAGAACATAGTAAGATCAAGTTAATGTCCTGCACAATATGTATATGTTCTGCATTGAATCCCTAATGTGCAGAACTATCTGAATCTTCTCAAAAACTTAACTTATATTTAGTCATCACCCTACAATGAAAATAATTTACATACATACATGACATATTTAAGTAACTCTTTAAAAATGAAAGCCTCCAAAACCGATTGCTAGCTTAAAAGAAACAGGTCTAGAAAGAAAACAAACAATTATACAACATAACATACTCATTTAGCATTGGGAATGTACCTTTTACCAAGGAAAGGTAAATGTTTGACAAAGAAAAGTGAATGAAGTAGTATTGCATTAATATATCCTTGTGAGATTCCATGACCACTTTCTAATGTTTCAAATGGGAAAACATATGAAGTGAGAGTTTCTATTCTTAAAGTGGTCTGGTGTATAATGGACAGCCTTAAGAAGCACTCCTGCTTTACCCTTACCCCCAGTATGTCTGCTAAAGTTGTTTCAAAGATAATGACTTGAGAGCCCACTAGAAATCTTGAAAAGTTTTTCGTGATTTATCTTGTATAATTTATTGCCTGAATAGTTAAAATGAGTTTCTTATGATCCAATTAAATTAAATATATAGTAAGAGACTACTATGTTTGAATAATTTGGCATGAAACGAGATAAAAAAGTGCATGAGTACAATCCACTGAAGGTGGATTACTTCGAAAAAGGATGGATATATACATGTAACTGAAAACAGTAACTTGAAACATTTAAGTCATACAAGTGGGTGCCAGGGAAGTTTAAAAAGCAAAGGCGAGATAACATCTAGAAGGGCAGATAAATTGGTATTTGACACAAGATATTAAGTGACATCTAGACATTCATTAAAGTGCTAGAAAAGGGGTAGGAGAACAAGAAAATACTTAGAAAATCTAAAATAAGGTTCAATTCTGCTAGAATATAGATTACATGAAAGACAGAAAAATGTGTTAGTACTAATAATAGCTCACATTTTATTAATCATTCAATAAACAAGTATTTATTAAATACTTATTTTGTGGCAGACACTGAATGAAACACTAGGAAGATGTCCAAAAAAATTCTTAGTCACCGTGCTCAAGGATTTCACATTCTTATGTGACACACAATATAAATAATTATCGAATACATTCAGGTATATATACATATGCATATACCCATATGTGTGTATAATATATGTATATATTGTAATTACATATTTATGAATGCATACGTAACATACATGTGTGCACATATATATATATATACACGTTTGTGTATATATATATATATATGTATGCAGATGTATGAGTGTATATAAACACACGCACTGATTCTCAAAGGATTCAATTGCCAAGCTAAGGATTTTATAGTTTATCTTAAAGGTGCTAAGGAGTCATTGGAGTTTATTCAACCGATAATACCCTAGGTACATATTACCCTATAGAAAAATCACCTTGGTCAGTGAGTTGAAGATGTATTGGGTTAACTGTAGGCAGTAAGATACTCCAGTATACAGGTAAGAAGCCTTCAACTTTGGTTGTGGTTGCATGAGTGAAAAGAGGGGACACATATAACAAAGATTAAGAATATAGAAAACAGGGGAAAAAGCTGACAAAGATATATATATATATATATATATATATATATATATATATATATATATATATATATATATATATATATATATGTTGGATGACTGGGAGTGAGGATTTGAAGACAACTTGTATCCTCAAAAATCATAGAAAAATTGAGGGAGGAGCCAAGATGGTAGAGTAGAAAGATTCACATTTGCTAGCTTTGAACCCACAGCTGATAAATTACCTATAAGGAGGAACTCCCAAAAAATTCTGGAGCAGTGTAAGCCATACAGCAATGGAGTGGAGGTTCAGAGAGCCCTGAAAAACTGGCACCACAGGTCCATCATGCACTGACCCGGAGATGAGCCCAGGCCTGCCTGGAGAGCATGGCCCCAAGAGGAGCACATCTGAGCAGGCTTCAAGGACAGAATCTCCAGCAGCCGCGAAGGTGCCTCAATCCACAGGTTAGTGAGAGACTCTATTTGGCTGGCTGAGAGGGGAGCGGGATGTCTCCATAACTCAAGCCCCCTCAGGAGGCAGCTGCAGGGGAAGACCTGGCCAGGGGCTGCCAGAGCAGACAGGGCCTCAGATCCATTACTGAGGGTCTCTGCATATACCCTCTGAGGGAACTAAGCCTGGGAGGTGGCCCTGCTCCCACCTGAGAACCTGATTTAATCTTACCCTGAATAGCAGCCATGCCTGCTGCCTGAAAGCCCTGAGGCTGGGGAGCAGCATTTGAATCTCAGACCCCAAGCACTAACTGGATGGATCTAGACACAGGTGGAGAGGAATCTCAGAAGTCAAGTAACTGGCTGGGAAAATGCCCGGAAAAGGGAAGAAAAATAAGAACATAGAAGGCTACTTTCTTGAACAATGCTTGCCATCAAGGAAAGACATAGAAGTCAAGGCCTCTGTATCCCAAATACCTGAAATGGATATCTCATGGGCAAAGGCGATGGAAGAGCTCAAAAAGGATTTAGAAAATCAAGTTAGAAAGGTGGAGGAAAACTGGGAAGAGAAATGAGAGAGATGCAAGAAAAGCGTGAAAAACGGGTCAATACCTTGCTAAAGGAGACCCAAAAAAATGGTGAAGAAAATAACACCTTGAAAAATAGGCTGATTCAATTGGCAAAAGAGGTTCAAAAAGCCAATGAGGATAAGAATACTTTCAAATGCAGAATTAGCCAAATGGAAAAAGAGATTCAAAAGCTCACTGAAGTAAATAGTTCTCTCAAAATTAGAATGGAACAGATGGAGGCTAATGACTTCATGAGAAACCAAGAAATTACCAAACAAAACGAAAAGATTGAAGAAATGGCAGCTAATGTGAAATATCTCATTGGAAAAACAAATGACCTGGAAAATAGATCCAGGAGAGACAATTTAAAAATTATGGGACTACCTGAAAGTCATGATCAAAAAAAGAGCCTAGACATCATCTTTCATGAAATTATCAAGGAAAATTTCCCTGAGATTCTAGAACCAGAGGGTAAAATAAGTATTGAAGGAATCCACCAATCACCACCTGAAAGAGATCCAAAAAGAGAAACTCCTAGGATCATTGTGGCCAAACTCCAGAATTCCCAGGTCAAGGGGAAAATGTTGCAAGCAGCTAGAAAGAAGCAATTCCAGTATTGTGGAAATAAAATCAGGATAATACAAGATCTATCAGCTTCTACATTAAGGGATCAAAGGGCATGGAATAGGATATTCCAGAAGTCAAAGGAACTAGAACTCAAACCAAGAATCAGCTACCCAGAAAAACTGAGTATAATACTTCGGGGGAAAATATGTTCTTTCCATGAAATAGAGGACTTTCAAGCATTCTTGATGAAAAACCAGAGCTGAAAAGAAAATATGACTTTCAAACACAAGAATGAGAAGAAGTATGAAAAAGTAAACAGCAAAGAGAAGTCATATAAGGGACTTACCAAAGCTGAACTGTTTAAATTCCTACATGGAAAGACAATATTTGTAACTCTTAAAACTTTTCAGTATCTGGGGAGTTGGTGGGGCCACATACACACATACACACACACACATGTACACCTATGCACGCACACACACATACACACCTGAACGCACATTCAGAGACAGAGAGCACAGAGTGAATTGAATAGGATGGGACCATATCTTAAAATAAATTTAGGCAAATGGTGAGAGAGAAATGTAGTGGGAGAAAAGAGGGTGAAATGGAATGGGGTAAATTATCTCTCATTCAAGAGGCAAGCAGGAGACTTTTTAGTGGAGGGAAAAAAGGAGAGCTGAGAAAAAAAAACAAGAAGTTTACCCTCATCACATTCGACTAACGGAAGGAATAAAATGCACACTCATTTTGGTATGAAAACCTATCTTACAATACAGGAAAGTGGGGGAGAAGGAGATAAGCAAGGTGGGGGGATGATGGAAGGAAGGGCAATAGGAGGAGGGAGCAATTTGAAGTCAACACATTCGGGGAGGGACAGGATCAAAAGACAGAATGGAAACAATGGGGGGCGGGACAGGATGGAGGGAAATAGAGTTAGTCTCACACAACATGACTATTATCGAAGTCATTTGGAAAAACTACACAGATATGGACTATATTGAATTGCCTGCCTTCCCAAAGGAAATGGGTGGGGAGGGAGGGATGGGGAGAAGTTGGAACTCAAAGTTTTAGCAATAACTTTCGAGTATTGTTCTTGCTACTAGGAAATAAGAAATACAGGTAATGGGGGAAATAGAAAGTTACCTGGCCCTACAGGACAAAAGAGAAGGTAGAGACAAGGGAAAGGAGATATGATAGAAGAGAGGGCAGATTGGTGATAGAGGAAATTATAATGCTTGGTGTATTGGGGTTGGGGGAGGGGACAAATGGGGGAAAAATTTGGAAACCAAAATTTTGTGGTAATCAATGTAAAAAGTTAAATAAATAAATTTATATTAAACAAAGAATCATAGGAAAATTTATAAGGGTGCAGAGATAAGAAATTCCATTTTTATTGATATAATAAGTTTGAGTTTCCAAACTAAACATTCACTTTGAGATGCCTAAGAGGACTTTGTCTATAGTTCCGTAGATAAATTAAAACTGAGTATGTAGATCTGGCAATTTTTCCCACTAACATAGTAAAACACATGAGATGACAAAGAAATTTAGTGAGATCCAAGAGGCATTTTGTGCCAAATCTAACTCAGTTTCCATAGCTACGACATGGACACCAACTCATGTGGAAAAAGGACCATTCAACCTTTTCAACTGCCAAGAAATTACTTCATACTAAGGCAACTCATCAACCTCAGGGAGGAACTAAAGGTGGTTTATATCAGATAAGCCAATCTACCAACACAACCTTAACCAGAAGAATTTCTAAGACAAGGATGGGAATAGAGAAGAACCCTAAATTCAAGAAGCCTGTGAGTAGCAGTGGAAACAGAAATCTTATTTGCTTTCTGTATTGAATGGAAAGGTCACTGTGAATAAAAAAACCCACCTTCATTGCCCACACAATCACCAACTACCACT
Organism: Bettongia penicillata ogilbyi; assembly: GCA_023548195.1. Classification (NCBI taxonomy): domain Eukaryota; kingdom Metazoa; phylum Chordata; class Mammalia; order Diprotodontia; family Potoroidae; genus Bettongia; species Bettongia penicillata. Next base: position 2,120,925 of record JAJHZJ010000350.1, on the reverse strand, counting down.
AAGCGATGGGTAAATATTAGGGACCTAGAAGTGACCAACTACTCCACATAAACACAAATTATACTGTGTTTACACACAGTACTCATAGCTATCAACTTGAGGAGCAGTCCAAGTGGAGATGAGACCCAGAAAAAAAGTTTCTGTGGGTACTACAGCTACGGTTGCTAAAGACATAGATAAAAAAAAACAAAACAAACAAACAAACAAAAAACCTCTTGCCATTTGAGTGTTTGGTATGGTCAAATCTTTTGATATTAAATCTGTTTTGCCACTGCACCTTAGAACAATGGGACCTTTGAATCTGAATTATAGGTGAGTTATTCTTCATGGACCATCTTTTCCTTTAGATGAGCTCCTAGAAAAAGGTAATACCTCATATTTTTTTTTTATTTACATTCTTATATTTCAGGACAATTCTTTACATATAAGTATATATGCTCAACAGATATTTCTTTTTTTTAACTAATTCAAAATAGAAGATGTAAATATAGGGGACCTCAGAAAACAACCTGAGGAGAAATATTTCTTGAGAGGGCACAGCACAGATAAAGAAGCAAGAAAGGGGACTGAAAAGGAATGGTCACAAAAAATGAAAAGGTGATAAAAATGATATCAATATCTCAAAATATATAGAGGTTTTAAAGAGAAAGTAGAGATACACACTGATTAATGATTCACCCAGGTTAAGGAGGATGAGGACTGAGAAAAGACCACTAGATACTAAAATGTGGATATAATTAATAACTTTGTAGGGAGGAATTTCAGCTGAATAATGAGGGTAGAGGATGGATTTAATGTTTAAAAGTTACGGAAAAGTTGGAAGTGTAAGCTCCTCATGAAGATGACTGCTCCATTTTATTTATCCACAAAAGGGAAAAAAAGGTACAAAATTACATAGCTGGTGGAGATGGTTGTACTAAATGACAAAGGTTTTTTAAGGATAGAGAAGCCATAGTTATGTCTGTAAGCAATACAGAAAATGAAAATATACGAAGAGAATCAAGATAATAGGAAGAGTGGAGATGACAGTGGTATTAATTTTCAGGGGAAGGAGGAGATGGATGGGATCAATGACCCATGAAGAGGAGATTCTCAGATAAGAAGGGCCATGTCTTTTTCAGAGACCAGAATGAAAGAGGACATAGTAGGAGATATCTGAGTGACATGAGATGAAGGAGAAGGAAAATATATATTATTTGGGAAATGTTTTCATTTTTTCCCCCATTAAACTCTTAAGAATCATCAGCTGAAAGGGTAGGGAGAAAAGTTGTAGTGAAAATCTTGAGGTTTGGGATGATGGCTTTGGATAATGAAATAGTATATATATTTGCATATATATACATATAAATGCATATGCATATATTTGCATATATATACATGCATACACACATGCATATGTATGCACATATACATTCATACTTGCATGCATACACGTACATAAACACATGTGCACACATGTGTATGTACATATATATACACATATGTGAACATGTGTGTATAATGGTTTTTCCCCTATCTGTAGTGAGGGCACAATTGAGATTAGTGAACACTAATTTATATTTAGCTCAAGCATCAAGGTTATGATTTCTCCATGTAGTTCTATTCCAAAACATGTTGAAGGATCAAAGGATGTAGATCCCAAAAATAAGGGTAGTCCAGGAATGGGACTTGGCAAGATCTAATAGGGCAAAGGAACAAGGGGATTGGGAATGGAGGATAGTGTAGAGGTTTAGTTACCGAAAGAAGGAGAGTCCATAAAGATCTCCCTATTGCAGTACTGGCAACCTGGGCAAGAAATAATGAAAGAGTAGGTGGAGGTCATGATAAGAATCAGTAAATGGATTAGGGATCATAACAATAGGATTGATATGGCACTTTGGAGGTCAAAACTAGGAAATGATTTTGACAAATCATGCTTGAGAACAATGTCAAGGAGGTCAGCATCACTGTTTGTACCTGAAGTAAAGTAAAAAAGAAAAATTAGTTATGGGATTTCAATAAATTGAAGAACAATTTAAACCTATTTGAGTGAACATCAATATGCATGTTGAAGGCCCTAGTATAAATAATTGCAAGAGACACAAAAGAGAAAACGTGACAAAACTCTAATTCTTCAGAAAAGTTTTGAGGAAGAAATAATGCTCTGCAGGTTGAAGATCCAGTGAACTTAATGAGATGATAGTATGTTAACTCACTGAAAAGAATATCTATGTAGAGTGACATTGATTGGAAAGTAGATCCTTGAGACAGAAAGATTAGACTGCTTGAGGCTTTCCCTTGAGGTTCAGCCTTTGGACAAGTAGGGATATTGCATCCTGTGGGTTAAAATGATGTCTGCTTCATATCAGACAGGAACCAGTGAAGGGATAAATATCAGGAGAAGTGAAAGAATAACTTATCCTGGAGATTATGAAAGCTGTTTTCCCTTTCAGACAAGTTGTCTTTTCCTAAAGATGGCTCTGGAGCAATAGAAGTTGTCTTTACCCTTCATGAGGGAATGATAACGAAGTGGAGAGGAGAGACATATTTGTGGGACAAAATGTTGCTGGAAGCAACTTTGCCTCAGTCTCAAAGAAAGCTTGTAGTGTTGATGAGATGTCTTTTGAAAATATTGTATATGAGAGAGAGAGAGAGAAAGAGAGAGAGAGAGAGAGAGAGAGAGAGAGAGAGAGAGAGAGAGAGAGAGAGAGATGGATAGATACATAGAGATAGAGTATATATATATATATATATATATATATATATATATATATATATTTGCATGTATGTGTGTATATACATCTATATATGTATTCATATATGTATGTATGTATATATAGGTACACACACATAGACACACACACCCACATGGTGTAATTTAGCCCTCACAATTATTCCTTGAGTCAAGTAGAAGAAACGTAGGAGGTTAAAAGACTAAGGTAAAAAGAAAAGAAGAGGAAAAAGAAAATGCAAATCAAAATTCTTATTTCAGAAGAACTGAAATTTCTACTATGCTACAGGGAGTTTGAGGTCAGAATATAAAAGGAATGAAAAACATAATGACAAAAAGATTGAACAAAGTATTTTTTAAAAGTGAATCCTATTTTCTTTTAGTCTAGGAGGGAAAAAAAATCTACCACTGGCTTTAAGAGGCCCTCTATCTCTGCAAAATAACATTATGTAAAGTGATAACATTGGTGTTCATTCGCCCTTCCCACACAATGGGTATGTCACTTTTCATTCCTCTAATTATATCTGTCTTTGTGGATTGCAATCTGTTCACATTGTAGCAGTATTTGGGGCTCTAGGATTACGGGTGAATCATACAAAACTCACCTTAGATATCTCAATAGAAGAAAGAGAAGAAAAATTTAATAATTGATTATTACATAATTATATCATTCCATCTATTATATACATATACAATATATAAATATAATATGTATACTTGTATATAGATTGCATTAAATATAGTTTAGATTACAGTTATACATATTGGTAATAATTTATATAATATGTCACTTCTAACAGATTGTAATCAAATAGTTAGTTATATTTATCCTGGATATGAGATTAATTGTTTGCAGTTGTTTATTTTTTTCCCTTTAGTTCCACGAATGACATGATCAGTGATTGAGAGGGTTTATGTTTGTTTTGTTTTGTTTTTCCTTTGTCTTTTCTAAAGAGAGAATAGAAAAAAAATGGAAAGTCCTTTTCTGGAGAAAAGCTAACTATTTATTTTATGAAATTATTGAAATGTACTCATATAGGGGTTCCAACTGAAGTATCCCAAAATCTTGCAATTCTTTATAAAAGACCAAATGGATACAGAACTGAAAGAATTTTTTTTTTTAAGAAGAAGATATATGCAGTACAAAAAAAAGAGAATATTTACATGCCCAGTTTCTGAATATCTCTATTGTAGAACAAGACACTTTGTGTATCTGTAATATACAGATATATTACATATGTATATTATGTAAATATGCACAAAATAATATATTTACAGTATGTAGGTATATATATATATATATATAGGTGTATTATATATTTATATGATCTATGTATTTAAAGAAACATGTCAAGACACATTCACATACCAAGACAATATTTCTGGATATCTGTCATATACTCATACACTTAAAACTATATGTACACATAGCACATATGTGTACACACTTTTATACATACATACAGACTATACGTAGATGCATGCAAATATGTACAAGCTTTTTGTGTGTATGGATATGTGTACACATGCCATTAAAAAGGGGACTCCAAAAATTGCCAGGGACATAAAGTGTAAGTTATTTTAAATTTAGTGATAATTAAACAATTAACCTGAAGAAAATGGTTTACCAAGTTTACCAACTCTCAAGAAACCTTGACTAGAATTCCACACTCACGTTTCAGTCATGTACTGTAAATACATAAAAAAAACAAATACAATGACAATGTTTACATGATTGATATATGTATGAAAAACTGTTTTCCACTTAAATAATTGTAAACAATGTATATAGTGATTTAAAGTAGTGCCCCTTTTCTTTTAAAAAGAGTCAATTTTAGCCTATTATGAATATACCTAGTCATACACACGCACACACACACACACACACACACATATGCATGCACGAATGCACATATTATCTCTCCTGTATTGAAATGAGTTTCCCATTCAAGTGAAATAGGAAGTCACAATAAAATAGATAATCTTTTAATGCCCACAGTTAATATTAAATTATATGATGCCACTTAAATGCACATTAAACAGCCTTATATTTATTTATATTTTTTGCTATCAAGGAACAAGCTACAACTGCCATTTTTAGAAAACCTTTTAGAATCCTGAAATCAAAGTCCCATGGTCACAAGACATTTGGAGCAAATATTTTGCAATACTCACATTAATGTACAATTTTGGAACTTTAGTAGATGCCACAACATATTTAGATGGTAGTCCAAAATACCATACATAATAATAAAAAAATAATAATAGAATATAGGCTGTGTCATCAAAAAGTGATTATAAAATATTACCACTTCCTCAGCAAAATGAGGAAGAAGACTGCTATCTCTTAAAACACATGATTAAGAACATAATATTGTATGGAAATATTTTTTAATGAATCATTATTTTACCATTCAGTGCTAAAACCTGGCAATAATTGTTTTCCTTTGATTAAATTCAATCAACGATCATTCAGTAAATGTGATGAACAAAGTTTAATTCATGTGAATATGTGGATAGACATGGAAGAGTTTACAATGGCAATTCATAAACAAGTTCTTAACAATAGCAACGAAGGAAGAATTATCTTCAAGAAGTCTAGGTTATGTGATCAGTGCACACTACACAAATAAATAGTAGAAATCATGAAAAAACATTTTAATTTGTGGAAATAGAACTCTTACACTATATCTAGGAACACATGACCTGGTGGTTAAAATAATAGATGAGAAGCTCATTAATTTATTAATATATTATAATGCCGATAAATAATTGTTATTTAATTAACAGATAATAAACTCCAGTACTAAAAATAAACAAGAGTCTAAAGTGAAATTCAGACTTCAGTAAAGAAACCACACTAGAATATTATCACAAATATAAGTATTGACTCAGGAAACTATCTAGAACATTGATCTACAAAGATTTAAGAATGTACTTGATAGATGTTGTCAAAAGACATACTCATACTTTCCAAGCTACACAGAATTTTAAAATATTCAAAAAATAGAAATCTTAAAAAAGAAAACAAAATCATAGAGGGAGAGAAATAGGTATATATGCTCACCAATATTTCTGACATAAAAGTTGTTCCAGGTTTACCTTCAGCAAAGTTGCAGAAGATTAGTTTACATTCCAGTGTTTTTTTCAACAGTCAATATTTTTTATTAATTTCAGCTATTCAATAAGATATAGGACACTAACAAATTGACTTTGCCTGGAAAGTGTGTTTACATGAACTTCATTTAAATAGATGAGTTAAAGAGTATCAGTATCTACTATGTTCTTCTTGATGACTATTCATATGTCCCAAATTAAAATAAACACTAGTACATATGAAAGCATGGTTTATTTATAGAAAAGAAATGGAAAAAATCATTATCTCTAAAATTAAAAACACGAAAAATATATTATCCATAAAAGTGAAACAGAAAATTAAAAAAAAACAAACTCTAAAATCCTTTACCCCACCCCAATACCATATATGTAATGGTGCTCTGCATTGTGCACAGTCTTGTCCATACTATTATTTTCTCCAAAGTTTCCTTTGAATGGTATTAAATACACTTAACTATAGTATTTTCTATTTATTTCCAGTGTGAAATTCAGACTGGTCCAGTTATGTATCTCTCCATCTCCCTCACCCCACACCACACTCAAACCCACACAGATCACACTTCCCTTCTCTTCTCTCTATCTTGGTAATTACAATATCCCTTCCCTGATCAACATTTGGAAAAGAGAAATAAGAAAATGTTATGTCATGTCATTCTCAAAACTTCTCAGAGTCAGGCAGAAGTGCCTTGGTATAATATTTGAGAAAGAGTACCCTAGCCATATGGGAATATCATGTTGTGCTCTCACTGTTACACTTCTCTGTCTGTTTTTAGAGTGAGAAAGTAAAGTGTAAGAGCTTGTTATTGAATAGAAAGTTGGTTTCAGGAGAATTTGAGATGGGTGGCAGTACATTTTTTTTTTTTGCTTCTCCTCTCCTCTCTCAATAGCCCTAAAGATGGTGTTGCTTTATTCCAGAGGAAAAAAAAATGTATTCACATAACACCTTCTTCCACAAAGCTAAGAGAATTTCATATATAATATTATGTTAACTCTCTACACATCTTCGTGAAGAAGAGAATTTTAGATATTATTATCCATAGCTGTGGAACCATGAGACACAGACCAATAAATAGATCTGTCCAATATCAGAAGTTGTCAATATTTGGAGTAGAATCCAGGTTTTCTAACTTAAGTACAAAGTGTTGGATCTTTTGTTGGTATCCCGAATGTATGGGCTGATTTTGAGTCAAAGAATAATAAGACAAAACAAAACAAAAATCTAATGGTCAAAAGGCTTTCAAGTATTTTAGTGCTGTAATTAGAATTTATTTACAGAAGTACAGTAAAACATTTGTCTCTTATTTTATGACGTTGCATCTTTGGAAATTTAGAATATCATTGTAATATATTTAACCATAGACTGAGATTTTAAGGATTAATGCAGGGAACTGAAAAATAAAAATGAGCTTAGTACTTTTAATAATACATTATAGGCAAGTTTTTTTTTTGACAGATTTAGATAGCACTTAGTGAAGTTAAATAATTATATTAGTATTTTAAACAGTAAAAGAACAGCTGACTTCGTAAGCTTAATAGATGCGGCAGATAAAGCACCAAAGATTTACAAGAGCACACTACAAAACATTAGATTATCCCCAGTCTCTTCATTTTGCTCAAGGCATATTAAGCACTTGTGAAGACACATTAATATTTATGGATCACTGTCCAATGCAGACTATCATTTTCATATATATATTCATTTTATTTATTTTTAATGCTCTGCAATCACTACCATAAAACTTTGAGGTTTTTTTCCCTTTACCTACCCACCACCACTCACCTCCCTCCCCAAGATGGCATACACTTCCATATAAGATCTACATATACATTCCTACTGAATAAGTTTTCATTATACTCACAGTATTTTCAACTTAAGTTATTCTAAAGAGGGGTATGGCTCTACTTCCAAATTTAAGCAAGCTCCCAGCTTGTCTGTGATTATTAAATATTTCTTGGACTGCAAAGATGTCTGGTTGTTTTCTAAACACTTATAATTGGCAGAGTTGGCAGCAATGGACCTTTTCACATTTATTATTGCTCACTTTATTTCCCTCCAACCTATCTATCCATGTTATTCTAATCTTTCTCTGCTTTCACCCTAACCTTCCTCAAAAGTGTTTTGCTGAGTGGAAACAAAATGGTGCAGTAAAAGCAGTCACTCCCCTGAGCTTTACCCTAAGACAAACAAATACCTTTAAAAGTGACAATAAATAATTTCTAGAGCAGCACACAAGGCAAAACATAAGAGTAAAACAAATTTTCAACCTAAGACAGCTTGTAAGCTTGGCAGTAAAGTATATTGCGCGGGTGTGAGAGAAGACCACAACCCAGCACAGGCCATGCCAGCACAGACTGGTCTGTGGTAAACCTTGACCAGTCATACTGAATCACCAGTAGTAATGGCAGTTTCCAGACCTCTGCGTCCACAGATTCTAAGGATAACTTGGAAGATCAATAAGAAAGGTCTCTTGCACGTGGGTAAAATAGAAATACAGTACAGTGCAGTCTGAACCAGCATGTCTTTAGCCCCAGGAAACTATGAACTAGTTTTGGGAGTAACTGAGTTCTTAGTACCAGTGGATGAAGTGGTCGTACAACTGGTCAGAAAAAGAATAAACAGGTTTTAGTGCTAGCACTGGGGCAGGACTGTGTTGCTTTGCCCATACTCAAATCAGCGTTGTAATCCTGAGTAAAGTACCAAGGAAAGGAAGAACACTAATATAATAGTGAGGAGGGGTCCTCTCCTCATAGTTCCAGAGCAAAAAAAGACTGCTTATGGTTATTCTCAGACCAGAGTACATGCTAGGAGAGTAAATATCTCTCCTTACATCACCACCTTGGAAGAACTGAAAAATTACAGGTTCCTAGGTATCTCTGAAAACAGCTGCATAAAACCCCAAAAGCTTGGGACAGTGTTTCCTCCACCCTGAAAATAGAGCCGAACTTTAAGAAAAACTTCAAAGTCAAGTAATAGGTTGATAAAATGAGCAAAGAATAGGAAAAACAAAACAAAAAAACTCAACCAAATAATGAAAAACAAACAAACAAAAAAACCTTCTGATTATAGAAAGAAATATGGTGAAATGGAAGACCAAAATTCACACTCAGAAGATAAGAAAGTAAAGCTCCCACATCCAAAGCTTCTGGTAAAAAATATGAATTGGTCACAAGCCATGGTACATGTCAAGAAGGATTTTGATGAATATCAAATAAGAATTAGAGGAAATATTGGGAAAAGAGATGGAAGTGACACAGGGAAATCATGAAAAAAGAATCAAAAGCTTTGTAAAGGACACAAAAATACTGAAAAAATAAAACCTTAAAAAACAGACTAGACCAAATGGTAAAAGAGATGCAAAAAGAAAATGAAAAAAAATAATGTCTTAAAAAGTAGAAATTGCCAAATGTAAAAGGAGATGGAAAAACTCATGAAAGAAAGTCTTTCCTTAAAATTTAGAATTGAATAAGTGAAAGCTAATGATGTTATTTTTTCAAGATTTTTTTTCTTTTTAAATATATATTTATTTTCAGTTGTGAACACTCACTAAATTTTCACCCCTCTGCTTCTAATTCCCCAAGACAGCAAGCAATCAGACATATGCTAAACATGCATTATCAAATTAGACATTTTCATATTAGTCATTCTGTGAAGCAAAAATCAGAACAGAAGGGGCAATCCAAGAAAAAGAAGAAAAAGAAAATAAGAGAAAATAGTATGGTTCAATAGGCATTAAGACTCCATTTTTCCATCTCTGGATGTGAATCCCATTTTTCATCATGAGTCTGTTTTTTAATAATTTTATTCATTTCCAGTTTTCAACACTCACCTGCACAAGATTTTGAACTACAAATTTTCTCCCAATCTCCCATAAACTCCACCCACTCTTTCCCCCAGTCTGCCCTACCTTCTATTACGCCCCTTCTCCATTCCCTGCCCCTCTATTTTCCCGTAGGACAAGATAGATTTCTATACCCTATGATTTATTTCCCTGTTGCATGCAAAAACAATTTTTAACAATCATTTTTAAAACATTGAGTTCCACATTCTTTTCTTTCCTTCCTCCCCAGCCACCAACAGTTTGATATAGGCTATACATGTGTAACCATACCAACACTTCCATAACACTCAGAGTGTGAAAGACTAACCACATTTCCCTCTATCCTGTCCCACCCTCCATTTAACTCTCTCTCTTTACCTGTTGCTCCACAAAATTGTCTGCTTCTGATCGTCCCTTCCCCCACTCTACCACCCCTTCTATTATCCTCCCTCTTCTATCCCCTTCCCCCCTGCCTTCCTGCAGGGTAAGATAAATTTACATTTCCAATTGAATTACATGTTATTCCCTCCTTCAGCCAAATCCAATTCCACCATGAATCTTTTGGAATTGTCCTGGATCATTGTATTGCTCAGAAGAGCTAAGACTAACAAAGTCATTCATCACACAATGTTGATGCTACTATGTACAGTATTTTCTAGTTCTGCTCACTTCACTCAGCACCATTTCATGCAAGTCTTTCCAGGCTTTTCTGAAGACAACCTAGTCATCATTTTTTATGACACTGTAGTTTTCCATTACATTCATATGCCACAACTTGTTCAGTCATTCCCAAATTAATGGGCTTCCCCCTCAACCTCCAATTATTGGCCACGAAAAAAGAACTGCTATTAATTTGTTTTTGTACATTTGGATTCTTCCTCCCTTTTTTATGATGTTTTTGGGATACAGATAATCAAAGGCATGCACAATTTTATGGTATTTTGGGCATTGTTCGAAAATGTTTTCAAAAATGTTTGGATCAGTTTCCAACTCCAACAAAAATTCATTAGTGTTTCACTTTTCCTGCCTCTTCTGCAATATTTATCATTTTCCTGTTTTTTTTTAATCTCAGTCAATATGATGGGTGTGATGTGGGATATCAGATTTGTTTCAACTTGCATATCTCTAAACAATTGTGATTTAGAGAATTTTTTTCTTATGACTATTGTTACTTTTAATTTCTTCATCCAAGGGCTCTCTGTTCATATGCTTTGACTATATAACAATTGGGGGTGACATATTTCCTTATAAATTTAACTCAGTTCTCTATAGATTAGAGAAATGAGGTCTTTATTAGAGATACTGTGCAAAAATTGTTTCCCAGATTTCTGCTTCCCTTCTAATGTTGGTTGCAATTGCTTTGTTTATGCAAAACCTTTCGAATTTAATGCAATCACAATTATCCATTTCCATTTTATAATGCTCTCTGTTACTTTTTAAAATAATTTTTCTGTTCTCTATTGATCTGACAGGTGAACTATTCTTTGCTTTACTAATCTGCTTATAGCCTGTCCCATATGTCAAAATGGAATATCTATTTTTACCTAATCGTTGTATGCAGTGCAAGATGTTGGTTTATCCCAACTTTCTGGCATGCTATATTTCAGATGTTCCAACAGCTTTTTTTTTTTTTAACAAATACTGAGTTCTTTCTTATCCCAGAAGTTGAGGATTTGGGGTTTATCAAAGAGTAGATCACTATAGCAATTTTGTACACCTAACATATTCCACTGATCCACCACTCTATTTCCTACCCAGCACAATGTAGTTCTGAGGAATACTGCTTTATCATAGAGTTTTAGATCTTGTAGAGCTAGGAAACTTTGTTTTGCACTACTTTTTATTAATTCCCTTGATATTCTGGACCATTAATTTTTCCAGATTAAATTTATTATTATTTTTTATAGCTCTGTAAAATAATTTTATGTAGTTTGTTTGGTATGGCACTGAATAAGTATATTGATCTATGTAAAATTTTATTATATTAGCTCAGACTTCCCATGAGTAACTGATATTTTACTGAATTGTTTGAATGCCACTTTATTTTTGTGAAAAATCTTTTGGAATTGTGTTCATATAGCTGTTATTTTTGTATCAGCAGGTCAACTCTCAAACAATTTATATGTATACAGTTACTTTAAGTGGATTTCTCTTTCTATTTCTTGTTACTGGGCTTTGTTATTAACATATAAAATATAGATGATTTATTTGAATTCATTTTATATCCTTCAATTTTGTTAAAGTTGTTAATTATTTGTAGGAGTTCTCATTTGATTCTCTAGGATTCTCTAAGTATAACATCTTATGATTTGTAAGGAGTGACACTTTTGTTTCCACATTGCCTACTTATAATGATAATTAGATTGGAAAATATTTCCTATTCATTAATAAGCCCATTAAGTCACATGGAGATTATGGTGGGAAGAGTTTGCTGAATGGGTGGAGAAGGAAGAGACAGAGCCAGAGAAGAGCTGAGAGAAAGTTTTTCTTGAGAGCAGCCAGAGCTAGGATGGATTCAGGCTCCTGGTAGCCTGAGTGATTTTGTGGTTGTGATTTTGTTTAAGAAAACCTGCTTGAGATGAATGCAATGGACTTCCGCTGGTCAGAAGCCTAGCAGGGGGAATGTGTGGGGATGGTGTTGTACTCTGCATTGTTACTGTGTATATGTTTTTCTCTCTGTAAGAGATTTGGGTCTAAATAAGTGTTTTGGTTCTGTCTTCCAGGTGGAGAGTCTATGGTATTTCATGATTCTGAATTTCGCTGTGATATTCATAGCTGCCGTGGACACTGTGAATATTGCATTGGCACTTTGATTGCATATCTCTGATCAATAGCGACAGAGCATTTTTTCACGATTTTAGAAGGTTTAATTTCTTCCTCTGAAAACTGACTGTTCACATTCTTTGACCATTTATCAATTAGAGAATGACTTGTATTCTTGTAAATTTGACTCAGTTGTATATATATTTTGGAAATTAGGCCTTTATCACAGAAAGTGGTTGTAAAAATCCTTTCCCAGTTTTCTCTTTCTTTCCTAATCTTGGCTGCACTGACTTTGTTTCTGCAGAAGCTTTTCAATTTAATGTATCCATTTTGCATTTCCTCATGCTCTCTATCTCTTGTTTTCTAAGAAATATCTCTATTCTGAATAAATCTGAAAAATGAACTATTCCTTGTTCCTCTGTTTTGTTTCAGTACCAGCCTTTACACCTAGAGCATGTACTCATTTGGGAATTATTCTGTTGTACAGTGTCATGCATTCCTCTATGTCCAGTTTCCACCATTCCATTTTCTAGTTTTCACGATAGTTTTTGTAAAACAAGGAGTTCTTATCCCAGAAGTTGGGTACTTTGCTTCTATTAAAAAGTAGACTGCCATAATCATTGAGTAATACATCTTGTGTGCCTAACATATTCCACTGATCTTCCCCTCTCTTTCTTAGCCTGTAGCAAGTGGTTTTGATGTTTACTGCTTTGCAGTGCAATCTCAGATCTGGTATGGCTACACCACGTTTTCTAGCATTTATTTTCATTAATTCCCTTGATTGTCTAGGATTCTCTAAGTATATCACCATATCATCTCCAAAGAGTAACAAGTTAGTTTCTTCTTTGCCTATTCTAATTTCTTCCATTTCTTATGTTACTGATAAAGCTGACATTTCTAGTACTATATTGAATAACAGTGGTGATAATGGAAATCCTTGTTTCACACCTGACTTCATTTGAAGTACATCTGGCTTATCCCCCTTAGATATAAAGCTTGCTGGGAGGTTTAGATAGATACTACTCATTATAATTATTTTTTCCCCATCTCTCCACTGCCCCTATTCCAAGACACCATGCACTCTGTATACTACTTCCCCCAATCTGTTCCCTGTTATGTCAAACCCTTCCCTTCCCTTATACCCATTTTCTCTCTTTTCTTGGAGGGCAAGATGTATTTCTATACCTTATTACCTGAATTTAATATTTCTCAGTTGCATTGAAAACAATGTTCAAATTTCATTCTTAAAACTTTGAGTTCCAACTTCTCTCCCTTCCTCCTTCCCCCCACATCCCCACTGTGAAGGCAAGCAATTCAATACAGGTTATAGATATGTAGATATACAAAAACTTCCATAATAATCATGTTGTGAAGTACTAACTATATTTCCCTCAATACTATCCAATCCCCTAGTTACTCTATTATCCCTTTTCAACTTGTCCCTCTGCAAAAGTGTTTATTTCTAATTATTCCTTCCTACAATTTGCCCTGCTTTCTACCATAGCCCTATACCCCACTTATCTATTTCTCCCCTACTTTCCTGTAGGGTAAGATATATTTTCATACCAAATTGAGTGTGCATGTTATTCCCTCCTTACACCAAATCTTATGAGAATAAGCTGCACTTTTTCCCTCTCTCCTCCCCCTTTTTCCCTTCCATTGAAGAAGCTACTTGTTGCCTCTTTTATGAGAGATAATTTGCCCCATTCCATTTCTCACTTTCTCCTCCCACCCCTTAATTCCTCTCTCACCCCTTAATTTTATTTTTTGAGATATCTTCCCTTCCTATTCAACTCACTCTGTGCCCTCTGTCTATATGTATTCAATCCCTCCAACAACCCAAATTCTGAGAAAAGTTTCCAGTTACACATATTACCTTTCCATATATAAATGTAAACAGTTCAACTTCATTAAGTGGCTTATGATTTCTCTTTCATGTTTAGCTTTTCATGCTCCTCTTGATTCTTGTGTTTGAAAGTCAATTTTCTATTCAGCTCTGGTCTTTTGATCGACAATGTTTGAAAGTCCTATATTTCATTGAATGATCAGTTTTCCCCTGATTTATTGTATTCAGTTTTTCTGGGCAGGTAATTCTTGGTTTGTATTCTAGTTCCTTTGGCTTCGAGAATATCATATTCCAAGCCCTGGGTCCCTTAAAGTAGAAATTACTAGATCTTGTGTATCCTGATTGTATTTCAACAATACTCTTATTATTTCTTTCTAGCTGCTTGCAATATTTTCTTCTTGACCTGGAAATACTGGAATCTGGCTACAATACTCCTAAGAGTTTTTCTTTTCAGATCTTTTTCATGGAGTGAATGGTGACTTCTTTCAATATTTGTTTTAAACTCTGGTTCTAGACTATCAGGACAGCTTTCTATGACAACTTAATGAAAGATGATGTCTAAATTCTTTTTTCCATCATGACTTTCAGGTAGCTCCATAATTTTTCAATTTCCTCTCCTTCATCTTTCTTTTTTAGCTCAGTTGTTTATCCAATGAAATATTTTTGTTGTTTTCAATTTTTAATTCTTTTGGTTTTGTTTTGTAATTTCTTGGTTTCTCATAAAGTCATTACCTTCCATTAGCTGCATTGTAATTTTTAAGGAACTATATACTTCAGGTTCCTTTTGAATATTTTTCCACTTAGCTAATTCTGCTTTTTAAGATATTTTGCTTCTCATTGGCTTTTTGCACATCTTTGATCATTTGAGTCATTCTATTATTAAAGGTATTTTTTTTCAATATTTTTAGGTCTAATTTTGCAAGCTATTGACACATTGACACACTTTTCATGATTCTCTTGCATTGCTTTCATTTCTCTTCCCAATTTTTCTTCCACCTCTCTTTCTTGATTTTCAAAATCTTTTTTGAGCCCTTCCATGGCCTAAGACTACTGCAAATTTATTTGGAGTTTTCGTATGAAGAACCCTTGACTTTAATATCTTCCTCTAGTGGTTTGCTTTGATCTTCCTCATCTGAAAGGATACTGCTCACCAAGAAAGTAACCTTCTATAATCTTATTTCTTTTTCCTTTTCTGGACATTTCTCCACCTAGTTACTTGACTTTTGTATCCTTTGTCAAGTGGATTGTATACTCTAGGGACCTGTAATTTCTCAGTTACTCCTCTCCAGGTCTGCACTCTGGTCCGGGAGCCACCACAGGCTTTTTGGTCCAAGATCTGCATGTAAGGTTCCCGCTCCACAACTACCTTCCACTTCACCATGTCAACCAGTGCTCCTCCTCACCCCAGAGCCACCAATCAGGGCTGAGATCCAGATCAGCAGCTCAATTCTCCCAGGATCTTTAGACCAAGGGCTCCGAAAATGGACACTGCTACCACAGTCACTTTGCTGCCTTCTCACCCAGGTGAAATAGATTTCCCACTTACAGTTGAAGCAGTCTTTGGAGTTGGTGGGATAGAAATCTCAGACCGACAGCTGCTGCCTGGGATTCTCTCTGCTCCAGTCTTGTGCCTGCAGCATCAAGCAGCCAAGACTGGCCTGTGCTCTGCTCCTCACCCAGTGTGGTATAACTTTCCTATCGGCTTTCCAGTCTGCCTTGGTCTGGAAATCTCTTTCACTCTGTCGTTTTATGGCTTCTGATTATCTAGAATTTGTTTAGAGTCATATTACAAGCATTTTATGGGCTTTGGGAATAGAGATAATAGTAAGTCCATGCTTCTACTCTTCTCCTACTACTCTACTCTCCCTACTATTATTAGTTTAAGGAAGTCTCCATTTATTCCTTTGCTCTCCCATATTTTCCAAGGAATGAGCATTGTATTTTGTCAAGATTTTTTCTTCATCTATTGAGATAACCATATATTTTCTGTAAGTTTTGCTGTTGATATGATCAAATATATAGATACATTTGTTAATTTTAAATCAGCACAACATTCCTTGTATAAACCTTACCTGATTAAGAAGTATTATAATCTTGATAAGTTGTTCTTATCTTTTTGCTAATATCTTATTTAAAATATTTGCATCTATGTTCATTAGATAAATAGGTATGTACTTTTATTGCTCCTTTATAGCTCTTCCTGTTTTAGGTTATCAAAACCATGTTTGTATCATAAAAAGGATTTGGTAGGATCCCTTCGCCATTTTCACCAAAATCACTATTGTATTGGAATTTACTGTTCTTTAAATGTTTGAAAGAATTCACTTGGAAATATATCTGATCTTGGAAATTTTTTCTAGGGAGTTCACTGATGGATTGTTCAAATTCTTTTTCTGAAGTGGGATTCTTTAAATATTTACTTCCTCTTCCATTAGTCTGGGAATATTTTTTGTAAATATTGATTCAATTCACAAAGATTGTTAAATTTATGGATATAGATCTGGTTCTGGGAGCCAAGATAGAGAAGTGATGGATAATTGCTATCTCCCTCCCCTTGTTCAACTCAATCAGCCCAGAGAATATATCCTCGTTAAAAATACTGGGTCAGTGAGAGCAGAAGAAGGGATAAACAGACTCTCAGCACATGAGGCTAGAAGATTGCTAAGGAGGGTCCCTGTGCTGTGGCTAAAGGGGGCCAGTGCAGGATTTGATCTGTCTCAGACATTATCACCTTAACAAACTAAGATGGTGAGCCGAAGTGGGACGAAGCCAGCAACTGCCGACACCAGGACCTCAGACATACCTCAACACTCCAGGGGAATTGGGAAGACACTAGTGCAAGAGGGATCACCAACTGCTAAGTTTGCCTATGATCTATCTCAGCAGAGGAAACCTCATGGAGTCAGATGACCCCTGTCCCAAATTTAACAAACTAGTTCAATGTAAACTGCAAGGAAACCCAAAAAAGACCTCACCTGGACTCTGCTTTCCAACACCAGTCAGATCAATTCCAGTGAAGCATCAGCACTTTGGATTCTAGTTGCAAGAACCAGAGGCCACAACAAAGAAAGCCTCAAGTTTTAGGAACGAAAAATGTGGGACAGAACCCTCATGCCCCAGATTCAGAGATCTACAAAAATCCAGGAAAAGGGTGAATATCATGCTTAAGAAGCAAAGCAGAAAACACCATAGATTTTTCTATGGGGACAAAGACCAAAACATGAATACCAAAGAAGTCAGCACTGAGATTGTGCTCAGATATGAAACTTGAGAATGGAATATGACCTGGAATAAAGCACAAAGAGCCTTCTTGGAAGAGATCAGGAAGGACTTTAAAAGTGAAATTAGAGAAGTAGAAGAAAAACTAAACAATGGCTTTAAAAATATGAAAAAAGAAATCACAGGAGAATTTAAAAGGACAATTGGACAAATTGAAAAAGAAGTACAAAACCTAACTGAGAAAATAATTCCATAAAAATAATTGCACAGATGGAAGAGGAGATGAAAAAGCTAACTGAAGAAAACAATTTGATAAAAATTAGATTCAGGCAAGTAGTAGCTAATGAATCTATGAGGCAACAAGAATTATTCAAATAGAAATCTAAAGAATGAAAAGATAGAAGAAAATACACGATATCTAATTTCAAAATCAACTGACCTGGAAAATAGATCCAGGAGAGTAAATCTAAGGATTATTTGTCTACCAGAAAGCCATGAGGAAAAAAGAGCCTTGCCAATACCATCCAAGAAATCATTAAGGAAAATTGTCCAGAAATCCTAGACTCATAGGGCAAAATAGTCATCAAAGGAGTCCATGGCCAACCTCCTGAAAGGGACCTCAAATTAAAAACAGCTAAGGGTATCACTGCCAAATTCCAGAACTATCAAGTGAAGCAGAAAATATTGCAGGTAACAAGAAAGAAACATTCAAATATTGAAGAGTTGCAGTCAGGATCACAAAGAACCTTGAAGTGTCCACATTAAAAGATCGAGGGAATTGTAATAAGATATTCCATAAGCAAAGGAGCTGGGACTACAACAAAGAATTGATTATCCAGCAAAGTTAAGCATGATATTTCAGGGAAGGAGATGAACATACAATGAAATAAGTTATTTCCAGACTTTCCTGATGAAAACGCCAGAACTCAATAGAAAATTCTATCTTCAAAGACAGATCTCAAGTGAGGCATAAAAGGGGAAACGAGGGGGAAAACGAACGTGTTACTCATTATGGGCAAACTGTTAACATCCCTATAAGGGAATCTGATACTGGTTAATCAGGAGAACTTTATATCTATTATTAAATAAATGAGGGATATACAGAGAAGAAATGTGTATGAATTAAACGATGTGATGATTTCAAATGTGATTAAAGAGTGTGAAGCAATTGTAGTAGGAGATGTGAAAAGAAATAGGCAGAAAAAAATAAATTCCATAACAGGAAGAGGCACAAAAATATGTTACAGTAGAGGGAAAGAGGGGAGGGAGATGAGTATTGTTTGAGAAGTATTCTCATCTGAATGAATTCAAGGGGAGTACAAGGAATTCAGTCAAGTATAGAAATACCACTTGCTCTATAGGCAGAAGTAGGGGAAAGGGGAAAATAAAAGGGAACAGAAGAAAAAGGGGCGGGAACACTAAGTGGTAAGGGTTAAGGGGATTAAAAGGGAGGGGGGCTGAAAGAAGGAACAGAAGACTGAGGGAGAGAGTGGTCAAAAGTTAAAACTCAGTCGTGGAGGAGCCAGAACTAAAAGCATAAACTAGGGAAAAGGGGATGGAAGGAAAGACACAGCTAGCAATCATAACTGGGAATGTGAATGGGATGATCTCTCCCATAAAATGGAGATGAATTATTATCTAACAACATGTTCTTTACAAGAAACACATTAGAAAAAGGGGTATATACACAGGTAAATGTAAAGAGTTGGAACAGAATATTTTGTGCTTCATCTGACTTGAAAAAAAAAAAAAAAACCCAGGGGCCGTAATCACAATCTCAGAAAATGCAAGAGCAGAGATAGATCTCATCAAAAGAGATAAGGAAGAAAATTATATCCTACTAAAACTCGCCATAGACAACAAAGCAATTTCATTTTGAAACATCTATGCTCCATGTGGTATAGCATCAGATCATTAGAAGAGAAGTTAAAGGAGTTACAAGAAGAAATAGACAGCAAAACTATACAAGTGGGGGAACTCAAACTCTCCCTCTCTGAACTTGATAAATTTAACCTCGAAATAAACAAGAAAGAAGTTAAGGCAGTGAATAAAACTCTGAATAAGTTAGATATGACAGATCCCTGGAGAAAATTGAATGGGGATAGAAAGGAATCTACCATTTTCTCAGGGGAACATGGTACATATGCAAAAATTGACCATGTACCAGGCCATGGAAACTTCATAATTTGGGCAAAAAAGACAGAGATAGTCAATGCATCCATCTAAGATCACAGTGCAATAAAAATCATATGTGATCAAAGACCATGGAAATATATACCAAAAACTGATTCGAAATTAAACAATTTAATCCTAAAGAATGAGTAGGCTAACCAAAAAAACCCGACACTTTCATTCAAGAGAATGACAGTAATGATACCACCTACCAAATCTTATGGCATACTACAAAAGCAGTTCTTAGCAGAAGTTTTTTATCTTTGAATGCCTATATGAACAAAACAGAGAAAGATAAATTCAACGAATTTGACTTTCAATTGAAAATGCTTGAAAGAACATTGAAATCCCTGAGTAAATACCAAATTAAAATTACTGAAAGCCTAAGGAGAGATTAATAAGATTCAATTAAGAAAACTATTGAACTAATAAGTAAAACTGAGGTTTTTTTTGTAAAAATCAATAAAATTGATAAAACTTTGGGCAATTTGATTTAAAAAAAAAGAAAGAATAAAACAAAATTACCCATATCAAAAATCAAAAGGTTGAACTAACCTCCAATGAGTCCAAAATTAAAGAGATAATTAGAAATTACTTTGCCCAACTGTATGTCCATAATTTTGATAATCGACATGAGATGGATGATTATTTTTAAAACATATAAATTGCTCAGATTAACAGCAGAAGTAGCTGAGTACATAATAACCCCATTTCAGAAAAGGAAATTTCAAAAGCCATCAGTGAACTTCCAAGGAAAAATCTCCAGGGCCCGATGGATTTAAGAGTGAATTCTATCAATCACTGCTAAACTATATAGATGTTTTGGAAAAATTGCTCAAGAGTGACTCCTACCAAATTGTTTATATTATACAAATATTGTTTAGATACCTAAATCACTACGAAACAAGCAGAGAAAGAAAATTACAGACCAAATTTTCTAATAAATATAGATGCAAAAATTTTAAATAAGATATTGCAAAAAGAATACAGCAAATTATCATAAGAATAATACCTTATTATTAGGTAGGATTTATACCACAAATGCAGGAACAGCTCAATATTAGAAAATGTGTTAACCTTACTGACCATATCAGAAACAAAATTAACAGAAAACACGATTGTCTCAATAGATGCAGAAAAAGCTTTTGAAAAAAATGCAATATCCTTTCCTGTTGAAAACACTGGAAAGCATAGGAATAATTAGAATGTTCCATACAATAATAAGCAGTATCTCCCTAAATCCATCTGCAAATATTATATGCAGTGGGAACAAGCTTCATGCATTTCCAATAAGTCTACCTGTCAAAACAAACCGAGGGACTATATGAATACAATTACAAAACACTTTTTGCACAAAAAATGCAGATCTACATAAATGTAAAAATATCAGTTGCTCGTGATTAGACCAACCTAACATAATAAAAACGACAATTCTACCTAAGTTAATTTATTTAATCGGCGTCTTATCAATCAAACGATCAGATAATTATTTTTCTAGAAGTAGAAAAAAAGATAGCAAAATTCATCTGGAAGAACAAAAGATCCAGAATATCAAGGGAAGTAAGGAAAAGAAATGCAAGGGTAGGTGATCTAGCCATACCAGATCTCCAAGTGTATTATAAAGCAGCATTCATGAAAACAACTTAGTACTGGCTTAGAAACAGAGGGACAGACCAATGGAATATGTTATGTACTAAAGACACAGAAATTAATGAGTATAGTAATCTTTCACTTTATAAACCCAACCAGCTTCTGGAATAAAAACTCCCTGTTTGAAAAAAAATGCCGGGAAAACTGAATAACAGTGTGATGGATTCTGGGCATAGGGCAATACCTGACACTGTACACAAGAATAAAGTTCAAATGAATACATTATTTAGGTATAAAGATCGATGCTATAAACAAATTCCCGGAGCAAGGATTATTTGCCATATTTAAATAAAATGGAGAAATTCATGACCCAACAGGCAGAACATTATAAAGTGTAAAATGGACCATTTTGATTACATTAAATTGGAAACATTTTGCACAAACCAACCCAATGCATTCAAGATTAGGAGGGAAGCAGAAAACTGGGAAACAACTTTTGCATCTAGTGTCTGTGATAAAGGTCTCATTTCTAATATACACTATATATATATATATATATATATATATATATATATATATATATATATATAACTGAGTCAAGTATACAAGAATGCAAGTCATTCTCCAATTGATAAATTGTCAAAGGATATGAATAGGGAGTTTTCAGTGGGAGAAATTAACACTATCTATAATCATACGAAAAGTGCTCTAAATCACTCTTGATTAGAGAGATGTATGTCATAACAACTCTGAGGTACCATATCAAATTTATCAGTTTGACTAACATAACAAAAGAAGAAGATGATAGATCAGTAAAAAAAATATAATAATAAATAAATAACATAATAATAAAATAAAATAATTCAATTAAAAATATGATAAATCTCTAAAAACAAATTAATTCAATTAGAAAAGAGAGGAAAACTTTTTGGATCTACAGTTGAGCAATACTATTTCTAACTACTCTTTTAATTTCTTCATCATTGGAAGTGAGTTCACCCTTTTCATTTTTGATACTGGTAATTTGTTTTTTTTTCTTTAAATCAAATTGATCAAAGTTTTATCTATTACATATATATTTTATAAAATCAGCACTTCATTTTATTTATTAGTTCAATAGTTCTTTTAATTTCAGTTTTGTTAATCTTTCTTTTGGTCTTCAGTTTTTCCAATTTGGTGTTTAATTGGGGATTTTCATTTTTTTTTTTATTTTTCTAGCTTTTTCAGTTGCATTCCCAATTCATTGTTCTCCTGTTTCTCGGTTTTAGTATAGTAAGGATTCAGAGATATAAAATTTCCACTAAAAAATGCTTTCACTGCATCCAATAAGATTTGGTATGTTGTCTCGTTATTTTCTTTCTGCTGAATAAAATAATAGACAATTTGTGTGATTTGTTCTTTGATCCACTCATTCTTTAGGATTAGATTATTTTTCAATTAATTTTTAGTCTTTCTTTCCATGGCCCTTGATTGCAAATAATTTTTATTGCATCAAGAACTGAAATAGATATATTGACAACTCTGTATTTCTGGACTGGACTGTGAGATTTTTATGCCCCTATACATGGACGAATTTTGTGTATGTGCCATGGACATCTGAGAAAAAAGGGTATGCTCTTTTCCATCCCCATTCAATTTTCTCCAAACATATATTATATCTAATTTTTCCAGAATTCTATTCACCTCTTTTTTTATTTTTTTATTTTTTTTTAATGTTTTACAATCATTTCTTTAAAGTTAAGATTTTATCCCCCCCACCCTTCACCCAATACCTCCCTCCCTCCCCATGACAGCATACAATTCTGTTTAGGTTCTACATATGCTTTCCTATTGAGCACATTTTCACTATATTTATGCTACGTAGTCGAACTAAAATAAATGGAAGAAATCATATAACAAATCAACACACAATACGCTGAAACCCACCCACACACAAACATGATCTGCTACATTCTGCAAATGACTTACACATTTCTTTCTCTGAGTGTGGAAGGCATTTTGCCTTAGAAGACCGACTTAGGATTTTTTTTTTTCTCAGTAAGTTCTTGTGTTATTACAAAGTTCCAAGTCTACCAGAAAAAACTCTCGCACACTGTGGTCGTTGCTGTGCACAAAGTTCTCCTGGTTCTGCTCCTTTTGCTCAGCATCAGATTATATAAGTCCTTCCAGGCCTCCCTGAAGTCTTCTTGTTCATCATTTCTTTCTTTTTTTTTTTTTTAATTTTTATTTTATTTTTTTTCCCAGAGTTTTTTTTTTTAATGTTTTACAATCATTTCCTTAAAGTTAAGATTTTATTCCCCCCCACCCTTCCCCCAATACCCCCCTCCCTCCCCATGACAGCATACAATTCTGTTTAGGTTCTACATATACTTTCCTATTGAGCACATTTTCACTATATTCATGCTATGTAGTCGAACTAAAATAAATGGAAGAAATCATATAACAAATCAACACATAATACACTGAAACCCACCCAGCCACAAACATGATCTGCTACATTCTGTAAGTGACTTCCACATTTCTTTCTCTGAGTGTGGAAGGCATTTTGCCTTAGAAGACCGACATTAGGATTTTTTTTTTTTCTCAGTAAGTTCTTGTGTTATTACAAAGTTCCAAGTCTACCAGAAAAAACTCTCGCACACTGTGGTCGTTTCTGTGCACAAAGTTCTCCTGGTTCTGCTCCTTTCGCTCAGCATCAGATCATATAAGTCCTTCCAGGCCTCCCTGAAGTCTTCTTGTTCATCATTTCTTATGGCACAATAATACTCCATTACATTCATATACCATAATTTATTCAGCCATTCCCCAATTGATGGGCATCCCCTTGATTTCCAGTTTTTGGCTACCACAAAGAGTGCTGCTATAAATATTTTTGTACATGTGGGACCCTTTCCCGTTTTTATAATCTCTTGGGGATACAATCCTAGTAGCGATATTTCTAGGTCAAAGGGTATGCACATTTTTGTAGCCCTTTGGGCATAGTTCCAAACCGTTCTCCAGAAGGGTTGGATGATCTCACAGCTCCACCAACAATGAATTAGTGTTCCAACTCTCCCACATCCTCTCCAGCATTTATAATTTTCTTGTTCTGTCATGTTTGCCAATCTTACAGGTGTGATGTGGTACCTCAGAGTGGTTTTGATTTTCATCTCTCTAATCAATAGTGATTTAGAGCACTTTTTCATATGATTATAGATATCTTTGATTTGTTCCCCTGAAAATTGCTTGTTCATATCCTTTGACCATTTATCAATTGAGGAATGACTTGGATGGTTATATATTTGAGTCAGTTCTCTATATATTCTAGAAATAAGGCCTTTATCCCCGAGCATAGCTGTAAAAATTTTTTCCCAGTTTACTACATCCCTCCGAATTTTGGTTGCATTGGGTTTGGTTGTGAAAAAACTTTTCAGTTTAAAGTAATCAAAACTATCCATCTTGCATTTCATAATGCTTTCTATCATTACTTTAGAAAAAAATTCTTCCCCTTCTCCATAAATCTGATAAATACACTATACCTTGCTTCTCCAGTTTATTCATGGTATCAATCTTTATACCTAAATCATGTACCCATTTGGACTTTATTCTTGTGTACGGTGTCAGGCATGGGTCTATGCCTAATTTCCACCACACCGTTAACCAGTTTTCCCAGGAATTTTTTGTCGAACAATGAGTTCTTATCCCAGAAGCTGGGATCTTTGGGTTTATCAAACAGGAGGTTGCTATATTCCTTGCCTACTGTATCTTGAGTGCCAAGCATATTCCATTTGTCTACCCCTCTGTTTCTTAGCCAATACCAAGTGGTTTTGATAATTGCTGTTTTATAATACAATTTGAGGTCTGGTAGTGCTAGGCCACCTTCCCAAGCATTTCTTTTCATTAGTCCCTTTGATATTCTGGACCTTTTGTTTTTCCAAATGAATTTTGATATTATTTTATCCAGCTCTAGAAAATAATTATCTGATAGTTTAATTGGTATGGCACTAAATAAGTAGATTAATTTAGGTAGAAATGTCATTTTTATTATATTATCTCGGCCTAAACATGAGCAACTGATGTTTTTCCACTTAAATCTGACTTTATTTGTGCAAAAAGTGTCTTGTAATTGTGTTCATATAATCCCTGGGTTTGTTTTGGCAGGTAAACTCCTAAGTATTTTATAGTGTCTACTCTAGCTTTAAATGGGATTTCTCTTTCTATCTCTTGCTGTTGGACTTTGTTGCTAATATATAGGAATGCAGAAGATTTGTGCGGGTTTATTTTGTAACCTGCAACTTTTCCAAAGTTGTTTATTATTTCAAGTAGTTTTTTACTTGAATCTCTGGGATTCTCTGAGTATATCATCATATCATCTGCAAAGAGTGATAACTTAGTTTCTTCTTTGGCTATTTTTATGCCTTCAATTTCTTTATCTTGTCTAATTGCTACTGCTAACATTTCTAGTACCATATTGAATAATAATGGTGATAATGGGCATCCTTGTTTCACCCCTGACCTTATTGGAAATGCTTCTAGCTTATCTCCATTGCATATAATGCTTGCTGAAGGTTTTAGGTAGATACTGCTTATTATTTTATGGAAAGTTCCCTTTATTCCTATGTTCTCCAGTGTTTTTAATAGGAATGGGTGTTGTATTTTGTCGAAAGCTTTTTCTGCATCGAGATAATCATGTTGTTTTTGTTGTTGATATGATTGATAATGCTAATAGTTTTTCTAATATTGAACCAGCCCTGCATTCCTGGTATGAAACCTACCTGATCATAATGTATTATTCTCTTGATAAGATGCTGTATTCGTTTTGCTAAAATCTTGTTGAAAATTTTTGCATCTATATTCATTAGAGAAATTGTTCTATAATTTTCTTTTTCTGTTTTGTCTCTTCCTGCCTTGGGTATCAAAACCATATTTGTATCATAGAAAGAATTTGGGAGTACTCCTTCTTCCCCAATTTTCCCAAATAGTCTATATGGTATTGGAATTAACTGTTCTTTAAAGGTTTGATAGAATTCACTTGTGAATCCATCTGGTCCTGGAGATTTTTTCCTAGGGAGTTCATTGATGGTTTGTTCAATTTCTTTTGCTGAGATGGGGTTGTTTAAGTATTCAATTTCTTATTCTGTTAATCTGGGCAATTTGTATTTTTTAAAATATTCATCCATCTCATTTAGATTATCGAATTTGTGGGCATAAAGTTGGGCAAAATAATTTCTAATTATTGTTTTAATTTCCTCCTCATTGGAGGTGAGTTCACCCCTTTCATTTCTAATATTTGTAATATGATTTTCTTCTTTCTTTTTTTAAATCAAAGTGACCAAAGGTTTATCAATTTTATTAGTTCTTTCATAAAACCAACTATTGGTTTTATTTATTAATTCAATAGATTTATTAATTTCAATTTTATTAATCTCTCCTTTGGTTTTCAGTATTTCTAATTTGGTATTTTCTTGGGGATTTTCAATTTGTTCTTTTTCTAGCTTTTTCAGCTGCATACCCAAGTTATTGATCTCCTCTTTCTCTATTTTATTTATGTAGGCATTCAAAGATATAAAACTTCCCTTAAGAACTGCTTTTGCAGTATCCCATAAGATTTGGTAGGTTGTCTCATTATTGTCATTCTCTTGAATGAAGTTGTTAATTGTTTCTATAATTTCTTCTTTAACCCATTCCTTCTTTAGGATTAAATTATTTAGTTTCCAACTGATTTTTGCTTTATCTTTCCATGGCCTTTTATTACATATAATTTTTATTGCATTGTGATCTGAGAAGGATGCACTGATTATCTCTGCCTTTCTGCACTGGATTTTGAGATTTTTATTTCCTAGTACATGGTCAATTTTTGTAAATGTTCCATGTCCTGCTGAGAAAAAGGTATATTCCTTTCTATTCCCATTCAATTTTCTCCAAAGATCTATCATATCTACATTATCTAGAGTTTTATTTACCTCCTTAACGTCTTTCTTGTTTATTTTGAGGTTAGATTTATCAAGTTCAGAAAGAGGGAGGTTGAGGTCCCCCACTAGTATAGTTTTGCTGTCAATTTTTTCCTTCACCTCCCTCAATCTCTCCTCTAAGAATCTGGATGCTATACCACTTGGAGCATACATGTTTAGTAATGATATTGCTTCATTGTCTATGGTGCCTTTTAGCAGGATATGGTTTCCATCCTTATCCCTTTTGATTAGATCTATTTCTGCTTTTGCTTTGTCTGAGATTAGGATTGCTACTCCTGCCTTTCTTACATCAGCTGAAGCACAATATATTCTGCTCCATCCTTTAACCTTTATCCTATGTGTAACCCCCGTTTCAAATGTGTTTCTTGTAAGGAGCATATTGTTGGATTATGGCTTTTAATCCATTCTGCTATCCGTCTCCGTTTTATGGGAGAATTCATTCCATTCACATTCACAGTTATGATTACAATATGTGTATTTCCCTCCATCTTCTTTTCCACCATTTGTGCTTTTAGCTCTGCTGTCTCCCTTCCCTTCCTCACTAGTATTCACTTTTCACCACCTCCTCTTGCCACCTTCCCCTCTTTCTTTTAGCCCCCCTCCCTTTAACTCCCCTTTACTCTTATTGCTTCTTCCCTCCCTTTTGCCTCCCTCCCCTTTCTTCCCCCTTCCCCTCCCACTGCTTATAGAGCTAGTTAGGATTTTCTACTTAAGTTTATTGTTCTGTCCTTTAAACAAATCCGATGAGAGTACCTCTCACACAATGCTCATTTCCCTCCCCTCTTTCCCTCTACTATGATTTTGTACTTCTTCTTGTGATGTAATTTGCCATTTTCTGCTTCCTCTTTTTCACACCTCCTATTACACTCCCTTCTCATACTTAAATTACATTTTTTTATCATGATATCATTTACTTTATACCCGTTCCCCCTATGCTTATCCCTTTTATATTTCTTAATAGACGCACAGTTCTCAAGATAAACAGATATCATCTTCCCTTATAGGGAGGTGAACAACTTGCCCTCATTGAGTAGCAAGTTGTTCCCTCCCCCCCACTGTTTACCTTTTTATGATTCTCTTGATACCTGCATTTGAAGATCGAATTGTCTATTAAGTTCTGGCGTTTTGGTCAGGAAACTCTGGAAATCCCTTACTTCGTTGAATGACTTTCTCCTTGCCTGAAATGTTATGCTGAACTTTGCTGGGTAGTTGATCCTTGGTTGCAGTCCCAGCTCCTTTGCCTTATGGAATATTGGGTTCCAATTCTTTCGATCTTTTAATGTAGAAGCTGCAAGGTCCTGTGTAATCCTGATTGCATCTCTTTGATATTCAAATTGTTTCTTTCTAGCTGCTTGTAATATTTTCTCCTTCACTTGATAACTCTGGAATTTTGCAACTATAATTCTTGGGTTTTTGATTTTGGGATCCCTTTCAGGAGGGGAACGGTGGATTCTTTCGATGACTATTTTGTCCTCTGAATCTAGTACTTCTGGGCAGTTTTCCTTGATGATTTCCTGGAAGATATTGTCCAGGCTCTTTTCTCCATCCTGAGTTTCTGGCAGGCCAATCATTCTTAAGTTTTCCCTTCTGGATCTATTTTCCAGGTCAGTTGTTTTTCCAATTTGATATTTTACATTTTCTTCTATCTTTTCATTCTTTAGATTTTGTTTGACTGATTCTTGCTGTCTCATTGAGTCGTTAGTTTCTACTTGCCCAATTCTAATCTTCATCAAATGGTTTTCTTCTGTTAACTTTTGTATCTCTTTTTCCATCTGCCCAATTTTTCCTTTTAAGAATCTATTTTCTCCAGTTAATTTTTCTACTTCCTTTTCCATTTGGCCTTTCAGGAATTTATTTTCTCCAGTTAATTTTTGAACTTCTTTTTCCATTTGTTCAATTTTCCTTTTCAAGGAGATGTTCTCATCAGTGAATTCTTTCTTATTAATTTTAAAATCATTGGCCAGTTTATCTTCTATTTCCTTCTTCAGCTGTTCCAGGAGAGCTGCTTGTACTTGCAAGTAGTTCATAGTCCCTTCTGAAGTCTCAGATGGAAGTACAGTCTCAGCTGTGACCTCTTTGGGGTTTGTGTTTTGGTCCTTATCCCCATAGAAAGATTCTATGGTTCTTTCGGCCCTCTTCTTTTTCCTGTTCATGATTTTGATTGAGTGTTGTGGCTTCTGGTTCCTTCAGTCAGAAGCTAGAGAACTTTTTGCTGAGCTGATGTGTGAAAAAGCTAAAAGCAGGTTTTTGTTTGGTGTTTCCCTGATCAGCCCTGGGTTTAGCTTGTTAAGTGTGGGGGAGGGGTGGTCTGGTCCCAGGAGATCTCAGCTGAATTGAGGCAAAGGGAAGCTCAGGAGCTGGTAATCCCAACTGCCCTATTGTCTTTCTGATTCCCCTGGACAGCTGAGGCATGCCTAGATGCTAATGCTTGTTCCCACCTCTCCTGGGGCTCCTCTCCTGGCAGTGAGGCTTGCCTGGGTCCTAGTGCAAATTTTCTCTGCCCTGGGTCCTTTGTCCTTCAGGTTTGCCTCTGCCACCGGATGAGGAATCCCCCTTAGTTATTTTCCTCGTCTCAGGTGTTATGAGACTATTGGTCTCCTTCTTCTATTTCTACTGATCTGGGATTTTTCTGGGGAGATATTTTATGGTTCTTTCACGGTCATCAAGGAGGAAGGAGAGAGTATTGACTGATCACTCCGCCATCCTGGCTCCCGAAAGTTCAAGTAAGTGACTTACCGAAGTTTGATCTTCGGGCTGAAAATCTCAGGAGCTGCTGCGCTGATATCTGGCCCTCCGCGGCTCTCACTGACTCGGTTAGGCTTGTCTCCCGCCCTGGGTGTCGCTCCTGTGGTTCCGCCCGCCACTCAGGTTTCTCGGATCTCTTCTGCTCCGCTGCACTGGCCGTGCTGCGCTGGCCACGCTGAGCTGTGGGCTCACCCCCACAGAACACATCCTTCCCGTGGACTTTCCAGTCCCACCTGAGCTCCGAATCTGTCACCGTCTGTCTCCCACTCGATTCCGCCCCTCCAGAATTTGGTCAGATTCTCCTTTCAGAGGTACCTGGAGGAGTTTGTCTGAGAGCTTAGGTGAGTTGCTGCTCTCACTCCTGAATCTTGGCTCCGCCCCCCCATCTTGGCTCCGCCCCCCTATTCACCTCTTTAACCCCCTGCTTGTTTATTTTGATGTTAATTTTATTAAATTCAAAGAGGAGGAGTTTGAGGTATCCCACTAATCAGATTTTGCTGCCTATATTTTCCTTTATCTCCCTTTTCTTCTCCTCTAAGAATTTGGATGCTGTGCCACTTGGTGCATAGATGTTTAGTAATGATATTATTTCATTTTTGATGGTGTTTTTTAGCAGGATATACTTTCCTTTCTTGTTTCTTTTTCCTTACATCTATTTTTGCTGTTGCTACATATGAGATAAGGATGACCACCTCTGTTGCTTGTTACATCAGCTGAAGCACAATATATTCTGCTATAAGCTTTACCTTTACCTTGTGTCTATCTACCTTTGTCAATTGTGTTTGAAATGAGGCCTTTATCACAGACTCTAGGTGTAAAAATTCCTTCCCAGTTTTCTGCTTCCCTCCTAATCTTGCCTACATTGACTTTGTGCAAAAACTTTTCAATCCAATGTGATCAAAATCTTGCTTGGTCAGATATCTCCAATTGATAAATAATCTAAGCATAGGAACAAACAGTTTTTAAAAGAAATTTAAGCTATCCATAGTCATAAGAAAAATGCCCTAAATTCCTATTGATTGGGGAGACACCAATCTAAACAACTCTGAGGTAACACATCACACCTATCAGATTAACTCACAGGAAAATGCAGGAAAATCAGTGTTGGAGAAGATGTGGGATAGTTGGAACAGTAATTCACTGTTGGTGGATCTGTGAGCTAATCCAAACATTCTGAAGAGCATTTTGGAACTATGACCAAAGGGCTACAAAAATATGTATACCTTTTGACACAATAGTACTACTTCTAGTGCTGGATTCCAAAGAGATCATAAAAATGAGAAAAGGACCCAAATGTAACAAAAACTATATGAGCTCTTTTTGTGGTGGCCAAGAAATGAAAGCTCAGGTAATGCCCATCAACTGTGAAAAGAACAAGCAAATTATGATATATGAATGTAATGAGATATTATTGTGCTATAAGAAATGATAAACAAGAGGACTTCAGAAATACCTGGACAGACATATTACCAAGGGAAAAATTTGTTGATCACTCAGTTTTAGTTAAACCTCTTCATTTTTTCCCCAATTCTGCCTATTATATTTCCCTGTATAATTTGAAGTGATTTAAAGGAGCTTAATTTTGAGTAACCAGTTCCCAATATTTAAAGTAAGCTTTACATAGAAATAATTATTGGGTGTCATAGTTGGATGTGAGGGAATATGAATCCTCTCTCCTGAGAATAATGATAAGATAATAGTAATTTTGGTTCCTATACCCTTGATCCAACAACTAATATCTTTGGAAAACAAAAAAAAAAGCTAGAAAAAGGATTTTGCAGATCTGCTTTACAGTTCATAAATACAATCTATATATGGCTAAATGAAAATTAGGACTTCTTAGAGAAATTATCTAATTGTCTAGAAAAAAAGTCAAGTGGTAAATGTGATGGTATTGTTAAAACTGGAATTCTTTAGTTTCCTCTAACTCAGAAGAAATTTCCCAAGAGTATTTTTCTTTCATTTGAAAGAATATAAGCTGGTTTAGTAATCTGATAGAAGGACAGGCATATGAATGTGTGTATGTGTGTGTGTGTGTGTACACATACATATAGATATGGATATAGATAGAAATAGATATAGAGACACACATGTCCCAACACACATATGTAAAGAAAGAAAGAGAAAACATTTTTTCCTTGAAAAACAAATAGCAGCATTTTTTTGTAATATTGAACTCAATATGTCGAATATTGTACTTATTATTTTCCTCTACAAATATATTTCTCATCTGCACTAAACTATTTTGGAAGTCAGAGTTAACAAAGGAAACCTCATAAATGAAAAGACCATCTTTTGTTTTATTATTTACCTTATCTAATGTGTTCACTTACTAAGTCCTTCTGAATAATGCTCTCTCAATTTCGCTGCTATTGACCAAGAAATGGTTTGATTTCCAGAACCTTGGCAACATCAGTGATCTCCAAACAAATGTTTCTACATCCATGCTCTCTTTTTTCTAAGTCTCCATTTAGACAACTGAATTTCTTCCTTATGTCATATTCAGTTGCATAGCTCTTCAACACCTGTTTCTAAAAAATAAATAAAGAGCTAAATTCCTTAGACTTTAATTTAATTGAATATCTAACATGCTGAACAATCTTTGGTTACCTTATCTTGTTAGTTATATCTTACATTTTTTTATTGCATAAGCTCTATAGCAGTGGTCATCCAGCAGTAGTGAAAGGTCTAAATTCAGCATGCTGCCTGCTTTCTACAGCTGTGGGCTAAGGATGATTTTTAACATTAACAAAAATAATTTTATACTTTTTTGCATAAATGAAATAACATATATTCCATAGACATGGCTATGCTTTTAGTCAGCAATAATAATCCCCAAAGATTCAACAATACTAAGAAACACTTTGTGCATCTCTTATGTGCATTTGTCCAGTATTATTTTATTTGTTTCCACAGTGAATACTATTAGGGCAATGGATATAACTTATCTAAATTTCATTATCTACCACACTTCAAAGACCTGTGCAATTGAAGAAACCATTGCTAGATAAATTAAATAAATATGTGACATAGTAATAACAATATTTTGAAGTGTTCTTATGAATCTAATGAATAGAAAACATACCTATATGTATATGCAGCTATAATACATTAGGTCATGCATGTTATTGAAAAAGTTCCAGGCCTGGAGAGAAGAAGACTCATTTCCCCAAGTTCAAATCTGGCCTCAGACGCTTCTTAGGTGTGTGACTCTGTACCAGTCACTTAACCTTGTTTGACTCAGTTTCCTCACATATAAAATTAGTCCAAGAAGGGAAATGGCACATCACTCCACTACCTTTGCCAAGAAAAACCCAGTTTGAATCATGGAAAAGCAGACCTGACTGAGAAACAACTGAATAACAACACATAAGTATAAATACACATATATTTAAATAGGTATGAGTATATACAAAAAAAAATCTGTATAAACGTATTTGTGATTAAATCATTTAATTTGATTAAATGATTGAAAAAAAACAACTTTAAAAAAGAGGTCTGTGAGACAAATACGGCCTTAAAAACCAAATCTAGGAAAATAAAAAGAAAAAGAGAGCAAATAATAGACTGTAATTTGTGCAAAACACTAAATAAAATATGAATTAAAAGGCTAAATTATATAATGGTATGGTATGGTATAGTAAATAACATATTTACCAATACCAAATTTTATTCATGCCAGAAATGCAATAGAATTTGTTCACTTGAAAATTATAAATACAAACATTTGAAATCACTTAGTCAATAAGGAGCAAAATTTTTGTTTGTTTTTATTTGTTTTTTGTATTTTGTAAAAAATGCAACACTTGGTTATTTTAAAAATGCTAGATAGAGGTCATGGGGATAAAAAGGCCTTCAGTCAGGAAATCAGAAAAATCTATTCAAATTCAAGAGCTACTTACATAACAGAGAAAAACTAGAATTTTTCTAAATTATATCAGGAATAAAACATGTATGAACATTAACTCTAATACAGTTTGATTTGCACTACATATGCTAGTTGCAGTGATAATGACAGTATTATAAATTGAAATAATAATCCTCAACAAAGAACAATAAAAGCTCAGTAAAAAAATCCCTCATTTAAAGCTGTGCAATAAGACAGAAAAAAATATCTGTGACACTAAATAGGTTTCTATGTGAAAGAAG
This sequence comes from Bettongia penicillata ogilbyi, assembly GCA_023548195.1. NCBI lineage: Eukaryota > Metazoa > Chordata > Mammalia > Diprotodontia > Potoroidae > Bettongia > Bettongia penicillata. Next base: position 2,086,845 of record JAJHZJ010000350.1, on the reverse strand, counting down.
ACTTTGGAAGCATAAAGAATAATCTGCAATGTGGAGTATTGGGGTTGGTAAAGGCATGAAATATAGAGTGGTCAAGGAAGAAGTGTCACTCAATGCATGCAGACTGTGAAAAAAAACACACATTATTCCCTCTCAAAGTGATTAAATCCACAGCCAAATAATTTTCTGTGCTGGAGGAGTAGAAGAAACAAAACCAGCAGAAGAGGAGTACCATGAAGTTGTGAACCTGGTTGTTGGAGACACAGACTTTAGTCAGTGGAAGGTCATGAGACTCAGGTTCTGCATTGTCTAATACATAGAATGTAGAAATAATTTTCCTTATTCCTGAAAGAAAATATGTGTTAACTATACTGTCCCTTTGCAGGTTACCATAGGAATATTATGACTCCTTCTACTTATGTGCACTTGATTTTAACTCTAATAATTGGGGAAATACGGCATCCTCTTTCAGAGGTGCTGGATAAGTTTTCACAGTTAGGTGACTTATGAAACTGGGGAAAAGACAAAATTGCTAGAGAGAGTAAATATTCAGTGGATTAAAAATCGGAAGATAATTGACAAGGAGAGATTGGTTTGCTCCTTTATTGAGATCAGAGGTAAATTTTAGAAGTATAGATGGTATTCCAACTAACTATACAGAATGTACCGAGAAAATGCACTTGGTACTAGAGGAAACAGAGAAGTAAGAACTGCTCCTGCAAATCCTGCTGAACTCTTATATTCAAATTTGTTGCATCTTCAGGGAGATTAGGAAGTTGGCCAAACCCCAGCTCAGATTAAAATTAGCAGCTTGAGGAATACGTGTATTGGAGAAATATCAAGGAGAAATTATTGTAACATTCCAACATTTAGATGATGACCCCGTACAGTTTTGTAAAAAAGATAGAATAGTTCAAGTGATTACTATTCATTGTGAAACAAGACCACTTGTGATAATTTACCCTCCTTCTGAAATACAAAAGAAAGGAAGTGAAGGAATAGGTTCTACTTAAAGAATAAAATCACAAGCTAAAACAAGAGTAAAAAGGAAGCCAGAGGTCTTACTAAAGACTGCAGAAATTATAGCACATGGGAAAGATAATACTGTAGCTGTTGTTTATTCAGGAAAGGATTATCAAATTATACTCTTATCTTATATATTGTACTGTGAATGAGGCTGTGATAATGGGTTTGTGCACTCCAGAGCCTTAACTGACCGTATATCTACCCTACTTCTGGTTATTGTTTCTTTTACTTATTTTTTTGGTTGTTTTTGCTAGATATGTTTCCAATAAGCTTAGTATCCTCCAACTGTAGATGTCTCATCATTTAAGGAGATGGCACTTCCTATCCATGATAGTGATGTGTCATCGCTGGGCCCGAAGCTGACCAAACTCCAGATGTCAGCTAAAGAAATGATCTTTCAAATGGTACCTCTTGGATCAGGGACAGCTCTATGTCCAATATCAGCAGGAAGTATTTGTGGAAAAAGAGATCTTTGCCCTTTAACTCAAGATTTTGGGCCTCATTTGTGGAGGGGGAATGAAGTAAACACTTGTGCTCAAGCCTCACTAAATTTTTTGTACTCATTTTGTGGGATCCCTGGAATAATGTTGGAAATTTCCACTAATACTTGTTGCCCTACCGGCTTATGTAATGAGCATGAAAGATTTTGAGGCTGAATGTAATAGGAATTAAAATGAAAATATCTTTGTCATTAATTAATAGGTCAATAAAATCTGCATAAATCACCTGAAAACTTAAGTTCCATGTGGTTGGAGGAGGTTGCTAAACAGGCAGAAGAGGAAGGGTGGGGCATAACTGGGAGGAAATGAATGAGCAGGATCAGGTCAGAAGGGATAGGATGCAGGCCAGCTGACATAGTGTGACAGTTGAAAATGAGAAGGCTCTGGCTGAGGGAGGGTAGGCTTTAGAATTGCTTTGCCCCCTGCTGTGATCATGCTTATTAACTTCTTGGTCACCATGACGAATTTTTTCTTCCCTACCCTGAAGGAGTTTTATTCTAACAGGAAAGATAACACATACATAAATAAACTTATATTAGATGCATGCATCTAGCTGTGGTTGTTTGTCCTTCATTCTCTTTCTTTTTCCTTTATTCTATGTTTATTTATTTATTTTTATTTTTCAACATTCTTTTCCACAAAATTTTTAGTTCCAAATTTTATCCCCAACTCCCCCCTCCCCCACCCCAGAACTCTGAGCATTCTAAATGCCCCTTCCATCAATCTGTCCTCCCTTCTAACACCCCTCCCTTCCCTTATTCCCATCTTCTCTCTTAACTTGTAAGGCAAGATAAATTTCTATACCCTATTACCTGTATTTTTTATTTCTCAGTTGTATGCAAAAACAATTCTCAACATTTGCTCCTAAAATTTTGAGTTTCAACTTCTCTCCCTTCCTCCCTCCCCATCCATCCCCTCTGAGAAAGCAAACAATTCAAAATAGGTTATATATGTGCAGTTTTGCAAACGACTTCCATAATAGTAATGTTGTGTAAGACTAACTATATTTCCCTCTATGCTATCCTGACCCCATTTATTTTATTCTCCCTTTTGACCTTGTCGTTCCCTAAAAGTATTTACTTCTAATTGCCCCCTCTTCCCATTTGCTCTCCCTTCAGTCATCTCTGCCACCCTTTTAACCCTTTTTCCCCTACTTTCCTGTAGTATAAGATAGGTTTCATACCAAATTAAATGTGTACGTAAATCCTTCCTTGAGCCAAAGGTGATGAGAGTAATCTACAGCTTTTCCCTCTCATCTCTCTCAATTCCCCCCCTCATTGAAAAACCTTTCTTTTGTCTCTTTTATGAGAGATAATTTGCTCCATTGCATTTCTCCCTTTGTCCTCCCAATATATTCCTCTCTCACTCCTTAATTTTATTTTTTTAATTATTAACCCTTCTTATTCAACTCACCCTGTGCCCTCTGTCTGTATGTGTGTATGCATGTATGTATGTGTATATATAAATATATACTGTGTGTGTGTGTGCACATGCGTTTGGGTGGTGTGTATAATTCCTACAAGTACTCAAATACTGAGAAAAATTTCAAGTGTTACAAATAATACCTTTCCATGTAGGAATATAAAGTCTTCAACTTTAGTAAGTCCCTTGTGATTTCTCTTTCCTATTTACCCTTTCATGATCCTCTTGATTCCTGTGTTTGAAAGTCAGATTTTATTTTCAGCTCTGCTCTTTTCATGAAGAATGCTTGAAAGTCTTGTATTTCATTCAATTACCATTTTTCCCCTGAAGTATTATACTCAGTTTTGCTGGGTAGTAATTCTTGGCTTTAGTCCTAATTCCTTTGACTTTTGGAATATCATGTTCCACCCCTTTCCATCAGGCTAGATCTTGTATTATCTGGATTGTATTTCCACAATACCCAAATTGTTTCCTTCTAGATTCTTGCAATATTTTCTCCTTGACCTAGAAACTATGGAACTTGACTACAGCATTCCTAGAAGTTTCTGTTTTTGAATCTTTTCCAGGAGGTAATAGATGGATTCTTTCTATATTTATTTTGTCCTCTGGTTCTAGAACATCTGGGCAGTTTTCCTTCATAATTTCATGAAAGATGATGTCTAGGCTCTTTTTTGTTCATGGATTTCAGATAGTCACATAATTTTTAGATTGTGTCTCCTGGATCTATTTTCCAAGTCTATTGTGATATTTCACAATGAGATATTTCACATTTTCTTCTATGTTTTCATTCTTTTGATATTGTTTTGTAATTTCTTGGTTTCTCACAAAGACATTAGCTTTCATCTGTGCTAATCTAATTTTTTAAAAATTATTTTCTTCATTAATATTTTGAACCTCCTTTTCCTTTTGGCTAATTCTGATTTTTAAAGTGTTCTTCTCCTCATTGGCGTTTTGAACCTCTTTTGCAAATTGATTTAGCCTATTTTTAAAGGTGTTATTTTCTTCAACATCTTTTGGGTCTCCTTAGGAATGTGTTGACTCATTTTTCATGATTTCCTTGTATCGTTCCCATTTCTCTTGCCAATTATTTCTCCACCTCTCTTCCTTGATTTTCAAAATCCCTTTTGAGCTCTTCTATGATCTGAAACCATTGTGCATTTATTTTGGATGCTTCTGATTATAAGCATTGTTTTTCTTCATCCTAAGGGATGGAAGTAAATCCCTGTTCCCAAAAAAGTAACCTTCTATAGTCTTATTTTTTTTCCCTTTCTTGGTTATTTTCCCAGCCAGTTATTTGTATTTTTAGTCCTTTGTCAATAGAAGGGTATACTCAAGGTGCAACAATCAAGGGAGAGAAGTTTATTCATTTCCTGGCCTGCACACTGGTCTGGTAGCAACTGAAAACTTTTTTGCCAAGGATCTTGGAGTTGTAGAATTCACTCTGCACAACAGCCTCCAGCTTGGCATGCCAGTACTCCTCCTCACTCCAGGAGCTGGAGTGTCAGACCAGCTGCTCAATTCCCCCAAGAATTTTAGGCTGAGGGCTCCACAAATGGATACTGCTGCTGCTGGTGCTGCGATTGCCCCAGACTGGGGCCCCGGGGAAGGGGAGGGTCCTGCTCCCTTCACACCCAGTTAAATAGCCCATTCACTGAGCTTTGAAGTTGTCCTTGATGTATGTGGGTTGAGGGATTTGAGAATACCAGTTTTTTTGGAGGATTCAGAGCCTGAATTCTACTGTGGTGCTGTTCCTCCAAGTACCTTGTGGCCAAGGCTGGGCTGTGCTCCATTCTATGCTGGTACGACAGACATTTCCTGTTAGACTTTTGTAAATCTCTTTCATTCTATCTTTCTGTGGCTTCTGCTCCTCTAGAATGTGTTTTTTACAGGTATTTTATGGGTTGTGGGGGAAGAGCTAGAGTATATGCATTTCTACACTGGCATATTGGCTCTGCTTCCACAATGATGGATTTTGCTTTCTGGTTCTGAAATGTGGTTCTCTTGTGTTTAAATAAATAGTTTCTTCTGCCTTCTATATGAAGATTGTTTTGTACTTGGTGATTGAGAACTATGCTGGCATATTCATACTCATTCCCAATACTGTGACTACTGCTTTTGCGATAGACTTGATAACTTATTAAATATGGGGGGAGATATGAAAGATATTGAAGAATAATGATAATAGTTAGGTTGTAGTTCTAAGTCACTGGGAGGGAAATGATACCTTTGACAATAATTGGGAAGTTAGGAAGAGGAAAATATTTTGGGAGAAAAAGAAGTGCTCTCTTTTGGACAGGCTGATTTTAAGATATCTAGAAGACACAAATGTGATCTATATTCCATTGTTTGCATATTCAAGAAGGAGGAAGGAAGGAAAGGGGAGAATTTGAAACTTAAAATTTAAAAAGAAAGAAATATATTTTTTTGTTTATATGTAATTGAGAAAAAAACAAAATTCAAAAAGAATAAAAAGAAGTCAAGAGGACATTTATTTTGTGATATCCAATAGGCAATTGCTTCTGTATGACTGCTTTAATTCTGTTGGGAAAAAAAAGGAAAACTTTCTATTATCATGACAAATCTCATTTCTCATAAGGTATTTCTCTTAGATCTTTTCTGGAAGACATTTTTACTTTTACATATAAACCTAAGACCAAAAATTTGACAAATCTAGAACTAAACATAATTTCCACTTTTAAATTGATTATTCTTTCAAATATTTCTACTTTTGTCAGCATTACTTTCACTTTTCCAAAGCTCTATAATACAAACTTTGCAGTCATCTGTAATTATTTCTTTTTCTTAATCTCCTCATCCTGTTTTTAACCACATGATTTCATCACTTTTTTGAAACAACTCAAATGTTTGTTATCCTGCCTTCCTATGATTATTATACTATCACATATTAGCCTTTATCAACTCATTCATGGATTTTTAAGGCAGCTTCTTAGATCTTCAGTTTGCCTCGAGTCTTTCCATTTGCAAGTCCACCCTGAATATGAGAAATTTAGCAATATTTAAGGTTTGAAAAAATTTCTCTAAAACTCTTCTTGATCCTTATGCTGTGAAAGTTCATTATGGACCGGATTTTTTTTATTTTATAAATCATTAACATGTCATTTATAAAGAGGACAAATTTGATCAAGTCCAAGATCAGACTAATGTTAAAATAAATTTGGTGTAATATACTCATGTTGCTGTCCTGTCGTTGTTAAGTCATGCTCAAGTCTTCCTGAACCAATATAGGTTTTACTGCCAAAGACACTGGAGTGGTTTACCATTTCCTTCTCCAGTTAATGAAGATAGACATATATTTGTGATTTGCCGAGGTCACACTATTAGTAAGACGTGTGAGACTGGATCTGAACTCAGGTCTTCATGATTCCAGGTCAAATGCTCTATCTTCTGGAGTGACATAGCTGCCTCTGTAGATTCAAATTATATGAATATCCTTTACTTAGAATGAAATTAAAAAAAGTTGCTGGTAAGTTCTTTGTTTTTAGTATGGTTATTGCTTCCATAAAAAAATGCACTATAAATATCTTTTACTATCTTCCTACATAGAAGGTATTGGTTAAAAAATGTTAGAAAGACCATTATCATAGATAAAATATTTCGCATTTTCATTTTTGTTTTTATTGAATAATTTTCAGGTTTCAAAATATAAAGCAGATTTTTGAAGGAACTTTTATCACCTGGAATTCTTCAAGGCTTAAACCTGAAGGACACATTTAGTTATCATACCTTTATCTTTGTAATTAGAACTCAAAAACATTTATGAGACTGGGGAGATGTGTTTGTTGCTCAAATGGCTTCTGATATAAGATATATTAAACACTTAAGCCAAACTATTTTAAAAAAATGAAAAAGTAGTTATGTATGAGATCATTAACTTTCTTTCACTTGGCTTTATATTTTATTCTAACCAATTTCTTTTGTCTTTTTTTCTACATTTCTCTCTGATTCTTCAAAAGGTTAAATATTTTCTTCATTGGTCACATTGACATTGTGAGTTTTAACAGGAAATGTTTTGAAATAGAGTTTGAATAAAAGAGAATAGTAATATGACAGACAAGAACCAGAAGCTGATTCTATTTCATTATCTTTTAAATTGTTACTTAGTATTTTACCATGCTACATTTTAAGAGTGGAATGAATTTAGTAAGAGCCATTAACTTTGAGTAAATAGATCTGAATAAAAGAGTTAGGAAGAAAAGCTGAACTGCACTAAGATACGAAAAGGAGGTTGATACTGAAAGCAAAACAATTTGCAGGTAAATTGAGGATTGATTTTCTAGATACATAAAATACAGCATAGGAATAGGAAATTGTTACCTTAAAATGTGACTAAGAAAATAGGAATAATTAGTGATATTTATGTGAATTTTGTTACCTTTACAAAGTAAAATACTCATCACGAAATTCCACGTTGAATGTTTGAGAAAGAAACAGCTAGACTTTCACTGTAATTATAAAAATGTATCATCCTAGTTTTACAATTAACTATGTATCATAAAGTAATCACAGAATTGTGCTGTGTTAATTGAGGCCTCTATAAGGAGGGGCTATAGGGGGAGTTTTGTTTTTTTTTTTTCTCTGCCTTCCTGCCATCCATTCAGAGGAGAAGCAACGAAAAGTATTTATACGGTGTGAGTCAGAAAGTTGGATCTCCTTGATGATGGTTCCTTATAGTTAGCTTATAGCAGGTAAGGCATTTTAATGATGTTTGCTGTGGTGATGGTGATGATGCCACGTAGCAGAAGAGCTGGCGATAAATTCAGAGAATTTTAATATTTGTGACAGGTACATATATAAGAGATAAATAGGCAGACAAATATGCAGATCTGGATAAAAACAAGTATGGATAATGTAGATATGCATAAAATTGGAGATATAGGATGGGACTGGACCTGCAATTTCTTTTTTTAAATTTTATTTATTTAACTTTTTACATTCATGTTCACAAAATGTTGGGTTCCAAATTTTTCTCCCCCTTTCTCCCTCCCCCATGCAATGCACTGAGCATTCTAATTTTCCCTATCACCAGTCTTCCCTCTCTTCTATCATCATTCCCTTCCCTTGTCACCTTCTTCTCTTTTGCCCTGTAGGGCCAGATAACTTTCTATTCCCCATCACCTGTATTTCTTATTTCCTAGTAGCAAGAACAATACTCAGGAGTTGCTTCTGAAACTTTGAGTTCCAAATTATCCCCATCCCTCCCTCCCCACCCATTCCATTTGGGAAGGCAGGCAATTTGGTATAGGCCATATCTGTGTAGTTTTGCAAATGACTTCAACAATAGTCAGGTTGTATAAGACTAACCATATTTCTCTTCATTTCATCCTGCCCCCATTGCTTCTATTCTCCCTTTTGATCCTGTCCCTCCCCAAGAGTGTTGATTTCAAATTGCTCCCTCCTCCTATTACCCTCCCTTCCATCACCCCCCCACCCTGCTTAATCCCTTCTCCCCAACTTTCCTGTATTGTAACATAGGTTTTCATACCAAAATGAGTGTGCATTTTATTCCTTCTATTAGTGGAATTTGATGAGAGTAGACTTCACATTTTTCTCTCAGCTCCTCTCTTTTTCCCTCCACTAAAAAATCTCCTACCTGCCGCTTCTATGAGAGATAATTTGCTCCATTCCATTTCTCCCTCTCTCCTCCCAATACATTTCTCACTTACTTCTTTACTACATTTATTAACAATATACTCCCATCCTATTCAATTCCCTCTGTGCTCTCTGTCTCTGTGTGTTTGTGAGCACGTGCGTGTGTGTGTGTGTGTGTGTGTGTGTGTGTGTGTGTGTGTGTGTGGTCCCACCAACTACCCAGATATTGAAAAGTTTTAAGAGTTACAAATATTGTCTTTCCATGTAGGAATGTAAACAGTTCACTGTTGGTAAGTCCCTTATGATTTCTCTTTGCTGTTTACTTTTTCATGTTTCTTCTCATTCTTGTGTTTGAAAGTAAAATTTTCTTTTCAGCTCTGGTCTTCTCAACAAGAATGCTTGAATGTCCTCTGTTTCATTGAAAGACCATATTCTCCCCTGAAGTATTATACTCAGTTTTGCTCGGGAAGTGATTCTTGGTTTGAGTCCTAGTTCCTTTGACCATTGGAATATCCTATTCGGCGCCCTTCGTTCCCTTAATGTAGAAGGTGCTAGATCTTGTGTTATCCTAATTTTATTTCCTCAATACTAGAATTGTTTCTTTCTAACTGCTTGAAATATTTTCTCCTTGAACAAGGAACTTTGGAAATTGGCCACCATGTTATTGGAGTTTCTTTTTTTGGATCTCTTTAAGGCGATGATCAGTGGATTCCGTTAATATTTATTTTGCCCTCAGGTTCTAGAATCTCAGCGCAGTTTTTATTGGTAATTCCATGAAAGATGATGTCTAGGCTCTTTTTTTGATCATGACTTTCAGGTAGTCCCATAATTTTTAAAATTGTTTCTCCTGGATTTTTTTCCAGGTCAGTTGTTTTTCCAATGAGATAGTTCACATTCTCTTACATTTTCTCATTCTTTTGGTTTTGTTTTGTGATTTCTTGGTTTTCTCATTAATTCGTTAGCCTCCATCTGTTCCATTCTAATCTTGAGAGATCTATTTTCTTCAGTGAGCTTTTGAACCTCCTTTTCCATTTTGCTAATTCTGCTTTTGAAAGCGTTCTTTTCCTCGTTAACTTTTTGAACCTCTTTTGCCTATTGAGTTAGCCTATTTTTCAAGGTGTTATTTTCTTCAGCATTTTTTTTTTTTGGATTCCTTTACCAAGGTATTGAATCTTTTTTCATGCTTTTCTTCCATCTGTCTCATTTCTCTCCTCAGTTTTTCTTCCACTTGTCTAACTTGATTTTCAAAATCCTTTTTGATCTCTTCCATAGCCTGAGCCCACTGGACATCCACCTGGGATGTCTGGGATACAGAGGCCCCAACCTCCACGTCTTTTCCTGATTGTAAGAATTGTTCCTCGTCATCAGAACTGAAAGGATGGAACATCTGTCCCTCAAGACAATAGCTTTATATGGTCTTATTTTTCCTCCCTTTTCTGGGCATTTTCCCAGCCATTTACTTGACTTCCAAGATTCCTCTCTACCCCCGCCTATATCCGCCCAGCTAGTGCTTGGGGTCTGAGATTCAAATGCTGCTCCCCAGCCTCGGGGCCTTCTGTGGCAGGAGAGGCTGCTATTCAATATGAGCTTAAGGTCGGGTGGGGGCAGGGCCGCATCCCAGACTCAGTTCCCTCAGGGGGATTATGCACAGAGCTTCAATAATGGAGCAGAGCTCCAGTCTGCGCTGGGAGTCCTGGGCCACTGTTGGCCCTGCCACTTCCTCTGCCGCTGTCTCCCAAGGGGGTCCGAGTCACAGAGACACCCCACTCCCCTCTTGCCCAGCCCAGAAGTCTCTCTCATTGACCTGTAGTGCCTTTGGGTGGAGGAACCTTCGCGCCTGGCGGAGCTTCTGTCCCTGAAGCCTGCTCAGATCTGCTTCTCTGGGGCTGAACGGCCAGGGCTGCGCAGGAGTGGTCTGCGCATCTGGAGTGCAACAGACCCCTGGGGATGGCTTTCCAGGGCTCTCTGGAATGGAAATCTCCTCCACTGCATTCGTGCACAGCTTGCTCTGCTCCAGAATTTGCAGGGAGTTCTTTTTATAGGAAATTTTTGGGCTGTGGGTTCCAGAGCTAGCAGATGTGAGTCTTTCTACTCTCTCATCTTGGCTCTGCCCTCCCAGAATAGACTATTAGAAGTAAAGTATAAGAAGAAAGAAAATCATGAAAATCAAAAAGATTAGTGTTTTTTTTTTATTTTTCCCCAAAATCACGGATGCCTCATTCCAGCCTGCGAAACTAATGTAGATATTTTGTCAACTCTTGAAATGATTTGCCCATAACCTGGCTCCCTAAAATTAGTAATATTTCCAAAAAGGATTCTGGTATGTCAGTATTCTCCAAATCAATTAGAACCACAACAACAAAAACAATAACAAAACAAAACAACACACACAAAAAAATCTTAGTTTTGTATATGGAGTCATTTTTGATTTTTTCAGTATATAAAACGTCTTATACTGAAGTATCTCCTTGATTTACTAATCAAATTGGGCTAACATGCGATTACCATAATAGTAGGTATATAACCATTATTTAGTGATTCCCTATTGAATTGATTTGTACTAGAGAACTGACCTTGAACCCCCAGCAAATTTAATTCCAGACATTGTAACGACAATTCAAATTCCTGTACAGAGTGAAGGAAGAAAGGAACAAAGGAATAAAGAAAGGATGGAAAAACACATTTATTAAACATATGCTATGAGCCAGGCAATGTGAAAATAATTTTAATACTACTATCTCAATTGATTCTCATAATAATCCTAGGAGTTAAGTTCCAGCTGCCTTTATGGTTTGCAAATTGTTTTCCTCACAACTGCCTTATTATGTAGTTAATATACATATAACTTAACATATGGGTAAACACCATATTTTTGGACATTGATTTCTAATCCATTCTTCTGTTTCTCAGTCATTATTGCTTTTGTCACATTTTTCAGTCACTATAATGTACTATGATTTCTTTATTCTATAATATTCGAATATAAGAACAATTCTCTCTCTCTCTCTCTCTCTCTCTCTCTCTCTCTCTCTCTCTCTCTCTCTCTCTCTCTCTCTCTCTCTCTCTCTCTCTCCCCCCTCCCTCCTCCCAGCTTATGTGCATGTACATTTGTTCCCTGCACTTCACTAGGCTCTGCAGATATACCTGAAAAAATGCAATTTCATTTTTGCTAACCTCTGATTAATATTTCATATTTCCTTCAATTATTCAATTGTATTATCTTAGAAGGCAATCATAGGTTTTGATAGATCAAAGTGATACATGGAAAGCAAAAAAGTTAAGATTTCTTGACATAGGGAACTATAATAACTTTTTAGCAAATTAGTTCAAGTACCATCATATGGATTACACTACACTTGTCATGCTTGATTCAGAAAGTAATTTTGGAGAACATGATTTTGGCTTGATATAAGAAAAACTCCCTGAAAAAATGAAGCTATCTAGTGGTAGAATGAGATTCATGAGGTGATCATGATTTATTTCTTATTGATTACTTTCAAATAAATGGTGGATGACATGTATATTTTAGAGGGAATATTTACTTAGATTTGGATTAGTTAAGGTAAGAGCTTTCAATTTTTAGATTTCATGATTATGATAGATTTAACACATTCATATCTTTTCTCTAGCTTTATAAGCTTAACTTATAAAAGATTAGGTAATGCATTGTCTGATATATCTTATTATACTTCTGATTTTTCCATTTATTTTAATAAAAGGATCATCTGGGACTTAATATTTATTACCTTCTTCCCAAATTCTGAAGATCATGCCCTGAATTTCTCCCCACTAAAAGTTTTTCTTTAACCTTCATAGTTTGGTAATACAGTTATGTTATGGCAGAAAATATCATTCCTTTAAGTTTTCATGATTTGCTACCCATTCGTTAGCTTTTCATGTAAAAAAAACAAAACAAAACTCCTGCTATAAAGTGTCTTCTAGTATAGAACTCAATCATTAAGTAAAAAGTCAGTCATTTTTAATTCCTTGATTGCTCATTTTTATGGAAAACACATTTTAAAGTCATATTGGAAATTTCCTTTGGATAATGTAAATATGTTTTATAAAATTTAGTTTATGGAGTTAAAAGAAAAATACATGTTATTTCCATTGAATGATACTTGTAATTGCTGGGATTAATTATAGAATGATTAATTATTTTATCTTCAATGAATATATGTACATATGTGTGTACATATGTGTATATATATATATATATATATCATTTCATGGTATTCACAAATACATAGGATATATATGTATATATACATACTTACATATTTGTGAATAACGTGAAATGATTCAAAAATATATTACCTAGGCTAGCATTTTGAGCATGCTCAGTTTGCTGAATAAGGAATCTCTTATGTCACCTGTCATATGCTGGAAATAAGCTTCTTTTGGCTGGTTGCTTGTGACTTTAAAAAATTTGAGACTGATCTGGTCTCTCTTTTCTTTAATCTGTTTTGATTATTTTTGGGGATTCTTAACTGTTGCATCCAGTGTGGAAGAAATGAACTGAACCACCAACAGGGGAAGCCCTTGCTTTTCCCTGTGATCTTCTTTTTTATGAAAAAATCAGTAAAATAGGGCTAGGAAGGTTTATCTGTTGTATATTATTTGTCCTCTGTTTTAGGTGCTGGAAGCAATTCCCAAATGTACTTGAAACCAGGATTGTAGGCAATTTGGTACAACAGCGATCTCAGCTTACATGATAGCCCCGTGAAGTTATGGTGCCTAAGTCGCAAAAATAGGAGAAGAGTTTTGGATTTGGAACTAATGGAACTAAGGAATGGGACTAATGTAATGAACTTATTTCCATTTTCACCCCAGAGACTGAGGTGTCATGATAAACTCCACATTTCTGACAGTATTTTCTAAGGTAAATGTTCCTTTAAAATAACTTCATTGTGTTACAGATATTTCTTTCTCTGGTAAATTTCAAAGAAGGAAATAAATTAGTAGGGAAGATGGTGGAGTTGAGTAAAGCAAAGGTGACTAGTTTTTCCTTGTTCTTCTTACTCATTATTACCTTGCCCAAACTTTATCCTGTACCACCTGAAAGGGAGGGGGTGGGAAAGTATTAACATATCACCTAATAAGTTTCAGAAATTATTCTAATAACTTTAAAAATATTTCATTTCATCCACAGAGTAGTCAAGATGAAGTTATTTAGTTATTCACACACAGAACCACTGTTTACAAGTAAGTCCCTGAAAGAGAAATCACTCAATTCTCTGATTCCATCATGTTAGTTGATAGTGGGGTCATACCCTACCCTCTTTGTCCTTTCTTCTCTAAAAAAATTCTCCAGCTTTCTTGGACCATCAACAAACCATCCTGCATAAAATATATAGGTTTTTTGTATGGTAATATAGAAAAGATGACAAAATAAGGTAAGTAATGTTCTTAACTCTAATAGAAAAAATTATTGAGATAAATAATAAAATAATATAATGAATATGATAAATAAAATGATGAAATAATAAAAGAACATTATATATTGAGATAATAAAATTGGAAATATTTAATAAAGTTGATAAAATATATTAAGCATAAATAATATTAAATTTTGATTTTTCTAAGTCAATATGGGCCTGTAGAAACCACTTTCTATTTGAGTTTGACATGGGTGCTTTAAAATTGTAACTTTATGTTTGTTATTGCATCTTCATGAACAAAACAAAAGTAGGGCAGCAGTAATGATAAATAATCACATTTTTCTTCAAAATAGAAGATTAGATTTAAAAGACAACTATGAAAATAGGAGAAGGGAAAATAACTCATACAAATTCTCATTATGTATGTATGAAACTCAAAGACTCTTAGAAACATTAGAAGAAAAGATAAACATACCATACCAGTAAAAGCCATAATGTCAAAATATGACAAATCAATCAAATAAAATAATATTAACCAAGAAGTCATCCATTAAGGAAACATTTAAAAATTTAGAATTAATAGTCATGGAAGGGAAGTAAATGAAACAAGAATTATACATTATATTGAAGAACATTCAATTGAAATGCAAAAGAAGTATTTATATTCCTTTAATCAAATGTTTGGTCCTCACATCATCTCTGGACCAGGAGCTCTACTGCTGCCACAATCTCCACTTTCCCTGGGCTGGAGTCCAAACACGCCCCTCTCCCACCTAGGTCTGACAGAATTTTCCCACTGACCTTATATGCTTTCTTTACTATTTGATTGCTGATAAGTTTGAAAACTACCACAGTTGCCAGTGGCTCAGTCCACTGAGGTCTACTTTGACCCCATCTATGATGACAACACCCACATTGAACTACACTCTGCTACCAGCTCGATGCAATAGACCTTTCCTCTTGACCTTCCAGTTTGTCTTGGCTGGAGATTTGCTTCACTCCATCATCATATGGGTTCTGCAGCTCCAGAATATGTTACAATCATTGCAGGAAGGGTTTGGGGATGAGTTCAAGCAAGTCCCTACCTTTACTCTACTCTTTAATATATTCTTAAGTAAAGTCTTCACTCAACCCTTTACTACAATTTTTAATACATTATTGAATTCTATTTTATTAATATATATTTCTGAGTTTTAGCCTTAGTTGTGTTTAGGCATTGATTACCTCTTTCACATTCAATTCATCGATTGCCTGTTAAACTCTCCCCATTTGGAGATGCCTTAGATCTGAACAATAAGTAAAATATTTCCCTGGGACACTGGACTGGGAGACATTAGTAGCCAAAAAGTACGAGAAAAGGAAGTCTAATCCATCTAATTAGAGGTAGAACTACATAGGGCTGATTATGGTCAATCTGTTGGTCAATAAGCATTTATTAAGTGAGTACTCTGCTGGAACATGATGGTAACCACTGGGGATATAAAAGTAAAGGGTTGGCCCTGTCTGCAAAAAACTCATAATGTGCTGGGGGAAGGTGATAGAAAAGACAAAGGAGAAGAAGAAGAAGAAGAAGAAGAAGAAGAAGAAGAAGAAGAAGAAGAAGAAGAAGAAGAAGAAGAAGAAGAAGAAGAAGAAGAAGAAGAAGAAGAAGAAGAAGAGGAAGAAGGGGAAGAGGAAGAAGAAGAAGAGGAGGAGGAGGAGGAAGAAAAAGAGGAAGAGGAAGGAGAAGAAGAGGAGGAAGAAGAAGAAGAGGCAGAAGAGATGGGAATATGGGAATATTCTGAGCATTCTTTATAATGGAAAGTTCTTGGGGCAGCAGAGCCAAGAAGATGGAGTGAGAGAAATGCCTCACCTAAGCTCTTAGACAAACTCCTTCAGATACCTCTAAAAATAAAATCTGACCACTTTTGGTAGTGTAGAATCCAATAGGAGACTGACTGTGGCAGATTCACAATCCAGGACAGAAGGTCAACAGGAAGGATTCATTCTGGGGGTCAGTGAGCCCACAGTACATAATGCAGCGCATCCTGCATGGCAGAGCAGGTAAGTCCTGGGAAGTCCTGAGGAAGCAACAGGCAGAACAGTACAGTGGCAGCCTAGGATAGGAGACGAGCACAGCAGAGCAAGTGACAGCCCTTGTGGCCCAGATATCAGCCGCAGCAACTCCTGAGACTTTCAGCCTGCAGATTAAACTTTTGTAAGTCACCTACTTGAAATTCCTTAGAGCCAAGATGGCAGGGAGATCAGTAAATGCGCTCTTCTCACCCCTTGTTGACCTCAAAAGAACCATAAAATAATTCCCCAGAAAAGTCCTGAATCAGTGGGAACAGTGAAGGGGCAAACAGTCTCATAACGCCCAAGGCTAAGAAAATAGCTAAGGGGGATTCTTCTTACTGTGGCAGAGGAAAACCAGAAGGAGAGGGGCCCCAGGGTGGGAGTAATTTGCTCTAGGACCCAGATGTGCCTCAGCACTAGGAAAGGAGCCTGAGGAGAGGTTGAAACTCACACCAGGACTCAGGCATGCCTGAGTGCTCCTGGAGAAATGGGGAAGAAATAGGGAATCTGGGATCCCCAACCCCTGAGCTTGCCTTTGCCTCATCTTAGCTGAGTAAATTTCCCTTGACCTTCCCCCATACTTCACAAACTAGCCCCAAGATTGATCCGGGAAACACAATAAAAAGATTAAAAGGCACCTGCCTTTAGGTTTTTCACACCCATCAGCTCAATAAAAAGTTCTGCAGCTTCTAACTGAAAGAACAAGAGACCAAAACACAAATTGTCATCATGAGCAATAAAAAACAAAGCAAGGCTACAAAACCATAAAATCTTTCTATGGGGACAAGGACCAAAGTAAGAATACCAAAGAGGTCAGTAGTGAGACTGCATTCCCTTTTGAAACTTGACAAGGGACTATGAACTGCTCACATACACAAACAGCGCCCCTGAAACAGGTGAAGAAGGAAATAAAAGAAAAACTGGCTAATGATTTTAAAAGTATTAAAAAAAAATCCATGAAGGGAACATCTATTTAAAAAGGAAAACTGTAAAAATGGAAAAGGTAGCACAAAACTGGGGAAATCAGACAAATGGAAAAGGAAGCACAAAAACTAACTGGAGAAAATAATTCCTTAAAAGGAATAACTTGACAGATAGAAAAGGAGATATAAAAGTTAACAGAAGAAAACAATTTGATAAAAATTAGAATTGAGCAAGTGGAAACTAATGACTGTATGAGACAGGAAGAATCAGTCAAACAAAATCTAAAGAATGAAAATGTAAAATATCTAATTGGAAAAACAACTGCCCTGGAAAATAGATCTAGGAGAGAAAATTTAAGAATTATTGGTCTCCCAGAAAGCTACAATAAAAAAAAAAAAAGAGTCTGAACAATATCTTCCAAGAAATCATCAAGGAAAACTCCACAGAAGTGCTAGATCCACAAGGCAAATTAGTCATCAAAAGATCTCACCATTCACCTTCTGAAAGGAATCTCAAATTAGAAACCAACAAGATAGGTGGTTGCCAAATTCCAAAACTGTCAAGTGAAGAAAAAAATACTACAGCCAGTCAGAAAGACACCATTAAAATATCGAGGAGCTAGACTCTGGATCACACAAGACCTTGTAGCTTCTGCAATAAAAGATCTAAAGAATTGGAATATGATATTCCACAAGAAAAAGGAGTTGGGACTACAACCAAGGACCTATTATCCAACAAAGTTCAGCATAACATTTCAGGCAAGGATATGGACATTTAATGAAATTAAGGATTTCCTGAGCTTCCTGACAAAATGGGCAAAACTAGATAGAAAATTCGATCTTTATACGTAGGTCTCAAGAGAGGCATAAAAAATTAAACATGAGAAAGAAAAACTTTTTACTCAATTTCGGCAAATGTTTATGTCCCTATAAGGGAAGATGATACTTATTAATCTTGAGACTTGTACTTCTATTATGAAACATAAAAGGGATATACATAGAAAGAACAGGTATAAAGTAAATGATGTGATGATAAAAATATGATTTAAGTGTGTGAAGGAATTGTAAGAGGAGATGTGAAAAGGATGAAGAAGAAAATGGTAAATTACATCACAGGAAGAAGTGCAAAATCATACTAGAGGGAAAGAAAGGAGAGAGATGAGCATTTTTTGAGAGGTACTCTCATCTGATTTGGTTCTAGGAGGGAAAAATAAACTTAATTAAGTATGTAAATCTAACTGTTTCTATAGGCAACAAGAAGGGAATGGGGAAGAAAAGGGGGGAAGCTAAAAGGGAGAGAAGTCGTAGTAAGGGTAAAGGAGAGTAAAAGTGAGGGGGGCTGAAAAAAGCAAGGGAAGACTGTGGAGGGAGGGGTGGGGTGGGTGAAAAGTAAAAACTCTATTGAGGAGGTGAGGGGGGCAGGAGAACTAAAAGCATAAATGGTGGGGAAAAGAATGGAAGGAAAGACATAGATTGTAAACATAACTGTGAGTATGAATGGAATGAACTCTCTCATAAAGCAGAGACAGATAGCAGAATGGATTGCAAGTCATAAACCAACAAAATGTTGTTTACAAGAAACACATTTGAAATGAGAGGAAAACACACAGGTTAAAGTTAAAAGGTTGGAGCAGAATATACTGTGCCTCGGTTGATGTAAGAAAATAGGGGTAGCAATCCTAATCTCAGACAGGTCAAAAGCAGAAATAGATCTAATCAAAAGAGATATGGAAGGAAACTATATCCTGCTGAAAGGCACAATAGACAATGAAGCAATATCATTATTAAACATGTATGCTCCCATTGTATAGCATCCAAATACGTAGAAGAGAGGTGAGGGGAATTGAAGGAAGAAATACACAGTAAAACTATACCACTGGGGGACCTCAACCTCCCCGTCTCTGAACTTGGTAAATCTAACCTCAAAATAAAAAAGAAAGAGGTTAAGGAGGTACATAAATCTCTGTATGAGGTATTTATGACACATCTCTGAACAAAAATGAATTGGAATGGAAAGGAATATATCTTTTTTTTTTCAGCGGTACATGGCACGTATACAAAAATTGATCACGTTCAAGCACATAAAAACCTCACAATCCAGTGCAGAAAGGAAAAAAAATAGTCAATGCATCCTTCTCAGATAATAATGCAATAAAAACTGTACATAAAGACAGTCCATGGAAAGATAAACCAAAAATTAATTGGAAATTAAATCTAATTCTATAGAAGGAGTGAGTTAAACAAGAAATCATAGAAACAATGAACAACTTCATTCAAGAGAATGACAATAATGAGACAGCCTACCAAATCATATAGGATACTGCAATAGCATTTTGTGGGGACGTTTTATGTCTTTGAATTCCTACATAATTAAAATAGAGAAAGAGGAGATGAATGACTTGAACATGCAGGTGAAAAAGCTAGAAAAAGAACAAATTGAAAATCTCCAAGTAAATACCAAATTAGAAATACTGAAAACCAAAGGAGAGATAAATAAAATTGAAATTAAGAAAACTTTCGAATTAATAAACAAGACCAGTTGTTTGCTTTATGAAGAAACTAATAAAATTGAAAAACCTTTGGTCAAACTGAATAAAAAAAGAAGAAAAGCAATTTGCTGATGTCAAAAATGAGGAGGAAATTAAAACAATAATTAAAAATTACTTTGCCCAATGTTACGCCCATAAGTTTAACAATCGAAATGAGATGGATGAGAATTTTTAAAAACTCAAATTGCCCAGATTAACAGAAGATGAAGTTGAATACTTAAACAAGCTCACCTCAAAAAAAAAAAAAAAACAAAGAAAGAAAGAAAGAAAGAAAGAAAGAAAGAAAGAAGAGAAAGAAAGAAAGAAAGAAAGAAATTAAGAAATTGAACAAGCCGTAACTGAACTCCGTAGGAAAAAAATATCTCTAGGTCCAGATGGATTTACAAGTGAATTAAGTCAAACATGTAAAGAACAGTTAATTCCAATACAATACACACTGTTTTGGAAAACTGGGGAAGAAGCTCCTCCCAAATTATTTTTAAGGTACAAATATGGTTTTGATACCTAAACCAGGAAGAGACAATACGGAGAAAGAAAATTATAGATCAATTTCTCTAATGAATATAGATACGAAAATTTTAAATTAGATTTTAGCTAAATGAATACAGCAACTTATCCTGAGAATAATATGTTATAATCAGGTAGGATTCATACACAGAATGCTGGACTAGTTCCACATCAGGAAAACATTATCGACCATATCCACAAAAAAGAAAAAAAAAAAAAAAAAAAAAAAAAAAAACTTACAGAAATCATGTAATTATCTCCATAGATTCCAAAAAATCTTTTAACAAAATACAACACCAATTCCTATTAAAAATATTGGAGACCATAGGAATAAAGGGAATTTTCCATCAAGTAATAAGCAGTATCTATCTAAAACCATCTGCAAGCATCACATACAATGGTAATAAGCTAGATGAATTACCAATAAGATCAGGGGTGAAACAAGGATGTCCATTATCACCACTATTATTCAATATGGTACTATAAATGTTAGCTATACCAATTAGACAAGGTAAAGAAATTGAAAGAATTAGAACAGGCAAAGAAGAATATAAGTTCTCACTCTTTGCGATGATAGGACATTATACTTAGAAAATCCCAGATATTCAAGTAAAAAAAAAAAAAAAAACTACTTGAAATAATAAACAGCTTTGGCAAATTTGCACGTTACAAAATAAGTCCACAAAAATATTCTGCATTTCTATATATTAGTAACCAATTCAAACAGTGAGGGATAAAAAGAGAAATCCTACTTAAAGGTAGGGTCACTCTATAAAATATTTGGGAGTTTACTTGCCCAAAGGAACAAAGGGATGATATGAAAAAAAGTGTAAGACACTTTCCACACAAAGTCAGATCTAAGTAAGTGGAAAAACATCAGTTGCTCACGGGTAGGCCAAGTCAATATAATAAAAATGACAAATTTACCTAAATTACTTTACTTATTTAGTGCCATATCAATTAATCTATCAAAAATTATTTTCCAAAGCTGGAAATAATAGTATCAAAATTCATCTGGAAGACCAAAAGGTCCAGAATGTCAAGGGGACTAATGAAAAGAAATGCTAAGGAAGGTGGCCTAGGGCTACCAGATCACAAATTCTATTATAAAGTAACAATTATCAAAACCACCAGGTAGTGGCTAAGAAAGAGAAGAGTAGACGAGTGGAATATGCTAGGTACTCAGGATGCAGTAGACAATGAATATAGTAATCTACAGTTTGATCAACCAAAGGACCCCAGCTTCTGGGACAAGAACTCATTGTTCGAAAAAAATTACTGGCAAAACTGGATAAAAGTGTGACAGAAACTAGGCATGTACCAATACCTGGCACCTGTATGCAAGAATAAAATCCGAATACCTACACAATTACCTACACAATCTAGATATAAAGATTTATACTATGGACAAATTGGTGGAGCAAGGAATATCATATCTGCCATATTTATGGAGGAGAATAATTTTTCATTAAAGAAGAGATAGAAAGTATTATGAAGGGCAAGATGGACAATTTTGATTACATTAAACTGAAAAGTTTTTGCACAACCAAACCCAATGCAAACAAAATTCTGAGGGATGTACAAAACTGCGAAAGGATTTTTTTACAGCTAATGTCGATGATAAAGGCCTCATTTCTAGAATATTTAGAGAACTGAGTCAAATGAACAAAAATACAAGTCATTGTCCAATTGATAAATGGTCGAAGGATATGTACAGACAATTTTCAGAGGAAGAAATGAAAGATATCTATAATCATATGAAAAATATGCTCTAAATCACTTTTGATTAGAGAGCTGCAAATCAAAACAATTCTGAGGTTCCATGTCACACCTATCAGATTGGGAAACATGACAGAACAGGGACATGACAAATGTTGCAGTGGATGTAGGAGAGCTAGAACACTAATAAACTGTTGGTGGAGCTGTGAACTGATTCAAGCATTCTGGACAGAAATTTGAAATTATGCCCAAAGGGCTACAAAAATGTGCATACCCTTTGCCCCAGAAATACTGTTTCTAGGGCTGTATCCCCAAGAGATTATAAAAATGCAAAAGGGTTCCACATGTACAAAAATGTTGATAGCAGCACTCTTTGTGGTGGCCTAAAACTGCAAATCAAGGGGATGCCCATCAACTGGGGAATGGCTGAATAAATTATGTTATATGAATGCAATGTAATAGTATTTTGCCTTAAGAAATGATGAACAGGAAGACTTCAGAGAGGCCTGGAAAAACTTATATGATCTGATGCTGAGCAAAAGGAAAGAGCAACAGAAATTTGTGCAAGCAACAAACACAGTGTGCAAGAGATTTTTCTGGTACACTTGTAACTTCGTTGCAATGTAAGGTCTTAAAAAAAAAATCCCATTGGTCTTCTAAGGCAGAGAAAGAACTATGGAATTTAGTAGGAGAATGTAGTGTATCATTTATTTATTTACTTTTTGTGCACTTGTGTGTATTGCATTTTGGTTAGATGGCTTCTCCCACTCATTTTAATTCTTCAAAGATTATAGCGAAAATGGCTTTAATAGGAATGTTTATGTAGAACCTATGCAAAATTTTACGCTATCTCTGGGAGGGAGGGCAAAATTAGTGGGGAGGAAGTGAAAAATCATAATCTAAGTTATATGGCATTGATTGTAGAGCATTGAAAATACATAAAATTAAGTAATAAAAAAAAAGAAAGTCTTAGAAGAGCTCTCCACTCTCCATGCTCCATTTTACCTAACAGGAGACAAGGAGATACTGGAGTGAAAAGGGATGCTGTTGAAGCTGAGGTTCAAGGTTGATGTGATCTTGGAGAATGTTAAAGTTCTGAAAAGCGTGATGAAGTTGAGAGGAGTGCAACTAAGTAAGAAATAAATAGTCTAAAATTCATGCCTGGGAAAGAACCTTGGAAGGTCAAAATCCAGCATTACAGCCTTTATTAACCAAGGAGCTGTGTCTCAGTGCATGATGAGTTTTGTGCATAATTTGAATGTCTGACTAATCTTTTTGATGATGTATACTTAGAAAAGTCATCAGAATATTTTTGCTGTTCTTTATTAAACCACATATAATCATGATTTGACATTTCATTGTATCTTAGAAAGCATATTTGTGACAGATTATATTTAACTTTTGAAACATCTGCATGCTCTTTGAATTGTTTTTGCTTATTCAGTCAAATTGTCCTGGATTTGGAATATCTGATGTGCAATCTTAGCTTTTTAGGCTGTGATCAGTTTTAATGATTTGCTGCTTCCAGAGCATGAGAACCCATCAGTCACAATGTGTAGGACTTTCTTTTTGTTTTATTTTACCTCATTCAAAAAAAATTGTGTAAAACTACCCCTAATGAGTTCTACTCCTATTTCTCTATCCCTGCTTTACAACAGTCATATAAGACATTAATAATGTTTTTTTTTAAGTTGTTCTTCTCTTAAAAAAGAGGACACGCAATCTCTGATTACATTACATGTACATTATACACATATTTTCAGCGCTTGAATCATAAGACACATTAAATTTCTGCTGCATTACAAGTAAGGCATGTTTGGAAGTTAAACTAATACTCCTATTTTTCATACTTCCTTATATCATTGATTCTGTATAGTAGGATGGGATAATATCCTAGCAATAGCATATTGTTTAGTACTCTGATGGTGTGAAAGAGTTAACAAAGTCTCACAAATGTAAGCAACGTACTTAATTGGAAAAAAAAAAATCATCTCCTTTACTCAAAATTCTATGTGTGTATTAGATTTTGAGTTTTATCCTTGGTTTATTTGTAGAAACCTTAAAATATGTTGGAAATGCTTCAGTTTCAGAGCCCTCCACCTATTCATTTTTGCTTAAATTTCTTTTATTTCCCTTATTTTCCTATCGAGTTCATTCAATCTGTTCAAAACTATTTCCCCAACGATTTCATACTTCCCATATTTTCTATATCTATGACATGTCTCAATGTTCCACCTACATGTCTTTCGAACCATTTTTTCTAACCTTCAAGTAAAATTCAAATTAAAACAATATCTAAGAAAATATCTAGTGTCCAACAGAATACTTTAGTAAAGTAAGAATGTGGTAAATGCTAGTTGATTTTTCTTAACAAAATGTCATTGACTAATTGAATTTAAATCCCTCATTGTGCCATCAGAAAAGAGATTAATACAAATCCAAGAGTACCTGTAAGGTAATGTCATAGAATACCTTTTGGACTATCATTATAACAAATACTTGTTCAAAATGGAGAGAAAAAGAAAACTTACCTTTATCTGGAGATGAAAATTCTTATATACATACTAACAGAAAACAGTTAGAAAACAGTGCTGGAAATTCTTGAAGTTGGTGAAGACATTTTGACAGGCAGCAATGATACAGGGGAAAGAGAAGAGAAATAGAACAATTCCTACATGGACAGCAGAGGAGTTTATAGATACATGCAGGAAAATTGTAAAGTATAGAGAGGTAGATCAATAAAACTTGTACCTGTGAATCAGAGATGACTCCAGTTGTCCAAACTATAATTAGTTCGTAGTCGATATCTTCATTGCCCCTGGCACACTGCTAATTTGCATTCATTCTATATCTATCTCCTATATCTAGAGCAAAATGTTATAAGGCTTCACCTTTCATTTAAGACCTCTACCTTCTATGAGCCTCCAATACTAATCTCTAAGTCTTTCCCTAAAGTTTCAGGAGACTCATAATGATTTGCAATTTCTATTTTATTGTAAATAACTCATAATTTTAGTGATTAAGATATGCATAACCTGACAAACAACAACTTGAAAAACTTTCTAACAAAGTTTTTGAAATATTCTTAAAGAGCACAATATTTCATCAAAATTTCCTTCCCTCTGTGGAGGGAAGTGTTTGCCTAGTGCTTTAAGAATTTCAATGTGCTTTAAAAGTATTATATCATTTTATCCTCACAACTGTGGGATACGAGTGCTACAGTTATTGGCATCTTACATGACTCAAGCATTATCAGAGCTAGCTATATGTTTGGGATCATTCAAAGACAAACTGAAGGGTCTATAGAGTCATTGTGCTAACCTCACTTTCATATGCCTGTAAAACCTAGAAAATAAGTGAATGCCATGCCAGAAAACTGAGTCATTTCAACTTGAATTGTTTTAAGAAAATTCTGAAGATAACCCAGCAAGGTAAGTACATGGCATAGGTTATTTTTTGAGCAGAAAACTCAGGCGTTTGAACTCCAATGTAGAATAGAAAACTCTTCTGGGCTCACCATGTTGTTCAAAGGCCAAATGAATGTTTCCTTAAAATACTGTTCCACAGAGAATTCACACAAGTTAAGCACTCAAATGGAGGTCAGAAGAAGTGATACAAAGGCAATGTCAACATCTCTTTGAAGAATTTAGAAATCGATTTTGAGACGTGTGATAATGCCAAAGCATCACCCGTAATGGTGCATCAAGATAAAAAAAACAAAACAAAACATGACATAGTCTATAAACGAAGCAGAATTGGAGAACTACAAAGGAAATATGAGATATACCAAATTTAGACGTCTTCATTCCAAATGTCCATATGCACTTTTTGTGCCCAAACTGTGGCAGAGCCTTTCAAAGTCATATTGCACTAATCATCCACAGGTGGCCACACTGGTACCTTGAACCCAAAATAATGATGTTATTTTGGTCTTCTTTGAGAATGAACAAGTATTATCCAATATCTGAGGAAAAGAAAGTGATTAGAAGATAAGTGATTTTCACTAAGTCGCATGGATAGTGCCTTTCAAATAAAATATGAATTAAAATCTTACTGATTTAATATCAAACATTACATTGACTATGTATTATAACTTCTTGTTAAAATAAATACTGTTTAATATTTTGATATATTTTATTTTGAAAATAAAAAGACAAATCCCAAGGAAAAAAAAGTTCTGTAAATTTCAGAGTGGTAGAACCAACAAAAGTTTGGGGACAGATATTTTTCTTTGTAGCCCAAAAAAGTTATAAAGTCAGCAGGAGAGGTTTCTTACACCAGGGTGGTAGTCAGCCCAGAAAACAATGTAGGCTGAGGCAGCAATAGTGCTATCACAAGAACAATAGGGCATGGAAATAGATTAAATAGAAGCAGTGAAAACTGGGGGAGTTCTAAGACCTCATATGGCAAAGAGATGGGACTACCGGTCAGAAAGTGATTACAGGTTATTATTTAATGGCATTAGATACAGAAACCTGCTGCATTGCCCATACGTGATTCTAGATCTCAATTTCAGAGCAAAGGGAGACACAAATGAATATAGCCACAGGGGTTCGGGGGTTCTGATCACATTTTCAGAAAAGAAAAGAGAGCTGGCCATCTTTCAAAAGGGATCTGGGGTCCCTATCTCAATAACAAGGGAGAAAGGAGTGGTAGTACTTGTGACTGCTATAAAACAGGCAACCTGGTCACAACTCTAAGTTCAAGAGAAACATTAGCATTTGTGGATAAATGAGAACGAGATCCCTTATTAGGTAAAGATGTGAGTACAGGTCAGGATAGCAGTGACATCTCATGCTGAATCATTAGTTTTCACCTGTCCATTCTAGTATTTAAGAAATTATTTTCTTCACTGAGCTTTTCTATCTTTTGGTTTGCATAAGTTCTCATTCTGACCAACATGACAGAGAAAAAGCAAAGACTTGATTGAGCTCTCCAACAAACACCTCCAAATGCCTGTAAAAATTACTGTAAACAAATTACAAATCTGCAGAACCCACAAAATGAAGGAGTGAAATGAGTCTCCAGATCAAGAGAGCCTGAAAGGTTGATAGGAATGTTATACAACATCAAGCTGGGAACAGACTGCAGATCAGTATGGGTCATGCCATCATGGAAAGAGCCAGAGCAGGTCTCAGGGGACTGAATCACTGGTAGCTGTGGTGCTTTCCAGACGCTTCAGCTCACAAATACTAAAGATAGCATGGATGTTCAGTGGGAAATTTCTTTCAGATCTGGGTAGGAGAGGGGCTTTGTTGTGTCCCAGCCCCAGAGTAGTGCAGGTGGTGGCAGAAGAAGCAACAGCATTAACAGCAGTAGCAGTTACTACCAGGAGTTCCTGGCCCACAGATAATGTGTGGATCAAGTGGTTGAACAGAGATAGATTGCAGGGATCTCTTTGCAGGCCCTGAGACAAAATTCGCTAACTTTGTCCTGCATCTATCTGGGTTATAGTCCTGTATGATGGTTTTGGGGCAAGAGAAAGCTCTGGTGTGGTGAAGTTTGTGAAGCAGTGCACAGGGAATCCTCCATACCATTCCAAAGCACAGCAGAGTGCTTGTGGTCAATCACAGACCACAGTACAGGTCAGGAAAAGAGTAAATATATCTCCTTTGATCCTACTACCGTGGAAGAACTAAAAATTAAAACTGCTACAAAAAACTCCCAAAGTTTGGGACAGTGCACTTCCTGTCCTCCACCACAAGCAGAGTATGAACTTGACAAAGAGTTATAAAATAAAGTTCTTGACTGGGAGAATAAGCAAACAATATAAAATACTTGATCTATAGAATATTGTAGCCAAATTCTAAAGTTCCCAGATCGAAGACAAAATATTTCAAGATGCCAGAAAGAAACAATCCAAGTATTATGGAAACACACAATCAGGAACATGGAAGATCTAGCAGTTTCAATATTAGAAAATCATAAGACTTGGAATATGACACTCTGAAGGTGAAAGAAGCTAGCATTGAAACACACAATCACCTACCCAGTAAAGCTGAGTATAATATTTCAGGTGGGAAATGGACATTTAATGAAATAGAGAATTTTCAAGGCACTTTTTTTTATTAAGAATTTATTTATTTTTAGTTTTCAACATTCACATCCACAATATTTTGAATTCCAAATTTTCTCTTCACCTCTCCCCTCTAATTACCCCAAGACAGCATGCATTGTGATGATCACTTCCACCATTCTGCCTGACCTTCTATCACACCTTCTTTTCTGGTCCCTATCCCCTCAATTTTCTTATAAGTCAAGACAGATTTTTACCTATTGCTGTGTGTCTTATTTCCCAGTTGTATGCATCAGCAATTTTCAACATTTGTGTGTGTATATATACATATATACATACATACATATATATGTACACACACATATACACATTTATGTATATGTGTGTATATATCTATTTACATATATAAATGTACACATACATGTGGAGTCATGCAAAACAACCTCTGGTTGGCTGCTGTCTGCTCCCAGTCTGGCATGATACACATTTCCTGTTTACCTTCCAGGCTGTTGGGGGCTGTTTATTTGCTTCACTCTGGGTTCTGCAGGTCCAGGATTTGTTTGGAGTTTTTTTTTTTTTTTTTTTTTGCCAATATTTAGCCTGGTTTGAGGAGAGAACTCTAAAAAGTCCCAGTTTTTATTCTGCCATCTTGGCTCCATTCCAGTTCAAGCAGTCTTAATGAAAAGAGTAGAGCTGAATAGAAAATGTGACTCAAATACACGAATCAAGAGCAGTATGCAAAGGTAAACAGGAAAGCGAAAACATAAGGGATATACTATAGTTGAACAGGAAAGCGAAAACATAAGGGATATACTATAGTTGAACTTTTTGCTTTCCTACATGTAAAGGTGATATTTTGTAACACATGAGATTTTTCTCAGTATTAGGGTAGTTGAAGAACATATTTATAGACAGAGAGTACAGGGTGAGTTGAATAGGAAGGGATGGTATTTAAAAAAGTAAAATTAAGAGATGAGAGAAGAAAATATTGGGAGGAGAAAGAGAGACATAGAATGATACAATTTAGCTCATATAAAAGAGGCAACTAAAAGTTTTTACAATGGAGGGTAAGAGGGGAAGAAAGAAATGAATGAAATTTACTTCCCTTGCATTTAGATTAAGGAGCTAATAACATACACATTTAATTGGGTATATTACCTAGAGTAAAGTAGCGAGAAAGGGGAAAAGGGAGTATGGTACAGGGGAGAGAGCAGTTGGAAGAAAACATTTCTGAAAAGGAACAGGAACAAAAAAAAGAGAATAGAACATGTGTGGGCAGGATAGGATGGAGGAAGATGTACATAGTCTTTCACAATATGATTATTATGGAAGTGTTTTGCATAACTACACATGTATGACCTCTATTGAATTACTTGACTTCCCAAAGGGAGTGGGTGGGCAGGGAAATAGAGACCAAATTTGGAGCCCATAGTTTAAAAAAATAATGTTAATATTTGTTCTTACATGCAACTAGGAAATAAGATTAGATAATGGTGTAGAGAAATTTAGCTTGCCTGACAGAAATGTCAGGAAGAGAGAGATATGAAAGGGGTGATATAGGATAGGGCAGACTGACCAAAGTGGTAATGAGAATGCAAGCCATCCTTGGACAGAGGTCGGGGTTAAATGGGGAGAAAATCTGGAACTCAAAATCTTGTGGAAATGAATATTGACTAAAATAAATAGATTAATAAAAAGGGAAAATAGTAAGTGATAATTTCCACTTCTATTTGGAAAAGTCGACCTTTAAGGGAGCTTTTTTTTTTCTTTATTGAATTTTTGTTGCTTTTTCATGATTTGGAAATTTTTTTGAGATATTATTTTCTTTTGTAATTTTTGTGCTTCTTTTACGAAGCTTGCAAACACTTTTCATATTTTTTCTTATTTTTCTTCTATGACTGACATTTATTTTTCCAATTTTTCCTCTATTTCTCTTGTCTTAAAAATATGCTTTTGAATTCTTTCAGGAATTCTTTTTTTGCCTTGTGTCCAATTCACTTTCTTTTCCTTGTGACTTTGCTTGTGACTGTTTTAACATTGTTGTCTTGTCCTGAGTTTGTTTCTTTGTCTTCCCTGTTACCAACCTAGTTCTTGTATTTAAGTTTTCATTAACACTACACTTAGCTGTTAGTTTTAATGGGGCACTGTTCCGAGTTTCAAGTTTTTCATTCAGTTTTTATGGAAACTAATTCTGAAGACCTGTAAATTGATTACCATTTTGAGGTTATTAGGATTCAACAAGAGGTGTATTGATGAAAAATAAAACAACAACAAAAACAACAACAATGACAAAGGATGAAGCACAAAAGAAAATATGAATCATCACATTGGAAAGAAGTGACAGGAAATCAGACAAGGAGAGATTATTTAAGAATTATTAAACTCCCCAAAATTTTGTACTTAAAAGAGTCTGGACATCATATTTCAAGAAAGTATCAAGGAAAACTGCCCTTAAACAGTAGAAGCATAAAAAATAGAAATTGATAGAATACACTAATTGATAGAATATACTAATTATATTAAAAAAAAGAGCCCAAAATAAAATCTCCCGGGGATAGTGTAGCCAAATTCCAGAAGTCAAATGCATCTGGAAAGAAGCAATACTAATATTTTGGAAGGACATTCAATATCACACAGCATTGAACAGTTTCCAAAATAAGGAATGGATGACTTGGATTATGCTATTTTGGAAGACAAAGAAACTAAGAATATAAACAAGAATAATGTACCCAACAAAATTGAGGATAATCATGCATTCAGAAGAAAAAGTGAAAATTTAATGAAATAGAGTATTTTCATGGATTCCTAATGAAAAGATCAGAGGAAAATAGAACTTTTAGTTTCAAATTAAAGACTCAGGAGAAGTATTAAAAAGTAGAAAAGAAATAGAAATCATAAACAACTCAATAAAGTTAAAACATTTGCATTCCTAAATGGGAAAATACTTGCAACTCCTAAGAATTTTATCATTACTACATCCATTAGAAGGAGAATGCATAGGCAGAGAACATGAAAAGGAGTTTACTATGATGGATTGTTTTAAAGAAAAATAAAGGAGTGAAAAAAGAAAGAGGACAAGGAAAAAGAAAGAGGACAAGCACTAGGACAAGGAAAAAGACAGAGGAATAAGGAGGAAAATTATCTCACACAGAAGAATAATGCAAATTTCCTTTTATCAGTTAATGAACAAATGGGGAAAATGTGGACAGCACTTGAAGCTGATTTATTTGGCTGTAATATTCATATGTCTTTTAATAATCATGAATTTTTAGTAATTCAATAATGCTTAAATTATCTCACCTCAATTTTTTTTGCAGTACTATATTGTTTCTGATGAAGTATATAACATTTTCTTTTATTTGCTTTTCATTTTTATTTGATTGTTTCTTGATTTTGAATGAAACCTTTACCTT
Organism: Bettongia penicillata ogilbyi; assembly: GCA_023548195.1. NCBI lineage: Eukaryota > Metazoa > Chordata > Mammalia > Diprotodontia > Potoroidae > Bettongia > Bettongia penicillata. Next base: position 2,055,745 of record JAJHZJ010000350.1, on the reverse strand, counting down.
CCAGTTACCCAATTCTAATATTTAAGAAATTATTTTCTTCAATGAGCATTTCTTCTTCCTCATCCATTTGAATAATTCTATTACCTAAGATTTTATTTTCTTCAGGATTTTGTGTCTATATTGCTAGTCTATTTCATTTTTCATAATTTTCTTCTTCTGCTTTCATTTCTTTCCCTATTTTTCCTATATCACTGTTATTTTAATTTAAAATTCATTTTCAGCTCTTCCAAATATTATTTTTGGTTTTGCATTTAATCCACATTTTTCTTTGAGATTTTGCTTGTAATTCATTTGATTTCATTGTCTTTTTGTAAGTATGCTTATTGATCTTACCATTGCCTATAGTAGTTTATTATTAATTTCAAGTTCCATTTTTTTCATTTATGCATACTAGTTCTTCCTTTGTATTGTGTGTTTGTTCTTCATTGCCGAAGAAGGCCATGCCATCAGAGAAATGATGACATGACTTGCACTTGACTTTCTTTTTTGAGTGGGGGAGGGCTGTGTAGGTCACCAACCTCATTTTTTCTCCATAGCCATGTGAATTCAGTGACCAGATCTTCATCAAGATGACGGGAGATGTGACCCAGGATGAGGCAATTGGGGCTAAGTGACTTGCCCAAGGTCGCATTGCTAGTGAGTGTCAAGTGTCTGAAGTGAGATTTGAACTCAAGTCCTCCTAACTCCTGCATTTGTAGTCTATTCACTGCATCACCTAGCTCCCCTTTCTTTATAGCTAAACATAGATTGAAACCAAAAAATCACTTACCCAGCAAAATTGAGCATAATCTTTTAAGGGGAAAATGGACATTCAATGAAGTGGGAGATTTTTAATAATTCTTAATAAAAGTAAGAGAACTGAGCAGATAATTTGATTTTTCAAATACTAAGCTTAAAAATAAGCATGAAAAGTTAAACAGAAAATAAGAAAGGAGGAAGTATATTATTCAATAAAGTTAAACTACACACAGACCTATGTGGGAAGGTGACAGTGTAGCTCTTGAGAAATGGATGTTTAACATAGTATTTAGAAAGGATATAAACAGAAAGAGGATCTGAATATAAGTTGACTTTAATGTGAATATAAAATTTAATTAAAGGGTGAAAAAAGGATTGTACTTGGAGAAGAGGAAAAGAAAGAGGAAATGGTAAATTACATCACACGAAGAAGCACAATAATCTTACAATAGAGAGAAAGAAGGCAGAGAGGTAAGCATTATTTGAAACTTTCAATCAATTCACTTAAAATGTGAATAATACACATATTCAGTTAGATATAGAAATCTATCTTATCCTATAGGGAACTACAGGGAGAATGGGAAAAAGAGTGGCTGATTTAAGGGAGAGCAGGTTGAAGTAGCTGGTGGTCAGAAGCAAAACACTGATGAGGAGAAGGCTGAAAGCAGAGACAAATGTATAAGTGGGATAGGGGATGATAAAATGGAGAGAAAGACAAAGTAAGTAATCAGATCTGTAAGTATGAGTGGAATGAACTGTCCCATACAGTGGAAGTAGACAGATGAGTAAATTAAAAACTACAATCCAACAATATATCCTTTACAAGAAACACATTCAAAACAAAAGGATACACATTGAATAAAGGTAAAAAGCTCAAGCAGAATTTATTTTGCTTCAATTGATAGAAAACAAAAAGGTAGCAATCTTGATCTCAGAGAAACTAAAAGCAAAATGAAATTTAATTAAGAGTCAAAGAAGGAACCTACATCCTGCTAAAAGGTATCATAAACAATGAAGTAACATTAATACTAAACATATAATTACCAAGTGGTGTAGGATACAGATTCTTAGGAAAGTCAAATGATATATAGGAATGAATAGGCAGGAAACCTATAATATTGGGGGAACTCCATTGCCCTGTTTCAACAACAGATAAATATAACCAAAAAATAAAAAGAAAGAAATTAAGGAGGTGAATAGAATTTTTTGAAAAGTTAGATGTGGTAGATTTCTGGAGAAAATTGAATAGGGAGATAAAATAATATACTTTTTTTTCCCCTCAAGAATACATGATATTTAACAAAAAAAAAAGTGACCATTTATTAGGACCTAAAAACTTCACAGTATAATTCAGAAAGGCATAAATATTAAATGTATTATTTTCAGATTGTGATGCAATAAAAATTACATGTAGCAAAGGGTTATGTTAAGACAGACTAAAATTATCCAGAAATTAAATAATTTGATCCTAAAGAAAAAGTTGATCAAACAACAAATGAAAGAAACAATCAATAATTCAATCAAAGCAAATTACAATGACAAGACAGAACACCAAAATTTATTGGATGGAACCAACGCAGTTACTAGCAGAAATTTTATATCTCTGAATGATTAAATAAGAATTAAAAGAATTAAATAGAGAAACGGGAGATCAATGAATTGGACACACAACTAAAAAAAGCTAGGAAAAGAATAAATTAAAATTTCCCAATTAAATACTAAATTAGAAATTCTGAAAATTAAGGAGAGATTAATAAAATTGAAACTAACAAATCAATTGAACTAACCTAATAAATAAAATTAAGAGCTTGTTTTTTGTGTTCATCCTTCTTTCCGGAAGAAGATCATGTCATCAAAGAAATAATGACGTGACTCACACTTGACTTTATTTTGAGTGAAGGAGGGCTATGCAGGTCATGAGCCTTGCTTCTCCTCCAGAGTCGTCTGAATCTAGGAAACTCCATCCTTCAGAATGAGTGGAGATGACACAGGATGAGGTAATTGGGGTTAAGTGACTTGCCCAAGGTCACACAGTTAGTGAGTGTCAAATGTCTGAGGTGAGATTTGAACTCAGGTCCTCCTGACTCCTGCACTGGTTCTCATCTATTGCAACACCTAGCTGCTCCAAGAACTTGTTTTATGAAAAAAAAAAAATACTAGACAAAACTTTCTTTAATTTGATTCGAAAGAAGAAAATTAAATTGTCAATATCTAAAATCAAAAGGGTGATTTCACCATCATTGAAGAGGAAATTCAATAATTAGGAACTTTATATCCAATTATATGCTAATAAATCTGGCAATCTTAGTGAAATGGATGAATACTTATAAAAATGCAAATCGCCTCTATTTATAGAAGAGGAAATAAAATATTCAAATAACCACATTTTACAAAAAACAAAAGGTATTGAATAAGCCATCAATGAATTCCCTGAAGGAAAATCTCCATGGCCAGATGTATTTAAAAGTGAATTCTACCAAACTTTTAAAGAATAATTCATCTCCATACTATGTAAATTATTTGGAAAAAACAAGTGCAGGAATCCTACCAAATTCTTTTTGTAATACAGATATGGTACTGATACCTAAACCAGAGAAAGAAAATTATGGACCAATTTCTGTTATGAATACTGATGCAAAAATATTAAATTATATGTTAGCAAACACATTAGAGTAACTTAACATGATGATAATACATAATCACCACATGCATTTTTTACCAGAAATGCAGAACTATTTCAATATTAGGAAAATGATGAGCAGAACTGACCACTCTAATAATAAAAGTAACAGAAAATATTTATCTTCATAGGTGCAGAAAAAAGCTTTTGACAAAATGCAGCACCCATTACTAGTAAAAAACAAACAAATACTAGAGTGCATAAGAATGAATGGAGCTTTCTTTAAAATGAAAAGTAGTGTCTACAAAAATCATTAAAAATCATTAATGTGTAATGGTGATCAGCTAGAATTATTCTCAGTAAGATCAGGGGTTAAGTAAGCATGTCCATTATCAGCATGTTGGCTGTAAGAATAAGAGGAGATAAAAAATTAACAAGTAATTAGAAGATAAATAAATTGAAGTACTTAGAATAATAGTGGGGAAACAAAGCTATCACTCTTTGTAGGTGATATCATGTTATACTTATAGATTCCTAGAGAATCAACTGAAAAACTACTTGGAATAAAATAATTTTAGCAAATTTGTAGGATATAACACACACACACAAATCATTGTCATTTCTATATATTACCAACAAAATCCAAGAACAAAAGACAGAAAAAAAATCCATTTAAAGTTACTGTGAGCAAAAAGAAATTGTGGGAGTCTACCTGCCAAGATAAACCCAAGAATTGAATGAACAAATTTCAAATAATTTTCACACAAAAAGTCTTCTAAATAACTTGAAAATAAAACCACAGATGTTCATGGGTAGACTTAGATAATATAATAAAAATGATAATCCTACCTAAATTAATACCATACCATTCAAACTACCAAAATTATTTTATACATTTGGAAAATATAACAACCAAATTCATCTGGAAGAACAGAAAGTCAACAATGTCATGGTAATTAATGAGAGTAAACACAAGGGAATATGAAATAGCAGTTCCAGATCTTAAACTGTACTATAAAGCAGCAATGAGAGCTATTTGGTACTATCAAAGAAATAATGCTTGAAAAGAGTAATAGATTAGAGAAGCGATGAGGAGCATGAATTGTCAATGTCATAGATAGCATTCTCGGTCTTTGAGTGTGGCTTTTTGACTGAGTACAAGTTATATGGAAGAAATTCTTTCATTAAGGAGATTTGCTAAATGAAGTTTAGATTCAGTCTAAGAGCTTCACTTGAGACTGAGAGGGTCATATGTGACCACAAGGCTGCAAGTTCCCCACCTGTGGGTTGGATACATAAGATACAGTATTCTATGACTATAGTAACTGCTTTTTGATAAAACCAAAGACCAACTTAGGGGATAAGAACTCACAATTTACAAAACAAAAAACTTCTGGGAAAACTAGAGTATGACAGAAAATTGATATTGACCAACAGTTCATACAGTATATACCCAGATAATGTTGAAATAGGTACATGATTTAGTAAGAAAGGGTGATACAATACGCACGTTGGGAGACAATGTGATAGTTTACCTGTGAGATCTATGGAGAAAGGAATTTATGACCAAACGAGAGATGCAGAATACTAGGAAATATAAAATAGATAATTTTGATTACATTAATTTAAAAGTTTTTATCCATATTAGCATTTGCCATCATGAGTGTTTTGAAATTTTCTCAGATTTTTGTATTCCTGAGAAAAGCTGAGTCTATCAGAGTTGATCATCGCATAATGATGCTGTTTTTGTGTATAGTGTTTTCCTGGTTCTTCTCACTTCACTCAGCATTAGTTCATGTAAGTCTTCCTAGGATGTTCTTAAATCTGCCTGCTCATAATTTCTTATAGTGCAATAGTATTCCATTACATTATATATGACAACTTTTTCAGGCATTACCTAATTGATAGATATCCCCTTAATTTCCAAGTTACTTTCACCATAAAAACAGTTGCTATAATATTTTTGTACATACGGGTTCTTTTCCTATTTTTATGACCTCTTTGATTTACCACCCCAGATGGTATTCCTGGGTCAAAGGGTAGGCACAGCTTTATAAAACTTTGGGAATAGTTCCAAATTGGTCTCCAAAATAGATGGACCAGTTCACAACTCCACGAACAATGAATTAGAGTTCCAGTTTTCCCACTTCGCCAACATTTTTCATTTTCCCTTTTTCTTCCATATTAAATGTCTCCTATTTTTATAAATTTGACTAAACTCCCTATATATTTGAGATATGGGGTCTTTATCAGAGAAATTAGTTATATTTTCTCACAGTTATAGTGACTGTATTTTTCCCTCCACTCTCTTGTTTATTTTTATCTTTTACACCCTGGTCATGCTCAATTCTCCCCTTCTTTTTCTACCCAAATATGCCCTTTCTTCTGTCACCCCTGTTCCTCTCTTATTTTCATGAAAGATTAGGCAGATACCCAACTCAGTATGCATTTTATCCCAACTTTGAGCCACTTCCAATGAGAGTGAAGTTCACTAACCTCCCTTCCACTTATCCAGTCTTTGCCTTCACTGCAAAAGCTCTTCTGCACTTCTTTTATTTAAGCTATTCCATCCAATCACACCCTTTTCTCTTTTCCCAGATCATTTCTCTTATAGTGCAGTTAGGTGGCCCAGTGGATAAAGCACCAGTGCAGGAGTCAGGGAGACCTGAGTTCAAACCACACCTCAGACACTTGGCACTCACTAGCTGTGTGAACTTGGGCAGGTCACTCAACGCCAATCTTCTCATCCTGGGTCATCTCCAGTCATCCTGATGAATATCTGGTCACTGGATTCAGATGACTCAGGAGGAGAAGTGAGGCTGGGGACCTGCACTGCCCTCCTTCACTCAAAACAAAGTCAAGTGCAAGACATATCGTTATTTCACTGATGGCATGGCCTTCTTTGGCAATGAAGGACGAATCCACATACTAATCATTTCTCTTTCTACTTCTTTAACTGTATTTTTTAAATCATCACATCATAGTCAACTCATATTTTTGCCCTCTGTATGTACTCCTTCTACCTATCCTAGGCATGAAAAAATATTTTAGGAGTTACAAGTGTAATTTTCCCAATAGGAATGTAAAAAAATCTAACCTTATTGAAACTCTTTTGTTTTCACTTTTGCTTTTTACCTTTTCATGCTTCTTTTGAGCTTTGCATTAAATGCCAATATTTCAGTTTAGCTCTACCTTTTCATGAAGAGAGCTTTAAAGTCTTCTATTTCATTGAAGATTCATTCCTTTTCCTCCAGGATAATTATACTTAGTTTTGCTGGATAGGTGATTTTTGGTTGTCATCCCTTCTCCTTTGTCTTCTAGAATACCATATTTCAAGCCCCCTCATCCTTTGATTCAGAAACTGCTAATTCTCATGTTATTCTGACTATGGAACCAAAATATTCTATGTGTCTTTCTGCCTGCTTACATTATTTTCCTTTTAATCAGGGAGTTCTGAAATTTGTCTATAACATTCCTGGGACTTTTCATTTGGGAATATTGTTCAGGAGGTAATGGGTCAATACCTACCAAGCAAATTCTACAAAATGTTCAACCATATCCTTTCATGAAGACATCCTACTACAAGGCACATGTTCCAGGGAGGTAGGTGATAAAATGAAAGACATATTATTTATAGCAGATCAACCCTGGGGAAAATATAGATGTGATTTGCTTGAGGAATCAATAAATAAAATGCTGTAGAGTGAAATAGAGTATTGCTGTGCTTTCTAAAATTATCCATGGGATGAATGAATGAATGAATGAAAGAAAATGGAACGATTTGCCTGACCTGATTCAAGGTCACCTGAAAAGAGCCAGGAATACACACACACACACACACACACACACACACACACACACATATACATATTCACAATGATTCCAAGATAAATGAAAAAAACAACCAGGAAACAATCACAAGGAAATGAGGCACTAATTTTTTTTAAAGGAACAAGTTTGGTCTTTAAAGAATAATATAGAAATTCATTTTTAAGTTCTCCTTTGCAAAAGGTGACATATATAAATCCTATCGAATCAGCACTTTTTAATATATTTATTAGTCTTGATGATTTCCTTCATGATAATTTTATTTAAAGGAAAAAAAAAGAACAAAATCGATTGCCAGAAGGGGCGAATTTGATAGTGGAATGGAATATATAGCAAGAAATTATGCAATGCAAATACAAAATTCAGCAACAAAAATGAATTAGAAACAAGAGAGAAAAGAAGGATTTAATGAATTAAAATGCTAGTTCAAAATAAATAAATAACAGTCTCCAAAAACTAAAAAAAAACCCTGAAAAAATTTAAAAAAATAGATAAGATATTAAAAAAATAGAAAAATTGAAAAAAAATTTTCAACGATAAAGAAAATCTGTTATAAATCCAATTACAGAGAGTGAATCTGAAACTGTCTCTGCCCCAAAACCTACTAACAACTGAAACAAACAAAACCTAACCAATCCATCAATTAATAAATAAAAGTGACAATATTAAAAAAAAAAGCCTAGGAAACAAATGAATATTCAAGGAAATTCCAGCAGATATTAAATGACCTTGCTTACTGCAAAGAAAACATAACAATATTCTCATCAGTTAAGAAAGTAAAAACTTTCTGCATGCTTTTATGTAAGTTTTCCTTGGTAACTCCTTAAAAGATGATGTCTAGGATTTTCCTTTAGATTATGCCTTTCAGGTAGCTCAAGGATTCTTATATTGTCTCCCTTGGATCTATTTTCGAGGTCAGTTGTTTTTCCCAAGAAGTGTTTTGCATTTTCTTACATTTTTTTATCCTTTTGAATTTGTTTAATTGATTAATGATGTTTCATAGAGTCATTAGCTTCCACTTGCCCAGTTCAAATTTTCAGCTCTTCTTTTCCTCAGCTTTTCTGCTTTCTTTTCCATTTGACCAATAGTGCTCTCTAAAGAAGTTGTTTTCTTCAGTGGATTCTTGTATCTCTTTTTCCATTTGGCCAATTCTACTTTTTAAGCAGTTTTCCAAGCTATTGAGTCTTTTTCCCCATATCATTCTCTTGTGTTACTCTCATTTCTTTTTCCCACTTATCTTCTCTATCTTACATGATTTTAGCTCCTTTTTCAGTTCTTTCATGAGTTATTTCTGTACTTAGATCATTTCTCATTTTCTTTATGGCTTGCTCATAGATGAATGGACATTGCTTTCCTCTTCTGAGTTTATGTCTTGGTCTTTTTTTTCCCCACCATAATAACTTTCTATGGTCAAATTCTTTTTTGGTGATTTTTTTTTGTTCATCTTTTATCGTTGTTGTTGTTTATCCTTTTTTAAAAAAAAAATGATCTTTGTTTCCAAGGTGAAAGGGGCTTTGTCTCAATATTTGACTCTCCGAAAGTTTGGAAAATATTCTTTATTTTGAGAACTTCCTCATCTTTCATGTTATCATTTTTTGACCAATGAGAATAGGAGAAGAGGTCTAGCTTCATTTGGTTTCTTACCATTCTAAAAATTTGGAAAGTGGTTATAGTTTGGTTTCTTTACATTCTTGGAGAAAAATAATAACCCAGAAAGGGAAAATTATTTAAACATTTTCAAGTTCATTCATGAAACTCTAAAATATCTGGCATCATTGTCCTTTATGTATATATGCTTAAAAGTTGATCTGTAGATATTTCCCCTATAGTATATATTTTAGAAAAGGGAATGACCTATTAGATTTGTGACCATTTCTAGTGAGGCAAGTAGGGAACTTTTCATTTATTGGGCCATGCTCTGAGTTTATTAGACATACATTATACTTAAGATTCACCATTACAAAGTGATCCAATGCATTTACAATATCACAGAATATTTTTTAAAGACTTCGAGAAGAAATTTAAAGACTTAGATGAATTTCTTAGAGTTTTTATTACAGTGTGGAGTAGAAGGAATTATTACATAAATAATAAGAAAAATAGTAACTTAGTGTAGAAAGAGTAGAGTAATGGAGATATTTATAGCAATAAGAAAGTATATAGTTAAATTTTAAACTTTAAGACAATCCCAAAGTAAAGGTGTATGAGTATCTTAAATTCATTATTATTTTGTTTTTATCAATAAAGCCCTATTGTCATTAAAGGGAATGCAGTTGCTTATTACACCAGATCATGACACAATTATGTTTTTTCCAGAACAAGAAAATTAGAGTTACATCTGGCTATTAGATAGTTTTGTGTTATCTTCTAACAATATAAAAAAAATATGTGAAAGACAATTTGGAATGGAAATCTGATCATTCCAGTTGTTCTTCTAAATATGAGAAATTCATTATCCAATATACATAATGCTAACTTACATATATTTCCCCTATGCAAAAAAGCCCAAACAAAATAACCATTCCATCCCTGAATATACCTCTCCCACACCAATCATTCTATTCACTCCACAAATGGAAAAGGAAGTTCCTTTTCACTGTCCTCTAAAATAATTTTACACTGGCTCATATGAACTAGTAACTTTTCCAATAAATGTAATAACTTAAAATATTAAATTAGAGGGAACATTAGTGCTTATAATGACTGAAAGTGCAGAGCAAAAATGGCTATAATAAAGTAGACATATTATGACTTTCTTTTTTTATCATTAGGTTAAAATATCATTGCTATATAAAATATGATCACTAATGCATCTCTTTAGTCCCTTAGGTAATTACATGGAGGACAGGTAGTACGCATGGTTAAAACATCATTCACTTTCAGAATATTATTTACAAAAAGGACTCAGTATGTTCTAGTAAAACAGCATTGAACTTTATCAGTGGGGTGTTAGAATCCGAATTAGAGTGAACAGACTAGACATCTCTGAACAGCAATACACAAAAGAGATTAGTTTATAGCCTTTTTTTTTAATGTAGAAAATGAGATCCACAAAATACAACCCTGCTATAGTCATGCAGACCAAGGATTTTTTTGTATAAAGTTTGTTCAAATACGTTCAGGAGAAAAAACATGTTTTTTGCTAGCTAACAAGTCAATTATTTAATTAACAAATGTTTATTAAGTGACCACAATGAGCCAGGTCTTATGGTAGGTTCTGGGGCTGAAAATACAGTCAATTGATAAACACTTTCTCACAAGGAAGCTATATTTTAATAGGAAGGAAGAAAACACATGTAAAATACATATAGAAGAAATACATAGTTAATTATGATCTTTATACCTATATTAATATGTATCTGGATATATATATATATATATGTATCAAATATTGTGTTATTAACCTATATATCCATATCTACAAATAAATGTATAGATTCATTCATATACTAAGTCATATACTTCTTCTACAAGCAAGAAGTATGCTGGAGTCAGGCTTTCTAAGCTGATTGTCAGATTTTCACTGTGTAGCCATTTATGCCTCAGAAATCACCACAATTCAGCTATTGATTTCTGTTTTCATTATCTAAACTTAAGACATATTATTTATGCAGTTTAAACAAGTGTCTGTATACATTTTTCCCCAGATAACCTTATAGTTAAACATTCATTAACAGCCCTATTTGCCCCTCAACTCTATTGCTCTATAAACATTGCTTGTTGGTAGGAGTGTAGTAGAAGGCTCAAGGAATGAAGGCATCATTCAACTAGTAATCTAGTGATTATATATCAATACTGCTAAAATAATTGCATTTAAGATTTTGAAAGTGTTTCACATCAATTAATTTTTTATCATCCAAAAACCTCTGCAGACAAGAAATTTTGGGGGGTTAGGGAAAAAAGAATTGGTGGTAGCAAACAAGATTTTGTTCCAAGGAACCTGTGTCATCTGTGTTAAAAAGGAAGAGTTAAGAATTAAATTCTTTGGGGAAAATAAGAAAGAAGTCTATACCTGGCATGAGGGAATGTCAGATCAACACAGAAATTTAAAAAAAAAAAATCTTGAGAGAAGTTTCTGTGTAAGCATGTGGTGTGTGTATGTATGTGTGTGTCCGTGTGTGTGTGTGTGTGTGTGTGTATGTGTGTGAGTTTATACTATTTCATCCACCACCCTATGATGTAGGTACCCCAATTGTCCTTTATTACTATTTTGAGAGTGAGACATTCAAAGCACAGACAGGTTAAATGGCATGTCCAAACTCACACAACTAGTTGAGTAGCAGGTGTTCAATCTCAGATTTCACCATATCTTCCTCTGTGGATCTTATACAAAGGGAATTCTTATGTTTTCCACTGCCACCTGTTTCACTTTGTCCTCACTACTATTAACCCACTCCCTTATCTTCCCCTTTAGCCTTATTACATCTTCCCTCCCTTCTATTCACACCCTGTATTTTCTTTCCCTTTTCCCCTCCCACCTCCTATAGGGAGAGTTACAATTTTCATCCCAACTGATTATGTTATTCCCTCTTTAAGCCAAATCTGATGAGAGTAAAGTGCAAATAATGCTCATTTCCCTCCTTTCTTTCACTCTAGTGTAATAGTTTTTATGCTGTTTCCTATGATCTAATTTACAGATTTCTGCATCCTCCTTTCCTCATCTCCTAGTAAAATCCTTTTCCACATTTAGATATTTTATCATCACATCAAAATAAAATTATATCCAAGTCTTATGTCGATGTATAGCCCTCTCCATATGGCATCATAACATACAGTTCTCAAGAGTTACAAGTGTCATCTTCCCTTGTAGGGATGTAAAAAGTTTGCTCTTATTATTAACATTTTTTTCTTGTTTACCTTTTTATCCTTTTCTTGATTTTTTAAAGATAAATTTTTCTCTTGAACTTGATTTTTTTCATCAAAAAAGTTTTGAAGTTTCCTATTTCATTAAATTTCCATCTCCTCCCCTGGAAGATTATGCTCAGTTTTTCTGGGTAGTTGTTCCTTTTTTTTTTTATCCAAATTGTTTTGCCTTATATAACATTATAAGACACCCATACCATCGAATCTTTTAATGTAGAAGATTCAAGGTCCTATGTTATCCTGACTGTGGTTCCTTGAATTTTTTCTTTGGCTGCTTGCATTATTTTCTCCTTGATCTGGTCATTTTGGAATTTAACTATGATGTACCTTGGCATTTACAATTTGAGATCCATTTACAATTTGAGATCTCCTATAGTAGAAGATTGGTGGATTATTGTGATGGCCATTATACCTTCTGGTTCTAGGACCTCAGGGTAATTTTCTTTGATGATTTCCTGAAGGATACTGTCAAGGTTTTTCTTTTTTATCATGGTTTTCATGGAAAGCTATAATTTTTAAGGGGTCTCTTCTGGATCTATTTTCCAAGTCATTTGTTTTATCAATGAGACTTTTTTTGCTTTTTTCTATTTTTTTAATTCTTTCTTTATATTCTTTGACTGATTCTTGATATCTCATATTCATTAGCTTTCACTTGCACCATTCTAATATTTAAGGACTTGTTTTCTTCTATTAGTTTGTATATCTCCTTTTCCATTTGGCCTATTTTGCTTTTTAAGGAGCTTTTCTCTTCAACGAGTTTTTGTTTCTCCCTTTCCATTTGGCCAATTCTGCTTTCTAAGGACTTATTTCTACAGCAGCAACTGTTGTTTTTATCGTTCCTTTTCCAACTCTTGACGATCTCTTGCATTTATCTTACTTATTTTACCATTTTTTCTTCTACTTCATTTATTTTGGTTTTAAAATCCTTCTTGAGCTCTTACAAAAAGGCTTTTGGAGCTTGGGAGCAGTTCATAGTCCCATTTCAGTTTTCAGTTGTGGGTATATTGACAATGTTTTACTCCTCTGTATTTGTGCCTTTATATTATCTCTCCCCATACTAAGCATCTATGGTCATTGTCCATTCCTGCTTTTTACTCAGGGTGTTTTACCTAATTCCTGCCTTTTCTTTTTAAATTGAGCTCTCTGTTAGAGTGCAGGGAGCACTGATCCAAGCTTCCTCTACTGGGTGCCTTCTGGTCACTGGCTTTGTGTACTGGGGCTTCAGAAGTTGGTAGATGGAGGCTGTAGGGTGGAGGTAGAGGCCTCCTAACTGGTGCTGAGCTGGGGACAACAACACTAGAGTTCTTGGGATAGAGGTGAGAAGTCTATCCCCTGAGGGCCAGTTGTTCACCCAGGGCCTTGCACTGGCTCGTGCTCACTCAGACTTTGCACTCAAAGGTTTGGCTGCTGGATAATGCTTGCCACTGGGAGTTGTGTGAAGAACCAGAAATCTGACTGGAGAAGAATGTTGGAAACAGTGGTGGCTTTACCAAGCTGGAAACTGTTAGTTCCCCTTAATGTGCTGAGGTATTTGTGGGGGAGCAGGGGTGGGCAGTCCTGGTGTTGGCATTTTCCTGCTCCACCATGCTTGGTCTCTGGATTTCCCCCTGGTTTGCTTAGGTAGGGCTTGTTACTGGCTTGCTGGAATGCCATTCCTGTGCTGCTCTCCCACCTCCAGCAAGAGAGGCCTTTCCCATTTGTTCCCCAAACTTCCTTGCATACAAGACTGCTGTACCCTGTCTTTCTGCTGATTCAACCATTCCAGGCTATTTTTCTGTGGTGATAATTTTCTGGGTTTTCAGAGTTCAATAGCAAAGGGTGAGAGTGACTTAATTCCAGAGATCCTTTATCTTGCTATTCAACCTCTACTTACTTTGTGGCACTTTTTCCTTTTCATTTTCTGGTTAACTTGTACTCCTTCAAAATTAGCTATAAAATCCCTCAGAGAAAATTCAGATAGAAAATCATATATACACCTGTGATAAGGGAGAAAAGAGTGCTTGTGACAGATGGAGCAAACAGGATGCAAGATGTATGATATAAGATGTAGGGTTTGACCAGCCAGAAAAAATGATTAAAGATATGAAAATTCATTGAAGACTCCCATCTTAGACTTACTTGTGTGCTTTACAAAGCACTCCCATTTCAAGAAGAACTCTTCCCTTCCCCTTTCTTACATTTTTGCCTACCTGTGTGACAAAAGCACCTGTGGACTACTTGATATCCCAGGCATTTGGAACCATGTTTGCTCCTTTCATTCTTTTGTTCTATTTTCCCATATTCCATAAAATTGTATTTAAACTATATCTTTAACCTGACTAACTACTTTTCTTTCCTAGCAGAAGCAGGACCATACTCTGTTCCCCTAAAGGAACAGGTCCTATACTCTATCTCTCCCATATGGAAACAGGCTTCCTTGGGTACATCACTCCAATAAATACATTTCTTTAACTTGGAAACTTTCTGAGTGAATAATTTCAAGTCAATTCCTATTCATTTCAGGTAACACCTCAATATTCTTTGGTTACACCCAGAACTCATCTCCTGGACATGGAGACATCTATGGCAAATCAAAGGATCAAATGATTGATATATTCAATATGAAGCCATAAGACGACAATAATTAAAAACCCTAAGACAGGTGATAAGATATATGAAAAAATGCATAGTGCAGTTTTCCCAGTTTCAATAACTGAATTTCAAGACAGAATTTTTTACCTAGTCAATGAATGAAGGATACAGTGAATAATTTCAAATAGTTTTTGAGAGAGCTTCTCCTGGTGACCTTGAGATAAAGAAGACTTCATAGTCCTTTAGAATCTCTGGGTGTATCTGTCTCCATCTTCTCAGAACAGTGAGATGCAGGATTTAAAAGAGGGTGTTAGAGAAGATTTTTTCCCTGAGGGGCACAGCAGGGATCCTATGTAAACTTAACTTATAAAAGCAAAGTAAATAATGGATAGATCATATAGATTATTTTAATGAAATGTTAAAATGAAGTGTGAAGACCATCTATGCTCTGTTATCACTTTGGGAAATGAAAGTGAGCTGTCCCTAATAGAATTGGAAGGATAAAAGGTCAAAGTTACATTGAAGAAGGATTAAAAAAAAACCAAAATACTAAACCTACCATCATTAGACATATTTGAGAATTCCAGACAGGGCAGTTGGAAATGTAATATTATTCCCTTTATTCTCCTGTCTCCTCCTTCTCCCTCCTGTGAGTTTTGCTTTTCTGAGGTAACTTAGAATGGGATTTTCATTAAAATGACCAGATTTCTCCAGTCACTACAGCAGTGACTTTCTTTTTGTTAATTTGCTATTTGTTGTTACATTTGCATTATCACTTTGGTAAATGCACTTTACCCTAGATACAGATTTAATTAATTATTTAAGGATACACTTCAGAAGTAAGGATTAGATTCTTAATTATGTATGCATATGAGCCAAAGGAAGGTTAGAATTTATATTTGAAATTATAGCATATTTCTAGATAGAAATGTAAAAATCAGAGTTGGGAGTAGGAAGAAAAAGAACTAGGGAATGTCAAAAAAGTTTTAAATGTTTCCCAGAATGGATGTTCTCTAAAATGTTAATGTCGAGAGGTGAAAAAAGCCAGTAGAGCCAGGTGTACAAGGAATCAAGTAGTGTTTTAACTAATTTTAGGGTGAGAAAAGCAAATTTATTACTTTCTGCTTCAGTGTGTCTGGTTCCCAAGGCAGAATATCTTGGAAATATGGAAGTTCTAAGAAATCTAGAAAGTATAATGATTTATTTATTTCAATCAATTTGAGGATCATTTCAATTAATATGAGGATCATAAACTCCTTCACAGGAACATGAAGTCGGCAAGACACTGACCATATATGAGGATGGGAAATGGTTTACACAGTTTTCTTACTTAGAGATATCTTGCCTTTGAATCAGGTGATACTAATTTTTAATAATTACTGACCAGTTGCCATAGACTGAGCAAAAATTAGATATTATAAGAGTTAGAAAGAGGAAGAAAAGACATAAAAATTTTTGAATGTAATCAAATTTTAATGTAATCAAAATTTTTTGAAAGTTCTTGATTAAAACTGGGTCATTAGGTGCAGTTTTAAAAATTACTTTTAATAGATAGATGATGATTCTGCTTCTCTAATTTTCATGTTCTTCTTGTTGTTGTTGATCTTCATCATCATTTTCTTCTTATTATTTTCCTCCTCCTTCTCTTCTTTTTTGTCTCTGTCCCTTATACATCTCACCCTCTCTCCCTTTCTCTCTTCTTACATCTTTTTATCTCTCTGTTTTTCGATCCTTTTGTCCCTCCCTTCCTTTATTCCTTCATTCCTTCCTCCTTTTTTCCTCTCCTGCTTCCTTGCAATTTTCTCTCTTCCTTTTATATCCTTCCTCTTTTTTCCTATCTCCCCCTCTCCCTTACCTTCCCCTTTGTCTCTTTCTGAATCGATCTTTCTTTTTTGCCAAGGTCTATAATTTTATTGATGTTAGAAACAAATTCCTTTATACAAAGCTTCATTTGTCTTAAGATTTATTTCTTAATGTATATAAATTTAGTATTTGCCAAGAAATAGAGAGATAAAAGTGAAAGAATTTCTGCTCTCAAGGAATTTGCCTTACATGGGACTTTAATTTTTAGAAAGTTGCCTGGAAGTCACTAGAACTTAAGCAACTTGGCTATTTTGCATAGTTTTTATGTATATTTTTGATTCAGAGTCTGTTTATAGCAAGTATGCCCATTCAGCATCCTTCATCCTTCACTTCCATCACTACATTTAAGAGATAGCTGGGAGATTTAAGAGTTGCCATGACATTTTCAAGATAATATTGGCCTATAGAAACAAATAGATTTGATTAATTTCAGCATAAATTTTAAGGTCTACTATATAAGGAACACGCTCAAAATGTGTTATAAACAGTAATATCTCTGTTCCTATTTTAAGGTTCAGTAAAATGTAAATATGAATATGTTTAATAGAATGTGATGATAGCAAAAGAGAGATTTAGTCAACATACATTAAGAATATTGGAGGACAGAGAAAGCTACTTCAGTTAAATATCACTATGGGTTTCAAGGACCATGTGACACATGAGCTGAGAAGCATTTTGAGGCATCTAAGATGAAGACTGAGTGCATTTGGCCTAGGATAGTGGCCTGTAAAAATGAATTTAAGTAGAAGAAAAGATGTTAAGTTCAGGGAATAAGGAGATTAATATGAAATGAAATTGTAGATGGCTTTAAATGCAAAGGTAACCAACTTTTATTTTATCTTGTAGGCAACAAAGAGGTGTTGAAGCTTTGCAAATGTTGGAATTATGTGATCATACCTGTGATTAGAAAAACTTCTGAAATCTGCATGAAGAATCGTTTGAGGACAGGCAAACAGAAAGACAGAGAGAGAGGGAGAGAGAGAGAGAGAGAGAGAGAGAGAGAGAGAGAGAGAGAGAGAGAGAGAGAGAGATCTGCAGAGAAATTAAGAGACTCCCAACAGTAATCCAAGGCATAATATAGCAAAGCAGACATAAGACTGGGAATGGCATCAAGAAAATCCCTCTGCCTGAATTCAAATCTGATCTAAGATTTTTACTCTCTGTTTGACTGGCCAAAACCCTTAACAGTTTGCCTTAGTTTCCTCATCTGAAAAATGAACTGGAGAAGGAAATCGCACCTTACTCCAGTACATTTGCCCCGTAAACCCCCAAAAGCAGCAAAAACCTAAAAGAATTAATGAAGGGTAAGACAGGACTTAAAGCTGACCAAAGAATACAGTAATCCAGAGAAGTGATAATGAAAGTGATGTCAATTTATTTAAAAATAAACAAAAAAGGAAATCAAGCATTGGAGAGAACACCGATTATATTTTAAAAGTTAAATTTCTTGAAATCACCACAATTTCTTAACTATTTCCATCACATTAGGGGCATCTACGGCTAGTGGAAAATTAATTCCTCATATATATTGCCCCGTATATTTAAAGTAAACAAAGAAACAGCTCTTTGTTTTCCTTTTTTGTTTGCTTGTTTTTGTTTTTTACTTATAATATTTATGTCCGTTAGGAGGGAAGGAAAAGTGGCTGACTGTTAGTCAAATCAGTTATCTCTTTTCTAGCTTGCAAAAGGGAAAGTTAGATGAATGGAGTTTCTCAGACTGAGTTCTTTAAATTATCTGGGTCTGCTGAAGGGAACTTCTGCCCAGAACTCCTTTCCTTAAGATTCTTCGTCTTAAGGGGTCTGAACCTATCCATTGAATATTATAGGTTCTTTATGTTTCAAGGCAAAAAAATAAAATCCCATGACTCCATTAAAAATATCACCTTCCTTTTGGGGGATTTGCCAGTTTATTAACAACAGCAACAACAAAACCCACATAATCAATCTATTTCATCCTGTACTAGCTTCAAAGTGATGTTTAAAGACACCAAATTTTAGAAAAGGACATATCTGATTTGATTATATTTATTATATTCTGTGGACCATTGACTCCTTAAAGTCACACTGCCCTCATATTTGGAACACAAATAAGGAAATGTATAGAGGGCACAATTAAAATCAACATCAATATTTCTCCAAAGAAAATAGACTTTACAATAAATACTAGTAAAACCAATAAGAGGAGTTTAAAGAAGTCACATGAAAGGTTGGATTTAAATCCAGACCTGAAAAGAAATAGTGAGGAAGAGAGCACAGGGAGAGGTGAGTGCTTTACTTACTTCTTATGGAGAGACAAATTAATGTATTCATAAAGACATTTCATCTTTGGCCTATCCATAGCTCCAAAGAGGCATGCAGTTATGTCAATAAAGACTCTGTGCTTCTAATCACCATCACTGCCTCTAGATTTACTCTGTAGATAGCAATGAGAAAGCTTCTGCTGTTACTCATTTGATTAAGCAACATGTTCCCAACTATAGGTAAAGACGGAATGTAGACAGCTTCCTCCTCTAGTCTCTATGCATTCTGAACGAAGTGTTTTTTCTCATGTGAAATCTCATTTTTTTCCCTCAAACCATATAACACTTCAAGTCCTAATACTACAAATACCCCAAATTTAAGGAGTTACTACTTAAAACATGATCTATTTGCAGAGATTGATATTCAGGGTGCTATATATTCTTAGTGGTGGTGATGATAGTGATGATGAAGATGAAGATGATGATGATGATGATGATGATGAATCACATGATGGGGAGAATATTTCTAATAAAAGTTTTCACGGATTTTTTTTTACTGGAAAACAGTGAATGGATTTTCAACATGACTTCTAAAGTAGTATAAGGATTTTTTTATTTTTCCTATAATGTGCAAATAGAAATTAAATGCAAATAAAATATTAAATATTTACACAAAATTTTATTAAGTAGTTTGAAAGTATAAATTATTTTATACATAATTTTTGTTCAAAATCAAATTTGTTGGGGATTTTTCCCCTTTCATATGATATGCCTCTCTTGTTATAGATAGTTTCACTGCCAGGCAATTATGTTAAAATGAGCCAGTAATATAACTGAAACTTCAAAAAAAAGACCTCAAAACTGATGTACCCTTAGACTGAGAGAAGTGAGAATTTGAAAAATTGAACTATTTTTACTTCCCATTGTTGCCCCCCTCTCTTTTTTCTTTCCTCTCCCTTTGTCTCTCTGTCTGTCGCGCTCTAACTCTCCATCTCTGTCATTATTCAGAGCACATTCAAGTAAAAAAAAATAATGCTAAAATAGGAAGAAAATTAAGGTCAGAGAAATGAACCAGAATACTTTAAAAATAAACAAATAAATTGAACTTACACTACCACAAACTGAATATCTTAATGTATTCTACTTATGAATTAGTTTATGCTGAGAGAGACAGATATAGTAGGTAGGAAAATGACTAAATGTGTCTCATCTACTATGTGGATTTAAAAAGAGCTACAGTTCTTGGCAACCACAAAGAGTGCTGCTATAAATATTTTTGTACATGTGGGACCCTTTCCCATTTTGATGATCTCTTGGGGATACAGTCCTAGTAGCGATATTACTGGGTCAAAGGGTATGCACATTTTTGTAGCCCTTTGGGCATAGTTCCAAACCATTCTCCAGAATGGTTGGATAAGCTCACAGCTCCACCAACAGTGAATTAGTGTTCCAACTCTCCCACATCCTCTCCAGCATTTATCATTTTCTTGTTCTGTTCTGTTTGCCAGTCTTATAGGTGTGATGTGGTACTTCAGAGTTGTTTTGATTTGCATCTCTCTAATCAGTAGTGATTTAGAGCAGTTTTTCATATGATTACTGATATCTTTAATTTCTTCCCCTGAAAATTACCTGTTCATATCCTTTGACCATTTATCAATTGAGGAATAACTTGTATGGTTATATATTTGAGTCAGTTCTCTATATATTCTAGAAATGAGGCCTTTATCCCTGAACTTAGCCATAAACATTTTTTTCCCAATTTACTACATCCCTCCGAATTTTGGTTGCATTGGGTTTGGTTGTGCAAAAACTTTTCATTTTAATGTAATCAAAATTATCCATCTTGCATTTAATAATGCTTTCTATCACTTCTTTAGTAAAAAATTCTTCCCTTCTCCATAAATCTGATAAATACACTATTCCTTGCTCCTTCAGTTTATTCATGGTATCAATCTTTATACCTAAATAGTATACTTATTTTGTCTTTATTCTTGTGTATGGTGTCCGGCATGGCTCTATGCCTAATTTCTGCCGCACTGTTAGCCAGTTTTCCCAGTAATTTTTGTCGAACAGTGAGTTCTTATCCCAGAAGCTGGGGTTTTTGGGTTTATCAAACAGGATGTTGCTATATTCCTTGCCTACTGTGTCTTGAGTGCCTAGTATATTCCATTTGTCTACTCCTCTGTTTCTTAGCCAATACCAAGTGACTTTGATAATTGCTGCTTGATAATACAATTTGAGGTCTGATAGCACGAGGCCACCTTCCCAAGCACTTTTTTTCATTAGTCCCTTTGATATTCTAGACCTTTTGTTCTTACAAGTGAATTTTGATATTATTTTATCCAACTCTAGAAAATAATTATCTGATAGTTTAATTGGTATGACACTAAATAAGTAAATTAATTTAGGTAGAAATGTCATTTTTATTATATTAGCTCGGCCTACCTTTGAACAACTGGGGATGCCCATCAATTGGGGAATGGCTGAATAAATTATGGTATATGAATGTAATGGAGTACTAGTGTGCCATAAGAAATGATGAACAAGAAGACTTCAGGGAGGCCTGGAAGGGCTTATATGACCTGATGCTGAGGGAAAGGAGCAGAACCAGGAGAACTTTGTGCACAGCAACGACCACAGTGTGCGAGAGTTTTTTCTGGTAGACTTGGAACTTCGTAATAATGTAAGAATTTACTAAAAAAAAAAAAATCCCAATGGTGGTATTCTAAGGCAAAATGTCTTCCACACTCAGAGAAAGAAATAGAGAAGTCATTTGCAGAATGTAGCAGATCATGTTTGTATGTATATGGGTTTTAGTGTATTGTGTTTTGATTTGTTATATGATTTCTTCCATTTATTTTATTTCGACTACATAGCACGACTATTGTGAAAATGTACTCAATAGGAAAGTATATATAGAATCTATGCAGAATTGCATGCTGTAGTGGGGGAAAGGTGGAGGGGGTATAAAATCTTAATTTTAAGAAAGTGATTGTAGAACACTAAAAAAATTAAAAAAAATGTTACTGTTATATGAAACCATCCTCTAGGAGATGGAAATGGAAAGGGAGGGATTATATGAAGAAATGTAGCCAATGTAAAAGTCAAAGTTTTCAATAAAAATATATTTTAAAAATTAAAAAAAAAACAATAAGAGCTACAAAATTTACATCTAAGAAAATTGTTAAGCTAGAGGGAAGATAAAAATTAATTATTTGATTTTCATCATTTTTTAAAAAATAATAGTATTTTCTTAGTCTACAAAGTATGCTTTATCTATAGTAGTTTCCATTTAAGTAGTAGCCCTTGCATATTAAATACACATTTTTGAAACAATAGTTTAGAAATTTTCTAAGTTGATTATTTATTTATTTCATTAAACACTGCCCAATTATTTATAAAGCATGTGGTTTTTAAATTGTTGAATTCCAAATCATGTCCCTCCTTTTTCCCACTTTGTTCTCCTTGAATAGTCATGCACATTGATTTTGATTACCTGTGTAGGACAATAATGAATATACATTCCTATAAATCTTGTTGAAAAGGAAAATATGAACAAAATAAAATAATAAAAGTAAAAAGAAATGTTTAAAAATGCATACTTAAATATGTATTTAGAGTTAATTAGTTCTCTCTCTGGAGGCAGATATAATTTTCATCATCAGTCTTTGGGAATTGTCTTGCATCATTGCTTTAGTCAAAGTGGCTAAATACTTCACCATGGATCATCTGTATAAAAATTCTACTCTTATGTATGATATTCTGCTTCTGCTTAATTTGTGTGTCTCTTTTACCAAGCTGTTAATTTTCTTTTCATAATTGCCTTTCTTTGCTTTAATTCATTAGCCTGATTTTTTTCTCTACCACTCTTTTTATTTTGATCTTTCTTGTTTCTATCAGGAATTTTTGTTGGTCATATGCCAATTTACAATTTTCTTTGAGCTTTTCCTTTTATGTGTTTCAAGTTTAACGTCTTCTCAGACTGTGTCTTCACTTTCCTTGTCATTAATTTAGCTTTTTGTGGTCATGTTCTCTTTTTAAAAATTGATAATTTTCTCACTATATTTGTTGATTAGAAATGTTTTTTTAACGTTAGAATCTGTTACTGATAAGGAGGTGGGGTGGGCTTTGTCTCAAGTCTCAAGTTTCTAACACCGATGTTTTGAAAGCTAATTCTGGGTTTCTGAAACTTTCCAGTGCTTCCCAGGTGGTATAATCTGGAGAAAGTTGTGGTTACTGCTATCTCAGTCTATACTTACCCAGGAAAGGCCCCTGATTCCTTGGGATTAGAAATAATATTGTTCCTGAATGCTGGACATTATCTGCCTCTCAGCCCTTCCACTCCATCTTGACTGAAAGGGACCTTCTCTGCCCTTGAACTGTAACTTAGAAATTGCTGTAGGCAATGGAATTGCCAAATCCTTGTTATCCAGAAAGCCCACTTCTGTTGACCAGAAGCATTTCTCTTTGCCCTTCAACCATTGCTCAGAAGATATTTTTGTTAATAGAGTTGCCAAGGAGTGCTTTGTCCTACATTTATTGCTAGCAGAGGGAGAACCTATCATGTTCTTTTGAAGAATGCCCAAGTTCCCTTAGTGTCTCTGTCTTGGTAACTCCCAAAACTGTCACTGATTTTACTCTTCATCTCTTATTCCTACCAATGGTGTATCAACCATATTAACTGAGTCAGTTTCTTACTCCGTGTCACAAATCTCTATTTCTGACCTACTCCATTGACTTGGACTGAAAAGAAAATATCCCATTCTGACTTTTTGTTGCCTCTCCCACCCCAAAAACTTATTACAGGAGGTATTTTAAAATTTCCTGGAAGGACATGTTGGGAAAGCTCATCTGAGTGCTCCTTTGCTTTACCATCTGTCTCCAATCTCAGAAGTCTCATTTTAAAATTATGAAATAAATGAATATTGTGTGAGTGTTCTATGCCACTTGCTTTCCCCAATCCCTCAACTATTCGTGGAAAAAGTGAAAAGGTGAAAGTAATGTCTATAGGGGGTGAATTTCACCCTTGTAGGTCTTAGGCTAATTACAGAGTACATGAGCTTAGGGGTTGGTTCATGTGTAACTGGAAGGCTATCCAGGAAGCAAATTCAAATCCAGGGGGAAAGAGATTATGAACTTTTCAAAGAAATAACGATTAGGATTCAGGAAGTATGGATGGCTAGATAATTGGGTGACCAAGACGACCTTATTCAAGGCCTTTTTAAGGTAACATTAAGCTTGAGAGTTTAAGTAGAGGGTGAAAAATTAACATCAAGGTGTCATGCATGGAAACATTGTAATAACTGGGCATTTATTAAATGATCACAGTATGAGTGGTGAAGGAAGTATACCTCTGCTAAAAGGCAAACACAGACTTAATTAGAAATGAAATTACAAAATTGGATTAAGATGAATTATGTCATTCAAGGATAATAGAAATGGGCATTTATATAACATTTAAATATGTGAAAGGAACTTTACCTATATGGTCTTATACAATTCTCACAACAACACTACCTGATAAGCACAATTTAAAAGACAACATTTCATGCAACTAAAGTTTGCATGAAACTTTTCAATCATTGTCTCATTTGCACTTCTCTAATCAGTAATGATTAAGAGTGTTTTTATGTGACTATACATAGCTTTAATTTCTTCATTTGGAAATGGCCTACACATATGTTTTGACCATTTATCAACTGGGGAAATACTTATATTCTGTTAAATTTGACCACATTCTTCATATATATTACAAATGAAGTCTTTATCGGATATATATGTATATATGTGTGTGTGTGTGTGCGTATACATATGCATATATATATATATATATATATATATATATATATATATATATATATATAGTTTCCCAATTCATTGATTTTCTTCTAAAATTGTTTGCATTGGCTTTGCTTGTGCAAGTCATTTTGAATTAATGTAGTAAAAATTATCCACTTTGCATTTCATAATTATCTCTCTGTATTGTTTGGTCATAAGTTCTTTTGCCCATATATCTGACAGGGAAAGTATTTTTTACCCTTCTAATTTGCATATATATCATCCCTTATGTCTAAATTATGTGCCTATTTTGACCATATATTTGTATAACATATAAGATGTAGCTCTATATCTAGTTTCTGCCAAACTGTTTTCTAGTTTTTCTACCATTTATTCTCAAACAATGAGTTCTTATTGCAGAAGCTGGGATTGTTGGATTTATCAAATAGTAGAGTTATAGTCATTTATCACTGGGTCATATATACCTAACATAGTTCCTGGATGCATCGTTCAGATTCTTAGCCAGTACCAAATAGATTAGTGATTTCCATTTTCAGTATAGTTTTAGATATGTCATGGCTAAGTCTTCTTCTTTTGCATTGTTTATATTAATTCCCTTGATATTTTTGTCCTATTGTCTTCCAGAAGCATCTTGCTATACATTTTCTCTAGTCCTATAAAATATCTTTTGATAGTTTTATTGGCATGGTATTGAAGACCATTAGGTGGAATTGTCATTTTTATTATATTAGCTCAACCTATCCATAAACAATTGATTATTTTTAAATTGTTTAGATCTGACATTATTTATTCAAAGAGTGTTTTGTAGTTGTGTTCACTTAGTTCATGGGTTGGTCTAAGCAGGTAGACTCCCAAATATTTTATATTGTCTACAATCACAAATTATTATCCTTGTGAGGAGGTGTTTTAATCTCTTTACAGCATTTCATTTAAAAAATTTGCTCTCACATTCATGAAGTGAATTGATTTATAATTTTTCTTCTCTGTTTTGACTCTTCCCATTTATGAATCAACACTACATTTATGACACAACTGACCAATTTTATTTATTTATTATTTTTCCAAATGGTATTTGGATTAATTGTTCTTTAAATGTTAGTCAGAAATCACTTGTAAATCAATCTGATTCCAAATAATTTTTAATTGATGATGTGTTCAATTTCTTTTTTTTCTAAAATGTGGTTAAGTTTTTTTTATTTCCATGTCTTTTAATGTTGGCAATTTACTTTGTAAAGAGTCATATATTCCCTTCAATTAGATTGTCACATTTGTTGGCATAAAGTTGGGCAAAATAGTTGCCAATTAATTCATTTATTTTCCTCTTAATTTCTTGTTAATTCAGCTTTATTTTTACTTTTTATAGTGATAATTTGGTTTTTCGTCTTTGTTTTTAAAACAAACTAACCAAAGGATTATGCATTTTATTGGTTTATTCATAAAAATACCTCTTAGCTAAACTTATTGCATTAATTGTTTCCTTTCTTTCAATTTTACTAAACACTTCTTTGATTTTCAGAATTTCTTCTTGAATATTTTAAAGGGGATTTTTAATTTATTTTACTTCCAACTTATTTAGTTCCATCCCTAAATTCATTGATCTCTTCTTTCTCCATTTGATTCATGCGAGCATTTAGATATATCAAATTTTCCTGAAGGATTGTTTTGATTTCATTCCATGAATTCTAATATATTGTTTCGACATTGTTATTCTCTTTGTTGACGTTATTGATTGTTTCTATGATTTGTTGTTTAACCTACCCGTTCTGTAGAATCGGACTATTTAATCTGAAATTACTTTTTAGTTTACTTATCCATGGTCCTTTATTACAAATAATTTTTATTACATTATGTTATGAAAAGGTTACATTTAATATTTCTACCCTTCTGCCTTTTTTTGTGAGGTTTCTATGCCCTAATTCACAGTCATTTTTAGTAAGCCCCATATAACTCTAAGACAAAGGTATATTCCTCCCTATGACCTTTGAATTTTGTCCAGAGTTCAACTATATGTAAATATTCTAAAATTCTATTGATCTCCTTAATTTCTTTCCTGTTTATTTTGTGTTTAGATATATCTATTTCTGAGAGGAGGAGATTGAGGTCCCTCACTAGCATAGTTTTGTTATCTTTTTCTTGTTGTATGTCACTTAAGTTTTGCTCTACCAATCTGAATGCTGTACCACTTTCTGCTCATATGTTGTGAATTGTTATTACTTCAGTGTATATAGTACCTTTTAGCAAGATGAAGTTTCCTTCCCCATACCTTTATTTAGATGTTTGTTTGTTTCACCTCATATCCAGAATGTTACCCTTACTTTTTGTACTTCACTTAAAGCATAATATATTCTATTCCAGTCTTTTTACCTTCATTCTGTGTTTATCTCTCTGCTTCAGGTGTCATTGTTGTGAAAAACATATTATAGGATTCTGGTTTTTAATCCATTTTGCTATCCATCTCTGTTTTATGGTTTTGTTCATCATATTCACATTCACAGTTATGAATATTAACTGTGTAATTTCCCTCCATTCCACTACCCCCATTTGTACTTTTCCTGATCCTTTTGCTCCTCACCAGTATTTTTCTTCTTATCACCACTTTGCTCAATCTGCCCTCATTTTTATTAGCCCCCCCTTTTCATTCCCTTTTCCCATTCTACTTCTGCCCATCCTTCCTCCTTCCTTTGTTTCAGTCCTTTCCTCCCTTATTTTTCCTTTCCCTTTTTCTTTCTACTTCTCTATAAGTTAAGATAAATTTCTCTACCCAACTAAACGTGCATTTTATTCCCTCTTTTAACCAAATCAAGTCTAAATAAGGATGAAACCACACTGACCCTCTCCTTTCTTTCCCTCTAATATAACAGGTCATTTGTGCCACTTCCTGGGATGTAATTTATCCTGGTCTAACACCTCCTTTCCCCTTCACACAGTAAAATCTTTTTTACCACTTATTTTTTTATATCATTATGGAAAAGTCAACTTATATCTACATTTTATGTAAGTGCATATCCTTTTAAACAGTTCTCAAGAGTTAGAAATACTGTCTTCCCAAGCAGCGATGTAAACAGTTTACCCTTATTGAATAGCAATGTTTTCTTTCCTTTTTTTCCACTTTATACTTCTCAAAAGCCTTGTATTTGAAGGCCTGAGTTTTATTTTTTTTTATTCAGCTCCATTTTTTTCATCAGAAAAGTTTGAAAATTCCTCACTTTATTGAATGTATGTCTTTTCCCCTGAATGATTACGTTCAATTTTCATGGGTGGTTGACTCTTGGTTCCAAGCTCCTTTGACTTTCAGAATATCATATTTCACTTACTCAGATGCTTGAATGTAAAACCTGGTAAGTCCTGTGTAATCATGACTGTGACTCCTTGATATTTGACTTGTTTCTTTCTGATTGCTTGGAGTAATTTCTCTCTTACCTGATAAATTTGGGATGTGCCTACAATTTTCCTTGGAATTTTCATTTTGATATTTCTTTCAGGAGGTGATCAGTGCTCCATTAAACTTACTGTTAATACCTCAAAATTTACCTTTATTTTTAGAGAAGCAGATTAAAGGACCTGTGATATCATTCCCCTCCCCCCCACCATGTATGTCAGGGTGCTTACTAAACAATCACCAAGCAAAATGGCTTAGCAGGAGAAAATAAGGTTTTATAGGATTTGATGTAGATGACAATTTTGTAAAGGAGATTAAGAAAAGGTATGGCCATTCAGGTATGAGGAGAATCAGGAGAGAGCAGAGTTCCAAAATTCAAAAAAGGAGGTTATCAAGGCAAAAAGATAATCAATGATGGCCGAGAAGACAGAAAGGACAAGAAGGATTAAGACCGAGAAAATGTAATTAAATTATGTGTGAATCAATTACAAAAACAAAGCACAAGAATAATTATAGTTGGTAGGTACTTTAAAAGTCATCTATTTTTTCTTGTGGGCAGCTTGGTGGTGCAGTAGATAAAGCACTATTGCCAGAATCAGGAGGACCTGAGTTCAAACCTCACCTCAGACACTTGATAGTCACTACCTGTGTGACTTTGGGCTAGTCACTTAACCCCAATTGTCTCATCATGGGTCATTTCCTGTCATCCTGATAAATATATAATTGCTGGATTCAGATGGCTCTGGAGGACAAGTGAGGTTGGTGACCTGCACAGCCCTCCCTCATTCAAAAGAAAGTCAAGTTCAAGTCATGTCAGCATTTCTCTGATGGCATGGTTTTCTTTGTCAATGAAGGATGAACACACATAATTAATTAAATTTTGTCTCACGGGCTATGGAAGAAATAAGATTGAAAATCATTTTAAGCATTTTAAAAGCCATTTCTGATATTGTTATGAAAAGGAATTTAGGAATGTTGCATTCCCAGTCAAGTCTGTTTCTTGGTAAATTTTCTCAAGATTGTTTTTCATCTTATTAACTTTCTCAATATGAAAAATCTAAATGGAAATATTACCAATGCATATTATTTACCTTTTCAATGAAAACTTAACTTTCATGTAAACAGGAGGGAAAAAATAATGAGAGCATCAGGTAAAATCCCATGTAGCAACTGTAACCTAAGCTGTACTTTGAATAATTTCTGATCTTTTAAGCAGTGATTTTGGGGAAAATAAGTCTTTTAATGAGTTCAAATACTGTGAATAATAACATAACAATTGAGCCACTTCAGTAATAAAGCTTTATTGACAAATTTTAAGGAAGACTGTAAGTGAGAAGTGAAAGGAAGGAGAAAAGGGGATCAAAAATATAACTCAAGCACACACCCCCACAAACACACGCATGCATTTATGTTCATATAAATTTAGGGTAATACCAAATAAGGTTGGTGTTGGCTGGTGAGCATAGGCACATAGTTCCATTCAAGTAGTACATTCAAATGAAGAGACTAAGTCCCACAGAAGCACTAGGCTCCCATAGAGAGAAGATATACTCCCAGGGATAGGACATGCATTTCCAAAGTATCCTTCCCAGCAAGGGATACTTAAAACTGGATCTTGATGCTACCTAGAGATAACCAGTTTGTATGTCAGTGTTCAGGATAGATGGGTAATTTTGGGGGTATACTGATGGAGGAGGAAAGATAAACTGACAATTAGAAAGACAATGTTTGTGAACACACAGCTATATTAACCTTAATATATTACTGTGAATATTTTGTCAAGACCTAATTTTATAGAAATGCTTTCCATGCATAAATTAGATTAACTATGCTACCCCTTAATAAGTGACTATCATGGAATTCTCAACAAGACTAGGCCTTATCTTACAACAATGAAAGAATCAATCTGAAAAGGCTCTTTAAAAATATAACAAAATTGCAAGAAACCTAGATAGAGCATTCATCTTCTTATGAAATCTTAGAATTATATTACCACCAAAGTGTCATCTCCTTTGGCAATATGTAATTGACAGTCCAGTATCTTTCAGTAGTTAGCCCCTTTGTGCTTCGTATGAAATAGAACATTGTTTCTTGATTGCAGCTAGGGTCAAATCAGCCAGTTGACATTATAGTAATCTAGCTAATCTTGTTGGTTATGCCCTTTTATCTTTTACTTTATACGCTATAAAACATTCTTTTATAATCATAGTTTAATAGTTATCAACTATTATATTATCTTATCATATCCACCTGTTTACTGTATCTAATGCCTCAATAATCATTGTACCAAGTCAGTTAATTCTGTAATAGACAGTGAAAGTTTCAGCCCTTTCCCCAAACACTAGGCTTTCCAAATGACCTCAGCAAAATGGTTTCAAATAAATTATTTTAAATTATACCTCATATAGGCATGTCCCAGTGGGGATGGTTCCCACCATTCATCTCTGGAATAGCTGAACTAGCATGTTGACAGATGATTCAGCTTACATTATCAGGAAAGGGCACCTTACTCTGAGTTGAGCAGAGGACAGCAGAAGTCCCCAGTTTTTTTTCCCTCTATGAATTTCATTGTATTCTTGGTTCATTTCTAAATTATTTCTGTGGAATACTAATATACATTTGTATATATTAATTTTCAATTCATGCTGCATATACACAGAAACCTATCATAGACACTAATATCAAATTCATTGTTCATCACCTCTGCATAAAAAGAATTTCCCCCCATCAATAGCAGTTCATCTCTCATACCACTGATAATCCATTCCATCCCCAAATGATTAAATAATTTTGGTTAGAATGACACCAAATTTCAATTTCCATAGCATTATAATTTGCAGGCCGTCTGATGAATACTTAATCAAATTGTATCTGTAAAGTTTTATAATTACTCAAGCCAAAGTTTGAAATATATAAATACTTTACAAAACTTGAAATCATTCCTGAAATGTTTTTCTCTTTGAAAGTAACCTAGAGATATCCCTTGGTCTTCTAATTAAGAGGAATCTATCTCAAAGACAAAGTTATATCCTGATTTACAAGTTTACTAAATTCATGGGGTCCTTTACAAATTTCTTTAAGAGTGGGAATTCATTTTCTTCTGCTGGCCAGATGTATTACAGAAAATCAGTTGTATGTTCCAAAAATAATCACAAAAAAGTCAATTCTCTAATCAGGGAGTTCAGAGAACCAATTAAGGTACAATTTTTATAAATGATCCTACCCAACTTTCTTACTATTTGAATCCAACTTTCTGGTATTTAATAAAGGTTATTTTTCTTGATCACATAGAAATGCCAACATTAGATACTTTCCCACATCTCCCACTCTCCCAACATTCCACACACATATAAAGGTAAGAAACCATTTAAGGCTCCTTACTCTACAACTTTATTCCCATGGTAGTATTGTTAAGAGACATAAATAATATATTGTAGGAGGCAGCCTGCTCAGTTATTTTTGCCATTGTTGGCAAAAATTGACTTTGAAATCAAAATAATTTCAAGATACTTAAAATAAGGAGGTGAGGAGTGGTTTAGAATAATCTACTACTCTCTCTCTCTCTCTCTCCCTATCTCCTCTCTCTCCAAAACATGAGGTTGCAGGAAAGAGAAATTGCTAATGGGCTACAGATTAAGGTGAAATATAAGTATGGTGAATATGGTATAATCTCCTTGATTAAAAATTCAATAATAATACAAACTGCATTAAGAAAAGAACTTCATTTTATTAATTTGTAAAGACTCTTTAAATTTAAAACAAACTTCCATTGTTTTGCAGAGTTTGGAATATGAGAGATTATTATATGTTATTATTTTGGGAGGGTGGAGCTGAATATCAGAATTTGTTCCTGTCAAGAAATAACGATTAGGAGCATGGCATCTCATTTGAATGGCACTAGTATCTGGGCATACAACTCCCATATCTTCTGGCATTTCTCTCAACTTTTTTTTTTCTTTCCTTACATTTCGGAAGTACTGCAAGCTCGCTCTCCATTTTTGGTTATTTCCAATACATCTTTTTGGAGGATGGATAAATAAGGAACAGGGTAGCATCTAAATTTTACAGTGGACAGAAGATAATAGAAGTTTACCCTTCTGGCAAGCAGAGGGAAAACCAGAAATTTCTTACTGCTACTGGGTATGATTGTTATTTTTTTCACCTCTTTATTCTGTTCTATCTCTCTGCTACAAGTTGAAAAAGGGCCTTATGTCAATTAGTCAGTCTATAAAAAGTTATTAAACATCAAAAATGTATCAGACCCTTTACTCTGCATCCATCGGCATATTCAGGCTATAGCACTTTGAGGATAAAATAAAAATAAAAATAGCCTTACCCTGAAAATTCTTGCAATATATCAGGGAAGGGCAACACAAAAACAACAAAAATTGGGAGAGGGATGAAGTAGGTACTTAGCACATGTCCATATTAGAGAAATTCAAAGAATTCCTAAAATAGGATGACTGGTGAGAATTGGAGAGAAAATTGATAAACTGCCTTCTTAAATGGAGATTTGGGAGTTAATGATTCTGCTCTCCAAGTCAATATCAAGATGGACAGGTGTTACTAATGAGATGCAAATGGCAACTCTGTGTAAATCTTGCAGGATAATGAGATTTCTCAAACATGTGGTTCTGGAAGCAAGAAGACATGAAGAAAAAGTTCAAGGAAGTCCAAAAACCATGCAGCTGGCAGAAATGGGGGAAGATAAGGTCAAATATGTTTAGGAAGCATAATCTAGAGGCATCCTCATTTCAGGTATAATTGTGTACCATTATTCATAAGACAAATGTTGAAAATTGTATTTTCATTATTCAGCAGTCACTTTGAGAGGTCATATTTGTACCTACCTAATAACTACTTGTTTGTTCTTGTGCTTCATAGGTCTTAACTCCTAACAAATTGGTAACCAATTTATTGAAGTAAGAATTTCCTCCTACAATACCTATTAAATCTCCCTTTAGCAAAAACAAATTTAATTTTCTGAGATTCAAATTCAAAGCCCTCATTAAATTGGTCAATGCCTAGATGATGCTAAGTGTATTGGTCCCATGTGGGGCATTCTTAGATATATATTAGGTTTGGTGAGTAAAATTTCCTTAATGCATCTTTGGACACACATTTGGAATCAAGAAAACTCATCTTTACGAATTCAAACCTGACCTCAGACACTTAGTAGTTGTGTGATCATGGTTAAGTATTTCATCCTGTTTGCCCAAGTCATTCATCTATAAAATGAACGGGCAGAGAAAATGACAAACTGGTCAAGTATCTTTCACAAGAAAATCCAAAATAGGAACTTGAAGAGTCAGATACTACCGAAATGATTTAGTACAACATATTGTATCATATACTCAAGTAGACTTTGCAAAGAAGTACTTCACTCCTCCAGATACAGAACTCTATTGCACATCCTAGAAGACCAGGGCAAGAAGACACAGTATGATTTTAAAGATCAACCAGCCAGCGATGCCTCTTCACTAAAATACTGAAAAGATGTTATCTTTTCCCAACTATGCATCCTAAGGGAATAACTTTATAAGAAATTAACCCGTGTCAAGAAACTTGACCCTAAAGATCTGTACCAGGCTTCCAACTATGACAAGATATATTTATTTTAAAGTGTTTCACAAACCCTAAAGAACTACATCAAAAATTAGCTACAACTACCTATTATGATTATCCCCACTCAGTCTTACATTATGGCCTATGGAGTAATTTAGACAATTAAGAATAATTATTTGATACTTATCGAAACTGACTCAAGGGAATAGCAAGGTATTTCATATTAAAGCTGAATGAAAGTTAGTAATCATTTCAAAGGAATTTCCACCGTACCCTATCTATATCTTATCTATATCACATTCCACATTACATTACATGACCTTCCTGTTCCAACTCACAGATCCACCAGAAAATGGAAGTCCATGGATGAGATTTTGAGATCATTTTAGGGAATATTAAAAGAATATACAAATGCAATTGAATTTTTTTCTGGAAACGTTTTCTCAACCCTGGATTCTTTCCTTCTTCTAATCTATCCTTCATCATGTGTCCTTATAATCAGAGGCCAAAACAAATGCGAGCAATGTGTTATAGCCTTCTTGAATTCTTCTTAACTTTGAAGCTACAACTGAAGAAATACCCCATTCAACTGACTCTTTAGCCTAAAACACATTCTACATACTATAAACTGAAGAAATTAAATTTCTTTCAGGGCTATGTGAATAGATAGATAGATTGATAGACTGATTGATAGATATGCAGATAGATAAAATAATGATAGAGATCTCTATCATTATTTTCTTTCTATCTATCATAGGATACCTATACTCTCTTCAAAACAGATATTTCATCTAGGTTAGACTGTTGGTCATGGAAGGACTCCTGCACCTTGGAAATACACATTCCTTTTAATGAAGTTTGATGGGAAGTGCTCCATTTCTACAACCATAAATTTATGGTGCAACATAGTGTTCTCACAGTCAAACGATAGCTTTTGTTTCTGATACTGATTGAATGAAAAACATATTAAATGTTTATTATGCATCAAGCACTAAATAAACAATAGAATGATGAAATCTCCATCTTAAAAGAGTTTATATTATAATATGAATCAGTGACACTAATGAGGGAGTTATGATTAAGGATGCACAGTTTTGCTTTCAATGTCAAAAGAACAAGAGAGAAAATTGACACTACATTTCAAATAGAAATGGCAACATTTATTGAATTTGATTTCAGAAATAGAAAGAGTCGGAAAGGAGAAATCAGAGGATATTTTTCAGTGTTAAGGTTTTTGTTATGAAGAATGCTAGTAGTAAAATGAAACATGACCACAGGCTTATATAATAGACCAGTAATTTGCTAACCAACAGGTTATAGAATTCGGTAGGTCAAAGGATTAAAAGTTGTCCAAGACATTGTCTCTGTTCCCTCTGGCAAGGTGATTGACAGGAAATTACTTTCTCTTGGATTCATAATGTTTTTGGCAGATCAGCGTTCCAATGGGGTTTGACTATTCTGGCTTCAGTACTTGCCAACTCCTCTCTGTTGTTGGGCAGAGAAAACCACTGCTGCCAACAACATAGATTTTTACCACTACCCTAAGTGTACAATGGCATCTTGCTGGTAGTAGATAAATGACAACAATGATTCATTTCCTTTACATTTTGTTATCCCAAAGGTTATATTAATTAGTTCTATGGGATATTAAAAAAAAGTAAAGGCACAGAGAGACATGGATAAATTATGAAGATTCTACATAATACAAAATGTGTACATTGAATCACAAAGATAGTTAGGGCAACCAATTTCCCTTTGCCAAGCTCCTTGTCCTATAGGCTCATCTTTTTAAAACCACCACTCTGAATTACCCCCATTATCCAATATTGTCAGACATCACACAATCATAATGACTGACTTCACTAAGAACTTAGTTTATTTGATCTCAACTGGAACCGTATTGCTATTCAGTTATCGTTTTACTTTCTTTTGACTAATCCCTTATTCATATTTCACAAAACATCGACTTGAAAGTCCTGTTTTGCTATCCTAATTATCTATACTACTTTTGTACCACCCCCATCTTTCTACAGAAAAAAATATTTAGGCCACTGTTCTCTAGAACTCCATTTTTAGTCCCCTAAATAGCATCCCCCTTTATTTTAGTCTCAAAGAATTAAGTGGTTCTTCCCTTTTCACATGACAATTATTTTGCTTGTCCCCTTGATTCTCCCACATTTTCCAGGAAAGCATTCCTCATTGATTTCTCTCAATTTAATCTTAAATTACTTTGTCTCTCTTTAAATGTGTGTGTGTGTGTGTGTCTGTGTGCGTATTTCTCATATTACTTATCACATATGTTTTTGCACTTTTTCATCATTAGGGCCTGTCAACAT
This sequence comes from Bettongia penicillata ogilbyi, assembly GCA_023548195.1. Classification (NCBI taxonomy): domain Eukaryota; kingdom Metazoa; phylum Chordata; class Mammalia; order Diprotodontia; family Potoroidae; genus Bettongia; species Bettongia penicillata. Next base: position 2,019,943 of record JAJHZJ010000350.1, on the reverse strand, counting down.
ATTTTATGCATAGCTGGCACTTTAAAAATGCTCATTGGATTGAGTAATTTTTAAAATATAAAGCAAATTTCATAATTTTTTTTACAGAAGATTCTGAGGATTAGGGAAAGTTAAATGCCTTTCTCAATCTGTTTCCTCTGACATACGTTTTGAATCAAGTTTCCTGACTTCATATTGAACTACAGATTTATTCCCATTGGGTGAGATCTTTTCTTTCATTCATTTCAACTCATGATAGTAAATTTGCAAATTACTTTTCATGATAGACAATAAAAGTGTTAAATCTCAGAACCCCCAAATGTATAGTAAATGGCTGGACTATGAAATTTTGTCTAAACTTAAACCAAAGTAGAGTAGCTATTCTATTTCATGGCAAACACACCAATATATATTTGGGAGAATACAGAACTTTTTTTTTAAATCACATTCATCATAATTGCCATAGAAAGCAATGTCAACTTTCTAGGAATCCTAAGCAGATATTTTACCTTTTTCTGAGATCTTGTTTTCTGAAAAAGTCACAAATCTAAATCTTCTGAACTTCACTGTTCTAGAATTTTTCAAGTTCTTCAGCCACAGGATGATCTTTCAAGTGGGAATGTTTTTCTCTACAGAGTATAATCTTAAGGATTCTCCTTCTGGGCAGCCCCTATTGGACCTAGCAATTCTGTAATTGAGGAAGTAGCTGAAACAACTGGAAATATCAAATTCTCTGGAGCACTCATGGATGATATGTAGTCAGGGAAGAAGCTAAGGACACTGGAAGGCAGCCAGTGAATTGAAGTGCATCTTAGTCTAGGACCAAGGCTAACCAAGTGCCTTACTTGGCTGATTCCACTAAGACTCTAGATCTGCATCAATATCTAATGAGAATGAATGCTTTTCTGTTGCCCTTGAAATCAAGCCACACACACACATAATATAGCTATCTATCTAACAGCACAGAATACATATACACATACCTATGTATATTTATGTACATAGGTGCACACATATGCATACATATACACATGCATACATACATATCAGTGAGGAATATTTTAAAATGCATATTGGCATCTTCTGCACTTCAGAGATTGAGAGAATTGCTTAGGAGTATGTAGAGATATTTGGAGGTAGCTAATTGATTTTCTCAGATGCATACAAATGGTCATTAGTGGAAAGAGGACTTGAACCCAGGTATCCCAAACTTCAAGTTCAGATTTCATCAACTATCATGCTGCTATCACATCTGTATAAAATACAGTACACATTTGTATATATTTTTAGATATATACACATATGTGCAATATTTACAAACATAGTAATTCAATTTTACTCAGCCAACATTAATTTTTCACCAATTATTTATGAAGAAGTGTTCACAGTTGATCTTTTAAAAAATAAAGTCAAAATATCCAATTTAAATTCATTGAGTACAAGAAAAACTTTGCGGTGTCTACAGGCACTATCCAGAGAAGAGTAATCTATATTAGACTCTATTACAAAGGAAAATGCATGAACTCTGGTGACAAAAAGACATTACTTCAAATCCCTTTTCTTATGCTTAGAATACATATGGCCTTTGCTAAATCCTTGAACCTCTATGAACTTGATCTGTAAAATGTTTGAAAGTTTATCTTTAAATCTTACCCAAAATTCATTGAAGATTTAGTTCTATGAAAGTGCAATTCAAATATGAAAGTCTATATAATATTTATCCTTGTGATTGGAGACATTATTAAACACACATTTTCTTTTAAACTTGGGTATTATAGTAATATTTAGCTTTGTTAATAATTACCCAGTTACTCCTGGAAGTCCTATTGCTCGTTGGTAAATGGAGTAAATATTACCTAAAATTGAGATTTAAAAGAAATATTACTACAAAATCATTTGGCTTTACAATAACTAAGCTAAAATGGTTAATAATAATATTAGTAGAAAATTTTGTATTTGAATTGTAAATGAACCTAACACTTCTGTATATTTTGTATCGTGAACTGCTTCAGATTTAGAGTTGAGAAGTTGTTCTGTCTTCATTCAATTTTGTCCGATAGTTGATCTTTTCCATTTTTTTAAACTCAGAAGAACACAACAATGTGAAAACATCTACAGATAAAACATCAAAGTAAAATAGTAATTTTAATCCAACCTATCAGATTTTTAAAAATCAAATAAAGAGATAAGCAATAGAGGGATAAAAAAAAAAACAAATGAGAGTGATAGAAGACAATTATGGAGAAAAAATTAACAACTTGGTAAAACACACAGACTCACACAGACATACAGATGCACAAACACACACACACACACACACACACACACACACTCAAACAAACCTGAAGAAAATAATACCTTAAAAACTAAAATTGATCAAAGTGTAAAACAGAGAAGTGTACTGAAGAAAACTTAAAAAAAAAATCTAAATTGGACAAAGCTAATGACTCCATAAGACACCAAGAAAAACCAAAGGCAAAGTAAAAAAAAAATAGAATTTGTGAAATACCTACATGGGTTTCTCATTAGAGAGAAAAATAAACTAACCTGTAAAATAGGTTGAAGAGATTTATTTAAGATTTATTGGACTATCTGAAGCACACAAAGAAAAAAAAAAAGCTAAGTTTTGTATAAGAAAAAATATATGAAGGAAAACTGGACAATATCTTAGACACAGAGGATAAAAGAAAAATTGAAAGAATCCAGAGATCACCTCCTGAAAGAGATTTCACAGTGAAGCATCCAGAAATATTATAGCCAAATTCCAGAACTCGCAAGTCAAATAAAATGCTTCAAGCAGTCAGAAAGAAATTAAATATTGTGGAACCATAGTCAAGATCTCAGAAGATTTAGTGCCTTCCATGTCAAACAAGGGGAGAGCTTGGCATATATTATTGCCGAAGGTAAAGGTGCTGGGATTACAACTAAAAGTAACCTACCAAGCTTACTTATCGAGTGTGGAGTGTAATTTAATTGGGTATAATTTAATGAAAAAAAGAGAAGGGTAATTTTTTTTCTCATGAAAATACAAGAGCTGAATAAAATAAAATAAAATTCAAACACAAGACTGAACAGAAACATAAAAAGTTAACATGATAGAGTAATAAGGGACTCAAACTGTTCAAATTCATACAAAGGAAGATGGTATATGTAACTCCTAAAAATATTATCATTATTAGAGAAATTAGAAAAAAAATTTCCATAGACAGAGAGCATGGGTATGAATGTCTTTTGTTGAAATTCTCTCCAAAAGAAAGTGATAGGGTGAGAAAGAAGATTCCACTGGGGGTGGAAGGAGGAAGGGAGAAGGAGAATGGCAAATCTTTTCTCATATAAAACTGGTACCCAAGGAAGAGCTTGTACAAAGGAGGGAAAAAGCTGGAGATGGAGCCAATGCTTAAATCTCACTTTCATTAGAATTGGTTTAAAGAGGGAAGACACACACAAATATACACCCACTCAATTGAGAATAGGAATGTAACCTATCCAATAGGAAAATAAAAAGGTAATGGAATAAGAGAAAGTTGGAGTATGGTTTAAGAAAGGTAGTGCTTAGAAGCATAATAGAGTTTTGAGGAGGGACAGGATAAAAACAGAGAGCAAGAAATGGAAGAAAATAGGGTGGAGAAAAATGAGTTGGTAATTCTAATTCTGATTGTGAATAAAATGAACTCACTTATAAAACAAAAGCAGATAACAAAATGGATTAGAAAACAGAATCCACCAAAGAGAACAGAAAGACATACACAGAGTTAAAATAAAGGACTGGAACAAAATGTAATATACTTCACTTGAAGTAAAAAAAAAAAAATAAAGTAAAGCATAGCAATTATTATCGCAGATGAAGCAAAAACAGAAAAATAAATCAAACTTATTGAAAGAGAAATTAAAATCATTCTGAGGTACCACGTCACATTTATCAGAAATAACAAATGCTAATAGGAATAAGGGGAAAATAGCTATAGTAATGAACTAGTCCAAAAATCCTAAGTAAAAACTTGGAAGTAGGCAGAAATTACTATAAAACTGTCCATTTCCCTTGACACAGCAATATCTTTACCCCGTCTTTATCCCATAGAAAAAAAATGGAAAAATGTCCTATATGTACAAAAATTATTTATAGCAGCTCATTTTGAGGTGATGAAGAATTGGAAAGCAAGGGAAACTAATCAATTGGGAAATAGTTGAATAAGTTAGGGAACATGACTTTGATGGAATACTATTGTGCTATAAGAAATTGCAAGGAAGGTGGTTTTAGAAAAAAAAAAACAACACTGCAATATCTATGTGAACTGATGCAAACTGAAGTGAGAACTGGGAAGTCATTGTCTACAGCAACAACAATGTTACAATAAAGATCAACTAGGAAACATTTCATCAATACAATGACTCAAAGCAAGTACAAAGGACACATGAGAATACATGGACATGGCCATATATAATTGTATGTAGCATGTGTACATATATGTATACACACATATATGCATAGACACATGGATATACACTTACATATAAACATATAAGTACATAGATACATACATACATGAAATCAAACATACACATGCACACATATAATTCGTCTCCAAAGGGAGAATTGGTAAACCCTTAGCACAAATTGAAAAATAATTTTTTTTGCTTTTTGTTTGCTGTTTGTATTTTAATATGGGATTTTGTTTTGCATGACTTTCATGATTTGATATCATATTGGTTGTCTTCTCTGTCACTGGAGTAAGGAGTGGAATAGAGATAGAGGTTTTGGAATGCAAAACATAAAAATCAAATTTTATAAATACATGATAAATTAAAATGTTAAAAAGATATACTATGTATTATCATTTACTTAAAATAACTCACAATCCATACACACATATGTGTGTATATGTATGTAGGAATGCAAGCATACAATATATATGTATCTGAGCACATATATACACACATACACACATAAATAAAAACATACACCAGTCACTCAAATAACACAATTCATTGAAAACAAACAAATGCCTAGACAGCACAGACCCATTTAATGAAATAGCATAGCAGGTAGAATGGAATAAGACACCTCTAATTGCTACTCCCTCCCCCATAACCCTGGGACAAGGATTAATTTTCTATAAATTCATGCCCAATAAATGAAAGTAGACACACAATCACACACACATATATATATGTGTGTTTGTGTGTGTTTGTGTATCTGTGTATGTCTTAAATAAAGAAGGCATGGTAGGCCAATACACTCATCTGAACCAGCATAGACATAATCAATACATACGTCCAGGACACACACATAGGAGGATTTATAAGAAAATATGTAACTACGAAGCAGGAATTGGGATTAATGTCCAATATATTAGTTCAGATATAGTGGTCAGTTATTCATTTTTCTGATGACACATGTTCACAAATTTCCTTTGGATATGCTATCATGATTTCTCCCTATTAGACAAAACTGTCTCTTCTACCTGTTCCCTTTGCTATGTTCCCTTTACTATTGAACTATAGGCAAATTGCCGTGAATCTGTTGTCCTAACATTAAACTCACTCTTAAAATTCTTCCCATTTGCATGAAAACTGAAATCAACATAAACTTTACCCTCTTTTCCCTGCCTTCCATGTGTATAAGTGGTCTGTACTGTTCTCCAGAATGTAAGCTACTTGAGGAAAAAAATTCTAGTGTTGTCTTTACACCAACAGCACATAGTTACTATAGTGTTTTGCAAACGGTAAGATATTGATCAATGCTATTTCAATTACTTTCAATGCCCTCATGATAGTGAACTAGTTTTCTAAATTTTATTATTTTATAATTATAGTTTCTATAATTTTTCTGTAATTAATATTTTTATCAATTTATAATATTTTGTAACTAGTTATTTAATGCAATGGTATATATAGTTTGTGTGGATTTAAAAAAAATGAGGCCACAAGTGGGACTAAAAATATGAAATAAAAATGATATGAAAGGTAAAATATTTAAAAGATAACCATTTAGTTTTTCCACAAACAAATTACAATACAGGTCAATAAAAGATTTTCTACTGAGACAGAATTTTGCTAGAGAAAATGCTGGAATACCCATTTGCACATTGATGGCCCCTGAAGATTTTCTTTTCAGATGTAAGGAAATATATGTATAAGTTATACATATATGTATTATATATATATGTATATATATATTAGTAATAATGTAATCTCTTTAAAATTGTATGTGAATTTGTGTGTGCATGCTTGCTTTTGAACAAACTACTTTTTTGAGCTACTTTAAGTGAGTTTTTCTGATATGTTCTTTTAAATTTTGACATTTTTTTAAAAAGGGTAAATTATTTTTATTTCATTAAAGTTATTTGTGCCAATAAATAAAAACAAAAATGTTAATTATACAAGAATTTATATTTCATTTATTTCACAGTTCCCTAATAATCATTCTCTCTCAGGACTTTCAAATAATAACTGTAAATAAGGCTTTGCTATCTTTAACAAAACATTCATATGAACAAAACTCAAGGAATATATTAAGCATAATTTTTCTTCTACACTCAGCATTTTTTTCCAATGATGCTGCTGCTATAGCTGGAATCATTTTTGAACCCTTCCATTAGAATGCCTTCAAAACCCTTGTGGCACTTTTGAGAAACAGTAGAATAACCAGTTATAGCTAATTTTTATCTTTTTTAGAAGCATCTAATACTTGAAATGTGAAAAGTTATTCCTGGGGGCGGAGCCAAGATGGCAGAGTAGAAGGACGCACATTTGCGAGCTCCGAGCCCACAACCCATGGAATTGAGGTAAAAGGAGATCCCCATAAATTCTGAATCTCTGCAGGGAGTGCATAAACATAGGGGAAGCGATTTCCGTTCCACTGAACCCTGGAGAGCCGTCCCCGGGGTCCATCGCACTCCGGAAAGCGGACCCCACCCCCACCCCTGGCCGCGGCCCCAGAGAAGCTGACCCGAGCAGGCTTCAGAGAGGAAAGCTCCGGGGGAAGCTCCGGCAGCCGGGAAGGTCCCTCCGCCCACAGAAGCTACAGGTCAGTAAGAAAGAAGGCTGCGCTAGGGAAGGGGAGCAGAGCGTCTCCGTGACTCGGCCCCCCTCGGGAGGAAGCGGCAGCGGCAGAGACAGGGGCAGGAAGCAGCGGAGGCAGAGGCGTGGGCGGGCGGCTGAGGCGGCAGCGGCCCGGGACTCAGGAATCCCCCAGCAGCAGGTAGGATCTTCAATACTGAAGGTCTTTCCAACCTGAGGGAGCCGAACCGGGGAGACAGCCCTGCCCCCACCCTGCTCTACTGCTGAACGCCTCTGAATAAAACCCCCAAGGGAGCTGAGCATAGGAGGCGGGGCCCCCCACCCTGCTTCCACCCGCTCCGTTCCTGAAAGTCTCTGCAGAAAGCCCCTGAGGGCCCAATCTTAGGAGGCGGCCCTGCCCCCACCCCTGCGCCAGAACTAAAGCTTGCCGCGGGAAAGAGCATTTGAATCTCAGAGGCCAAGCACTAGCTGGGCGGACCCAGGCGGGTGTGGAAAGGAATCTCAGAAGTCAAGTAACTGGCTGGGAAAATGCCTAGAAAGGGGAAGAAAAATAAGACTTTAGAGAGTTTTTTCCAACAAATGCAAATGATCCCGACCTTCGGATCTGATGGGGAGGACGAGAACGTATTTTTCCCATCAGGGAAAGATGTGGAGGGCGGGGCCCCAGTACCCCAGACACCCCAGGGGGGTGTTGGGTGGGCTCAGGCCTTGGAAGAGCTTAAAAAGGATTTTGAAAAGCAAGTTAGACAGGTGGAGGAAAGACTGGGAAGAGAAATGACAAAGATGCAAGAAGAGTGTGAAAAAAAGGTCAATATCTTGGTAAAGGAGACCCAAAAAAATGCTGAGGAAATTAACACCTTGAAAAATAGGCTCACTCAATTGGCAAAAGAGGTTTAAAAAGTCAATGAGGAGAAGAATGCATTCAAAAGCAGAATGAGCCAAATGGAAAAAGAGGCTCAAAAGCTCACTGAATTTAATAGTTCTCTCAAAATTAGAATGGAACAGATGGAGTCTAATGACTTTATGAGAAACCAAGAAATCACCAAACAAAACGAAAAGAATGAAAAAATGGAAGAGAATGTGAAATATCTCATGGGAAAAACAACTGACCTGGAAAATAGATCAAGGAGAGACAATTTAAAAATTATGGGACTACCTGAAAGCCATGATCAAAAAAAGAGCCTAGACATCGTCTTGCATGAAATTATCAAGGAAAACTGCCCTGACATTCTAGGACCAGAGGGCAAAATAAGTATTGAAAGAATCCATCGCTCACCACCTGAAAGAGGTCCAAAAAGAGAAACTCCTAGGAACATTGTGGCCAAATTCCAGAACTCCCAGCTCAAGGAAAAAATCTTGCAAGCAGCTAGAAAGAAACAATTCCAGTACTGTGGAAATACAATCAGGATAACCCAAGATCTAGCAGCTTCTACATTAAGGGATCGAAGGGCGTGGAATAGGATATTCCAGAAGGCAAAGGAACTAGGACTCAAACCAAGAATCACCTACCCAGCTAAACTGAGTATAATACTTCAAGGGAAAATATGGTCTTTCAATGAAACAGAGGACTTTCAATCATTCTTAATGAAAAGACCAGAGCTGAAAAGAAAATTTGACTTTCAAACACAAGAATGAGAAGAAGCATGAAAAAGTAAACAGCAAAGAGAAGTATTAAGGGACTTACCAGAAATGAACTGTTTACATGCCTACATGGAAAGACAATATTTCTAACTCTTAAAACTTTTCAGTAACTGGGTAGTTGGTGGGACCACACATACACATGTACACGCATGCACACACATACACACATGCATTCACATACAGAGACAGAGAGCACAGATTGAACTGAATAGGATGGGACCATACCTTAAAAGAAATTAAGGTAAATGGTGAGAGAGAAATGTAGTGAGAGGAAAGAGGGGGAAATGGAAGGGGGTAACTATATGTCATTTTAGAGGCAAGTAGGAGATTTTTTTAGTGGAGGGAAAAAGAGGAGAGCTGAGGAAAAAACAAACAAACAAACAAACAAAAGTTTACCTTCATCACATTTGACTAAACGAAGGAGTGAAATGCACACTCATTTTGGTATGAAAACCTGTCTTACAGTATAAGAAAGCGGGGGAGAAGGAGATATTGGGGGGGTGATGGAAGGGAGGGCAAAGGGAGGAGGGAGTAATTGAAAGTCAACACTTGGGGAGGGACAGGATCAAAAGACAGAAGAGAAACAATGAGGGGCAGGTTAGGAGGGATGGCAATTCAGTTAGTCTTACACAACACGACTATCAGGAAGGTCATTTGCAAAGCAACACAGATATGGCCTATAATGAATTGCCTGCCGTACCAAAGGGAATGGGTGGGGAGGGAGGGATGGGGAGAATTTGGAACTCAAAGTTTTAGGAACAATTGTTTAGTATTGTTGTTGCAACTAGGAAAGAAGACATACAGTTAATGAGGAATAGAAAGTCATCTGGACCTACAGGAGAAAAGAGAAGATGGAGACAAGGGAAGGGAGGGATGACAGAAGAGAGGACAGATTGGAGATAGGGAAAATTAGATTGCTTGGGGTATTGGGGTGGGGGGAGGGGAGAAAAGGGGAGAAAAATTTGGAACCCCAAAATTTGTGAAAATGAATGTAAAAAGCTAAATAAATAAATAAATAAATAGATAGATAAATAAATAAATAAATGAATGAATGAATTGAAGACAAAAAAAAAGTTATTCCTATCTGAGAATGGTAACTAAGTTGGATGACATAGAGAGGTATAGTTTTTTGTTTGTTTGTTTTTTCTTTTTCTTACATAAATCTTTTACTTGCATAAAATTTAGTTCTGCTAAACTCTAAATTGATGTGAATTGCCTATATTGAGTACATTTATTTAAGAATAAAACCAGATCTCTGGGGTCAACAATCTTTAGCAATTTGAAATGTCTCCTCCTAGGTACAGAAATAACAAAATTTTAGAAGTATAAAATGAGAGAAGGCCCCAGAGAATGGGGAGTTCAACGTGAGTGTTTCTTCCTGAATTTTCCACAAATAATTAGTTTTTTCAGGGTGACGTGGTAATACCAGTACTACAACTATTATACTAGTAACAACAAATAAAATATTACTATCATTTCATCTTTTAAGATGACACAATAATTTATTTTATTTAATCCTCATAACAAACTTTCGGGGTAGTTTCTTAGAAGTATGTTTAACCCCAATTTACAGAAGCAGAAATTCCACTTTCACAGATCATTTGACATTCAATGGTTACAAAACTAATCCCATCAGAGATGAGATTCACATTCTCTTCATAATTCTCAGCTGAGTATATTCATTATGTATAGACTATGATGTCCTTGATAGCTGAGGTTGTATCCCCCTTACCATTCCTCTCTTTTCCTAATATTTAGACTAGTATCCAGGAAATAGTAGGAGTTTTGATAATTACTTACTTATCTTTGCTCTGATACCACAAGTAGCATAATTAGGAAATATAGATACCTGAAGAGGTGGAATTCTCTGCAGAGGTGGTTTATATGACTATTACCTTAAATTTATTTATCCATTTAGTGGGGATCATTGAATCTTACCTCAATAACTTTTGCAAAAGGAGTTGTGAGCAGTTAGTAATTTGTGATAGCAGTGGAAAACTTAAAGAGATAAAAATATTAAATCTAATGTTTACTATAGATCCTTAGGAAAGTAGATCTCTTAAGGATGAGCTTTGTTCATCTATTGACACTTGAGAGTTTTCCCTGTCTTTGTGTTTCTGTGTAAAAACTGGGGTAGGACTGAATTTTGGGATAACCCCTGATTTACTAGAGGCCTGTTTGGAGTGAGGCATAGCATTGTCTTCAACTTTCAAGGACTGTCATACATGTTCTTTTGTATTGCACTAACTGATGAGTAAAGGTATGTCATATTTTCTGGATTTTTAAGCCAATTGCTTACATTTTCCGGAAAAAAAAAGATTCAAGTCAAAATTTGATATTTCCAAAGAAATCATATGTGTTAGCAAAACACGCTAAAATATTATTTTCCAGAGGATTTATAAACCACTAGAATTAAAAAAAAAAAATAAAACAGTAACCAAAGAATTTGTTGACTCCAATCCTACCATTTGGCAATTGAGAAGGTTGAGAAACTTAGAGGTAAAGTAATAGACTGAAAGTCAAATTATGTAGTAGTGCTGGACATATAACAAAAGTTCTTTATACTTAGCTTTTAACTCCACCCCCACCCCAAAGAATTGTATCATACTGGGAGGGATTAACTGTCAATTAAAAAATAAACTAATTTGTTAGACACTCCAAATATTGGATATATGTTTATCATATAAACCAAGATTCTTTGTTCTGAGTCATAGGCTATATTTGAATTTATATTCCCCTGTACTTCCTCCTGGGTAAAGTTTAATGCATTGGGCTCATCCATGAGCTCCCTGCTAACTTAGCAGTAGAGTAGACTAAAGGGAGAGGTAATGTTGAATCTTTCCCATGTCAGCAACAGCTGTGTCCTAGAGAATATTTTCTGAGCCTTTCTTTATTTTCTAACATATTCCTATGCCAGAGTACAAGGGATTCTGACAGTCACTTGTGTACCCTGAAAAAAACTACTACTTAATAGTTTATATTCATTTTGCGCATAAAGTTGTAGTTGGACTTTACTGTTTAAAGAATAATTTCCAGCAGATATAATGAATGTATCTTCATCAAAAAATTTGATTATACTCTTGTGGGTATTACTATAGGGCAAGCATTTAAAATGTAGCACTAAATTTAGTGGATAAATATGGAAATAATCAAGATTCAACTATACTTTCTTGGAGAAATCTCAAAATGGCCTTTTTATTTCAGGTGCTTTTAAACTTGTTTCTTAAGAAAAATTGCCAAGATTTTTCCCCTAAGGAAAAAATACATTTGAGTTACTTCAGACATTAGGGAACATGCACGCTAAAGTGAGTTGAACTCCTCTTCTTTTATTTCCCAACTTCACATATAGTTGGTCCATGGGTGTTCACGAATTATTCTGGGGAGAAATTGAAGAACTAAGGGGAAGAAAAAGGGGAAAAAAAGAGAAAAAAACAGTAACAGAGGTTGAGAAAGGATGGAGGGGGGAAATACAATCTCTGTATCAGCCAAAGGGCAAAGCAAGCTTAAAGGACTTAAAGCCTGAGAATACAGCTTTGTGGTGATAAAACACTGTAGTATATTCCAAAATGTTGTGGCCAGAAATGTTTTCCTTATAATAACTTTTCTTTCCAATAATAGAAGCTTTCAACTTTTTTCCCCTTAGGTAATCTGACTACTTCAAAGGAGACTTAAACTGTGACTGCGAAGACTGCGTAGTAGAACATGTTCCTTTTATATTTCTTTTATAGTAGGTTAACAAACATAATGGAAAACCGTTTCTCAGGGAAAAATACTTACAGGAATTTGGAGACATTTTCTTGTGGACTCTTGAAGATATTAAACAAAATAGGGAAAGCAATCATATAATTGAATTGATACCTTTTAAATAGGGAAAAGATTTTATCCATCAGCAGATGCTCTTTGATTTAGACAATTTCTTACTTCTATTTTTGGTGAAAATATCTATACTAAAATGAGTTGCCAAGTAATAGAGAAATATATTTGCCTAAAAGTAGCCATTTTGAGAGCCATGATTAAAGATCTTCAGAAATAGTTCATATATAATTGATAATGATATAGTTTCTGCTTTAAGTTCTGGCTCATGAAAAAGATAATTTTTCAAAGATACTTCAGACATTTAAAATATAGATTGTGACAAGAAAAGAAAGCATGTAAATTGCTAGATAGAGATGTAACCTTGATGTTTTCTATTCAGATTTTAAAACTGTGATTGGAGTTCTGGGGAGAGAGTTTGCATATGTTAAATAAATTGGCAAAACAATAATGAATAGATTACTGTAAAGGTTAGGGGAAGGATATGTATGTATGTATGTATGTATGTATGTATGTATGTATACAATATGTTGACCAAATTTATACAAGTATTTAGGAAAACTCATAAATTTAACTTAAAAGAAAGAGATGCCAACTCTTTTGGGATATAGCAGAGATAAATAACAATAAGTTTTTTCTCATCCTTGATTTAAGATTTCTTTAGAAACAAATGGAGGAAAGACACACAGGAAAAAGACTTTCTTTATCAACACCTATTTTTAATGAAATAATTTCACTTAGTGAGATAAAATTGAAACGGAGTATAATCAGTCACTGTAGTCATCAATATAAATTTTACAATAATAGAATATATGAGATTTGAAAATTCTAAGCAGAAACTTTTCTCTTTCAGTTTCATTTTAAAATTTAACAGTGATTAGGTACAAACATTTTGATAGTTTTTACAGTAATTAATGTATGTACTGATATTGTAAAAATAAAGTTGTATATATTTGTAAAACTTAATTTTTTGCTTTGTTTAAATATTTCTATGTTTTTCAAATGCCAATGCCAGAGAGAGAATGCATGTTCTCCATGTATCTTTATCCAAGAAAGCAAATATTCTATTTTATTGTGAATATCTCTAACTTCAAGGTGAGATCTCTGAAATATTGACATGACTCTGAGGCAACATACATTAAGAACTCAATTTCATAACTTAAAAATGTAGTTAAATATATCATAGGGATACATATTCATTCTTTCTATTCTTCCATTTGTTGGGGGTGGGTGAGATGAGAATGGGGCAAGAAGGTAATAGAGTGCATAGTGTCATATCTGAAATTGGGAAGATATGGATTCAATTCTGCTTGTAAACGCTTACTAGCTGTGTGACCCTGATCAAATCGTTTAACTTCTGTTTATCTCAGTTTCCTCTTATGTCAAATGGGGATAATAATAGCACCGACTTTATAAGAGGCAAATCAGAAAATCCTTGTTAAAATCCTTCACACAGTGCCTAGCACATTGAAAAGGCTATTCAAATGCTAGTTATTGCTATTATAACGGGTAGTTTTATTGCTATAGGGATCTGCCAGTGTGGAAATCAAAGAACTACCTTAAAGAATTGCATCAGGGTACCAAGAAGTTATATAAGTTGTATGTGATCACACATACATTATATGTCAGACATATGACTTGAATCCAGGTTTTGCTGATTCCAAGAAACAAGCTCGCTACCCACTGCACAATGACATTTCTGTTTAATATGTTAACCTGAGGAAATATTTCAAGAAGAACTGAGTAAGAAGGAGAGGGTTAGCTTGAATTTAAGAAATTATACATTCCTTTAGAAAATCCTGAAGTTCTTTCTGAAACAAGCAGAAACAAATGAAACATAAAAGATCTTTTAAATCCAAGTATTCCATCAGTGACATCATTTGTCTGAAAAATCAGGAACTTCACAATTTGCAAAGAAGCAAAAATATCACAAAAAACTAAATGGAGACAGGTTGTAGATGTTATAAGCTTGCAAAATAATATCAAAATAAAATGAAAATCAGTGACAAAAATAATATCAAACTATCAATAAAGGAAAAGAAAGAAAAAGAGTTGAGCTAATTACTTATCAAGAGGGAGGACAAACAAGTGGACACTCAAGTACTCAACTAGTACTCATAAAAGACTTTAAAACCTTGATAAAATGTAGAAATTATTGTGTATTTATAAATGGTTGTGGATCCAAACTAAATAAGATGAGATGTTGTGGAAAGGACACAAAATAAGTCCTTTGAGAGAGTGATCATAAATATCTTTGATATAAGAGATCAGTTGAAGTATCAAAATATTAATTTAAGAAATGTAAATAACATGGAAAAGGAGGGAAAAATACATGTTACTTCTCCCAAAATGGAAATAACCATTTCAGTAATAGATAAAATGCACAAACACACACACATACATATATATATGTATGCATATGTATATTTATGTATGTAGATATTTATGTATGTAGATATATACATGCTGTTATGCCTTTGCATAACTTTTCGCAGTAGTGCTAAAAAGTAAATAATACAAGATAGCCACAGAGAAAAATCCCAATATTTTGTATTGTAAAGCAAAATAAAATATTTCCTGCATATTTAAATTTAAAACTCTCTTATTTCTTAGTACAGGATTCAGGGTAAGGAAGAAATCAGAAAAAAAAAACACTAGATATGAAGTAAGTCCAGAGAGGAAGCCTATGCTTTTAAATCATTTTGTCTTAGGAAACAATATTTCACTCTCCCTCTACCAGCATGTTTATAGATGGATAAGACTGAAGTTTTTGTGCAAATAATTTCTTGTGAACAAATCTGTGTTTGAACTCAAAGATCACAAAAATAATATATGAAAGGTTTGAACATGTAACAACACAATTTTTACAGGTTTTTACAGGTTACAATGGTAACATTAAAAAGTCCGGATCATAGCAATTTCAAAAGAATTGTGAAATTCTGTGAGAAAAATGAAATAATTCAAATCAAATTCACTTATAGGTTCTAACTACTTTATTTCAAAACATAAATTAATAAAGAACAAAAAATGTGTTCTTTATGACAGGATGCTAAAATGTTGATTAATAATAATTTCTTAATTCACTCATTATCCCGTAGTAGCTATAGCCTTAAAGTTGTAAGAATCATGAGAGACAATGAATCAAATCTAATAGCCTCATTTTGCAGTAAAAAAAAAAAAAAAATGAGAAGGGGAGCCAAGATGGTGGAGTAGAAAGACTCTCGTCTACTAGCTTCAAACCCACAGCCCATAAATTTCCTGTAAAAAGAACTCCCACAAATTCTGGAGCAGAGCAAGCTGCACAGAAATGCAGTGGAAGAGATTTCTGTCCCAGAGAGCCCTGGAAAGCCATCCCCTGCCCCGACCTGAGCACCAGAAATTAAGCTCACATTGAATAGCAGCCGTGCCCACCACTGAAAGCCCCGAAGCTTAAAGAAAGAAAGAATAAGACCATAGAAAGCTACTTTCTTGGGGGACAGATGTTCCCTCCCTTCAGGAGGAGGAACAATACTCACCAGCAGGGAAAGACGTGGAGCTCGGGGCCTCTGTATCCCAGACATTCGAGGTGGATGTCCCATGGGCTCAGGCCATGGAAGAGCTCAAATAGGATTTTGAAAAGCTAGTTAGACAGGTGGAGGAAAAACTATGAAGAGAAATGAGAGAGATGCAAGGAAAGCATGAAAAACGGGTCAATACCTTGCTAAAGGAGACCCAAAAAAATGCTGAAGAAAACAACACCTTGAAAAATAGGCTGACTCAATTGGCAAAAGAGGTTCAAAAAGTCAGTGAGGAGAGGAATGCTTTCAAAAGCAGAATTAGCCAAATGGAAAAAGAGGTTCAAAATCTCACTGAAGAAAATAGTTCTCTCAAAATTAGAATGGAACAGATGGAGGCTAATGACTTTCTGAGAAACCAAGAAATCACAAAACAAAACCAAAAGAATGAAAAAATGGAAGAGAATGTGAAATATCTCATGGGAAAAACAACTGACCTGGAAAATAGATCCAGGAGAGACAATTTAAGAATTATGGGACTACCTGAAAGTCATGATCAAAACAAGAGCCTAGACATCATCCTCCATGAAATTATCAAACAAAACTGCCCTGATATTCTAGAACCAGAGGGCAAAATAAGTCTTGAAAGAATCCATCGATCACCACCTGAAAGAGGTCCAAAAAGAGAAACTCCTAGGAACATTGTGGCCAAATTACAGAAACCCCAGGTCAAGGAGAAAATATTGAAAGCAGCTAGAAAGAAACAATTCCAATATTGTGGAAATATAATCAGGATAACACAAGATCTAGCAGCTTCTACATTAAGGGATCAAAGGGCGTGGAATAGGATATTCCAGAAGTCAAAGGAAGTAGGACTCAAACCATGAATCACCTACCCAGCAAAACTGAGTATAACACTTCAGGGAAAAAATGGTCTTTCAATGAAACAGAGGACTTTCAAGCATTCTTGAAAAAAAGACCAGAGCTGAAAAGAAAATTTGACTTTCAAACACAAGAATGAGAAGAAGCATGAAAAAGTAAGCAGCAAAGAGGAGTCATAAGGGACTTACCAAAGGTGAACTGTTTGCATTCCTACATGGAAAGACAATATTTGTAACTCTTAAAACTTTTCAATATCTGGGTAGCAGGTGGACCACACACACACACACACACACACACATGCACACACACACACACATGTACACACGTGCATGCACACACATACAGAAACAGAGAGCACAGAGTGAATTGAATAGGATGGGACCGTATCTTAAAAGAAATTAAAATAAACAGTGAGAGAGAAATGTAGTGGGAGGAGAGAAGGTAAAATGGAACTGGGTAAATTATCTCTCATTCAAGAGGCAAGGAGGAGACTTTTTAGTGGAGGGAAAATGTGGAGAGCTGAGAAAAAAAAAACGTGAAATTTACCCTCATCACATTCGACTAAAGGAAGGAATAAAATGCACACCCATTTTGGTATGAAAACTTATCTTACAATACAGGAAAGTGTGGGAGGAGATAAGCAGGGTGGAAGGGATGATGGAAGGGAGGGTAATGGGAGGAGGGAGCAATTTGAAGTCAACCCTCAGGGAGGGACAGGATCAAAACACAGAATAGAAACAATGGGGGACAGGATAGGATGGAGGGAAATATAGTTAGTCTTACACAACATGACTGTTATGGAAGTTATTTGCAAAACTACACAGATATGGCCTATATTGAATTGCCTGCCTTCCCAAAGGGAATGCGTGGGGAGGGAGGGATGGGGAGAATTTGGAACTTAAAGTTTTAGGAACAACTGTTTAGTGTTGTTCTTACTACTAGGAAATAAGAAATACAGTTAATGGGGAATAGATAGTCATCTGGCCCTACAGGACAAAAGAGAAGATGGGGACAAGAGAAGGGAGGGATGATAGAAGAGAGGGAAGATTGGTGATAGGGAAAATTAGAATGCTTGGTGTATTGGGGTGGGGGGGATAAATGGGGAGAAAATTTGGAACCCAAAATTTTGTGAAAATGAATGTAAAAACTTAAATAAATTTAAGAAATAAAAACAATTAAAAAAAAAGAAAAAAGAAAAAGAAAAAAAATGAGTATCCGGAAAAATTAAGGGAATTACCAGAATCAATAGCAGAAGAGTGATTAAATTTCAGGTCTTTTAACTCCAAATCCAGTTCTCTTCTCTGTCACTAGTCTATGTGGAATGTTGTGAGAATAAACAACTGGATGAAGAGAACTATGTAAGTTTCTCGAAAAATTGCAAATTAAGAACAAATGTGATAGATCGGGAACTTGGAGGGACCTCAGAGGTTTACATTTTATTCTTAATTTATTATTTATTTATGTTTAACATTTAATTTTTTTTTACTTCCAAATTTTCCCTCTGCTTCTCACTCTTCCACCACCTACTGAGTAAGCAAGTAAAATAATACCAATTATATGTGCACAATCATCCAAAACATATTTCAAAATTAACCATATTTCAAAGAAAGTAAAAAAAAATAAAGTGAAAAATTATAGTTATATTTCATTCAGAGTTCATAAGTATTCTCTCTGGAAATGCAATAGCATTTTTTCATTGTAAGTCATTTGGAATTGTTTTGGATCATTGTAGTGTTCTGGGTTGCCAATTCTTTCACAACTGATCATGATTGCAGCATTGCTATTTCTGTGTACCATCATTTCTGAAAACAACAGTGACTTAGAGCATTTTTTTCATATAGTTGTAGATTACTTTGACTGCTTCACTTGGAAATAGATTGTTCATATCTATTGATCACTTATCATTTGCGAAATGTCTCTTATTTTTTATTAAATTTGATTCAATTCTCAATATATTTTAGGAATGAAGCCTTTATCAAAAAAACTTCGTTCAAATATTGTTTTCACGGTTACTGCGACTAATTGCATTTCCCACCATTCTATTCTCCCTGTTTATTGTATTCTCTCTCTCTGTCTCTCTGTCTCTCTCTCTCTCTCTCTCTCTCTCTCTCTCTCTCTCTCTCTGTCTCTCTGTCTCTCTGTCTCTCTCTATGTCTCTGTCTCTCTGTCTCTGTCTCTGTCTCTGTCTCTGTCTCTCTCTCTCTCTCTCTCTCTCTGTCACTCCTCAAAATTATTTTACTTCTGACTACCTTCTACCCGAATCTGTTATCCCTTCTATCCACTCCTCTACTCTTATCCCTTTCCCCGGCTGCTTTCCTGTATGGTAATCTAGATTTCCATTTGAAATTTATTGTATATGTCGTTTCCTCTTTGACCCAATTTTGTTTAGAATAGCTCCCCTTCAGCTTTGCCCCCTCCTCATTCATTGTAAAATGTTTTCATCCCTGTTATATGACATAATTTACATCATTGTACGTATCCTTTTCCCTTTCTCCCACTACATTCCCTTCTTACCCCTTAATTCTATTATTTTAGATATCCTCCATTCATAATCAAGTCATATTTGTTTCCTGTCTATATACACCTCTTCTAACTTCCTCAAGAATAAGAAGATTCTTGTAAGTTACAAGTATCATCTTCCCACATAGGAATGTAAACAGTTCAGCTTATTAATCCCTTATGATTTCACTTTCCTGTTTCTTTTTTAAAGTTCTATTCAATCTTTTATTTAAAATGTAATTTTCTATTCAATTCTCTTCTTCCCATCAAGAATACATGAAAATCCTCTATTTAATTGAAAGTCTATCCCTGCCACCACCACCACTTCCCGCAAATCGTTATATTCAGTTTCCTGGTTGTTTGACTCTTGACTTGATTGTAATCATATAATTTTTGCTGGAATTTACTGGAATTTCATGTTCCAAGCAATCTGATCTTTTAAGTTGAAGTTTCTGAAGCATGTGTTATACTGAATATGGCTCCACCATACTTGAACTATTTGTTTCTGGCTGCTTACAATGTTTCTACTTCACCTAGGAGATCTGAAATTTGGCTATGATATTTCTGGAAACTTTCCTTTTAGTATCTCTTTCAGGAGGTCATCAGTGGCTTTTTGAATTTCAGTTTCACTCTTTGGTTCTAGAGTATCTAGAATAACTCTAAAGTAATTAAAATTTCTTAAATATCTTGAAAGATGATATCTCCACTCCTTTTTCATTCATGATTTTCAGGTAGTCCAGTAATTTTCAAATCATCTCTCTGATTTTGTGTAAAATGTATAGCGATTTTCTACAAAGGAAATATATGATAAAATGTAGGCCTAATTGATATTCCCAAATTAAGCAAACATGTCTCTATATTCTTACTCTAGGAATCAAAAAGATTCCTCACACAGAGCTACATTAAGAATCCAAACAGAAGAGTTTGTGCACTTCCTTTTGAAAAGAACATAAAAAAAAAATCTTTGGGAGGGTGGAGTCAAGAAGATGGAGAACAGGGAACAATTCGGCTGAGCTTCCCACAAAACCCCAATGAACACTATAAATAATGCCATAAATAATTCCTACATCAACAGGCCCCTTCCAAAAAAATATAAAAAGATAGTGAAATAATTTTTCAGTCAAAGACAGCTTAGAATATCAGTATGAAAGATTTGTTTTACCTGGGTAAGTGTGGGGTACAATCTAGCATAAGTTGTGGAAGCATAGCAACTACCTGTAGGAAACCAAAAGCAGGCCTTGGCAATCACTGAATTCACAGCAGGAGAGACAGTGTCTTAATGCTTTCTGGTCAGAAGGAGCTTGCTGGCACTGGGGATAGGCTCAGTTGCTTTGCCCATAATCAGAAATGGGTGTCAGTCATGGGTGGCAACCCCAGGGTGATAAGGATCACTAACACACCAGAACTTGTGACTACAGGGAAGCTGGGGCCCTCCTCACAGTTTCAGGGAGAAAAGGAATGCTAGTGGTCACTAACATACTAGAACACAGACCAGAGGAGAAGAAAATGTACCTCTTCTTTGGTCAAAAAAGGCCTTTTTTTTAAATTTAATTTTATTTTTTTATGGAGGTGAGGGGTCGGGCACGGAGGTGAGGGCTGGGCCGGGCACGGAGGTGAGGGGCCGGGCTGGGCCGGGCACGGAGGTGAGGGCCGGGCCGGGCACGGCAGATGAGGGCCGGGCGGGGCACGGAGGTGAGGGGCTGGGCCGGGCATGGAGGTGAGGGCCGGGCCGGGCACGGAGGTGAGGGCCGGGAACGGAAGTGAGGGCCGGGCCGGGGCAGAGGTGCTTTATTTTCAAAATCTCTTTTGGGTTCTTTCATGGCAAGAGACCATTTCAATTTTTTGATTGTTTGTTTTCTTGGAACTGGGAGTTTTGACTTTCTTGCCTTCTTATGAGTGTACATTTTGACTTTCCCTGTTACCCTAGTGTCAGGGGCCGTCCCCGGACCTCCTGGGCAGAGAGGTAACGGCCGGGAGTCTATACCGGCCCCCCCGGCAATCACGCGCCTCACCCGTGACTTCCGGGCTAAGGGTGCAGGAAAGGCTCGTGTACAAGGCACGATACCACCCTCGGGGAGGTGCTGAGGGAGCCCCAGTAAGAGTAAAACACACCTGGCCACCTGTGATAGGACCAAGCAGATGGTCCGAGTGGGGAGGGAAGGTCCAGAGAGACTCCTGCCCTATTGCCACAGGACACAACCAGCTAAGGGGAGGGGGCTGGGGCGACAGCAGGCTGAGCTCTCCAATCAGGGGCCGGATAGCAAGAACCGGAAGGGATAAGGAATATAAGGCAATGCCCTGAGGGGATTCGTGGGGCCTGGGCTGATGTGAACTACTGAATAAACATCTGCATTGCTCTACCACTCTGGCTCATGCTTGGTTTCCACCCGTGCTCCTGCCTCCGGGGACGGGTCCAGAGACGTCTGAAGCTGCGTGAAGCAGAGTGAGGGGTTACTACTCACCGGGAAGGTCGACCGGGGACCGTGAGCCCCGGACAACTGGCGCCCGAACAGGGACGGATGTGGTGAGGTGAGTAACTCGCCTATCCCTTGCGGGCAGGGGGTAGAAGAGCCAAGCACCCGGGGATTGCCTGAGCAGAGCGAAAGTTAAGAATTTACCTGAGGCTCCCCGAAGGCAGAACTAAAAAATGGGACAAACACAGTCCGTAGGAGAGATTAAGCCAGAGGACAAAGGAATTCTAGCTTGCCAAGTGTACGAACTCTGCAAGCAGAATGGGATAAAAATACACATAAGAATTTGCCGAGATTGGGTCGAGAAAATAATAACCATCAGTCCATGGGTAGAGCATACAGGAATTGATCCGACCCGTTGGCGATTAATAGAACAGCAGGAAAATAGAGAGGAGGTAGATTGGGAAGGGGCCAACCTATTCCCTGTGTTTGTTCAGCCAGAACAGGGCGGACAGCCTCAAAGGGTGCATAAACCGCTGTCCTACAAATTCCTAAGAGATCTTAAAGAGGCCGCTGCAAAATACAGCCAAGCTCTGCTTATGTACAGACAGTCATACAATCTTGGCGGTCTGGGAGCTCAGGAGACAATCATGACCAGATAGGACAGAGAGGAAAGAGGGAGTTGGTGCAGTCAGAAATTCAACCAGGAAATACATCCAGAGTTGGCCCAGGGCCTGGTTTTGTGGCACAGCAAAAAATTTGCCCAGGATTTGTGGCACAGTGGCGAATTCAGCAGCCCGGACACAGTGACAGAAATTAAGCCAGAGTTATAATATGTACAGAGGATTTCTGACAATTTTTCTCAGTTTTTTGGATTCTTTTATTGTCTGTATATGTGTTCTGTCTTTACATGTTCTGTGTGCGTGTGTTTGTGAGTTATTACGGTCAGCTCCATGGTAGCTGGACCTTGGAATGTTATCTCTTTTCCTCCCCCTCCTCCCTTCTCTCTGATGACTGCAGCATCGGGGAGAAGTATGGGAGAGAGAAAGAGAGGAACTAATCTTATATTATTTAGTTTATGTGATTGCAAGGTGTAGTCTTGGATGGGAAATGCAGGGACATAGTGTCTGTGCAGTTTTAAAGGGGGCTTTAATCAAAGCCCATTAGGAAAACAACATGGATATGAAGTTTAAGGAAAGCATAAAAGTTTTGGGAATTATTTGAAAGTTTTTGGTTAAACTCTCTCTCGCTTTACCCTCCAATTCTGGCCAAATTGTGAGGGTGGAGAGAGAGACGAGACGAGATCTGGGGCAGGCTGATCAGCATTTTCACCTAAATCTCACCTAAAAGAAAAGTATTTTGTATAATGAGAAGTAACCAAAAGGTAATTATTCTGTCCACATTTTAAGTGAAACGTGTCACTCCTAATTGGATGTTTAAGACAGATCAGGATTTGTTATATTATTTGGCACTAGGCAAATTGGAAATATGCATAAATCTTAAAGGGACACCTCAGCAGAGATAAAGCTTTTGAAACTCTCCAGCAGAATGGAATAGACTTGGCGCCACTGGGCAGTTGTCCAGAAGTCTCCCTCCCTTCAGCTGAGGAATTCAAAAACTCTCTCATTCAAAGAAGTTCTTAAGGAGTGGACACAGAAATAAAATTTACTTGAGTAAAGGATGGAACCATTAAGATTTTTGCCCTGCAGTCCCAACTCATCCTTCAGCTGGGTCTACAGTGAGTTGTAACTTTTATCATTCCAGATTAGATCAAGAGAAGAAAACTATTATTTTGAAGGTTTTCAACTAATTTTTTGTAAAAGTTTAGTGACTGTTAACAACAGGACAAATTTTAAACGGTTTTAAATTTTCATTTTCAAGATAATGTGTTGATAAATTAATATATAATGGTCTATGAAGCAGAAAAGATCTTGCTCTTTTAATCTGAACTTGTAGTCATTCCTTGGCTTAAGCAAAGGTTAAATTTAGTGTTTGAACTTATTAACAACTTAATTTCTAAAAAGTTTTTTTTTCAGAGTAAATGTAATCAGAGAAGGAGAAACTACCCTGTGAAACAATGATGTAAGGTGGTAAGGCTTAAGTTTGAAATCACCTATCACAGATTCTACAAAGGTTACAACTTTAAATGACTTTCAGAAATTGATAGGAGAAATTCAGTGGTGTAGGCCACAGTTGGGAACTACAACTGATCAAATGAAACCATTATATGATTTATTGAAAGGTCCTTCTCAATTAAACTCATGCAGAGGATGGACAGATGAAGCACTGGAATGTTTGAAATTAGTGCAGAAAAAGATTATGGGGTGTACTATTAGCAGGATATTAGAATCACAGGACTTGGAAGTAACAATTTTACTCACTGAAAAAATACCCACTGGAGTTTTACATCAAAAACAAGGGATTATTGAGTGGGTACATTTGGCTCAGATAAAGAACAGAGCTTGTGTGCCTTATGCTGTGCTGGTAGCCCAAGTCATACATAAGGCAGTGAAGAGAGTAAGGATGTTAATAGGACAGAAACCTCACACAATATATACTATGTATACAAGTCAACAAACAGAGAACTGCATACAAGAGTTTGTGGAATGGCAGATATTGATTAATCAGAATTTCCAACACGGGTTCCCAATTCCTTCTGGGTGGCAATTTGCCACGTGGCCATGGTCTTGGACCAACAAATGCTCTTCCTCACTGGTAGAGGGAGTTAATGTTTTTACAGATGCAACAAAAAATTTTAGGGCATCTATGTATATTCCATCTAAAAGGGAGATGCATAAATTTAAAACAACATTTACTTCTACACAACAAAATGAATTATATGAATTATTGCAAGCATTATTATACAGTACCATTGATACCTAGAGTAGAGTCAGCCTATATTCCTGATAGGGTAGATAGTATTAAACAGATAACTATGGAAGTTCAACTAGCAATAAGGGCCAAAACAACAATATTTTATATCACACACACTCGGTCACATTCTAAATCATGGAGTACCAAAAAGCATTAAACCAAACAATGGTCCAGCTTATGTCAGTAAAGCCATCGAACAGTTCATGGTGGAATTTTCCATTTTACATGTCACTGGAATCCCCGATAATCCCACTGGTCAAGCTATAGTGGAACGAGCAAATCGATCCCTGGACACTTACTTGCAAAAAGAAAAAGGAGGAGTTGGACCAGGAGTTGATAAATTCGCAATTGGCTGTTTATACTCTAAATTGATGATAAATTACAATTGGCTGTTTGGCTGTTTATATTCTAAATTATTTAAAATTCTATAATGATGGCTTATTGGCTGCTATGAAATTCTTAACATTTCCTAATAAGGAGTCTGCAAAGAATGAATCAGCAATAACAAGTGCCCTGAAAGCAGCCAGTAAAGTAATGTGGCACGATGAGAATAAAAATTGATTTGGTCCTCATACAGTGTTAACATGGGGAAAAGGGTATGTTTGTGTTTCAACAGATGATAATAAAGAAGTTTGGGTTCCAGTGAAAAGGATGGGAGTGAGGAGGTGCTATCAGCGGCGGATGAAAAAACTTCTGGAGAAGCTTAATCAACTAGGTCACAATGACTCCTTTTCATTTTTCTTGTACTTATTATGACACTCAAAGAACACTGCGTCCATCGACCCAGCACCGAAGGAACAACAGAGATGGGCGTTCGTCACGAATCCACCATGGTTAAGGGTGATGTCATGGAGTGAGACAATAACCAAATTTATCATCCAAGGCAATATTTCTCACATGTTTAAAGATGATGGACTAGACTATGATAATAATGGGACTCTCTTTCAGAGACACTAACTTTTCAGGACTAGTCACAGGTTTCCCACTTTGTCTATAGAAGGGTATTTCTGGGAATTGGAATGGGTTTGGTTTTAAATACACACAGGTGAATGGAACAGAGGGGTATCCCTGGTGTGCCACTAATGTGGACGGACAGGAGACATTGGATGAGGAAGATACATGACACGCTTATAATCTATTCACCTGGAGGATAAATGGGACAATAGTAATTTGGTCAGACAAGGACTTTGTGGGACTTGTTCGTGGGATGAAATTTAGGCCATTTTGTAACTTACAAAAGAAGAGAAATGTAACCCTTTGGCATCTGTATACGGGGTTTTTACCATTTGAGAACTGTCATGCACATACTTGTCAGGAGAAAGAATTGATTATGGGAAACTACACAGAAATGTTATATTCATGTCACAATCTTGCATACTTACTCGAGGAAAAATATGCACCAAACTTTCCTAGACAAATGTACATCAATTATAAAGGGTCTCCTGAGGTTGAAAGACTTGTTCAGGGACTAGACAAAGTTATTCTAGCTATGGGAGGACAAACAGTGCAGGGAATGCCTGCTGCAGCATCACAAAAAAAGCTAACAACATTACTTTAATGGGTGAAGTATGTCTAGGGAACACACATAAATTTCTATGGGACAGAGACTACAGATCTAAACTAGAGACATATCAGAACATGACAGGAATTTTCAATTTTACATGCCAGAATTGTTCTGTACAAGCATGTATAGGACCAAAGATAGTAGGGAGAGTGTTTATTCAAACAAAACCTCTCCCATGCTGCCAATTTATCCCGCGAGCTGTCGCAGATGCTCACAAGAAATTGGTCCGACAACTTTGAGCGCACCCTCCACACCCTCCGGCACCAGGTTGCCAACATCAATGCCACCCGAATTGATCCCGCTGTTACCACCACCTTTAGTTCTATCTTTTCTACTCTATCTACATGGGTGAAAGGCTATGTGGGCTCCGCCTCTTTATTCCTTCTCCTTGCCGTGGGCTTCCTGCTCTGCTTATGCCGAGTTCGGCAAACCCAGACGCAACAGCGGCAATATACCGCCTGGGCCCTCCGCTCTCTAGCAAACCAAAGTAACCCACAAATTTGGATTGCAGCCTTGGAGAGATGCTAAGCTTTGCCTCAGCCCCCGGAAAAACCCCCATTCTAATAAACAAAAAGGGCATCAAACTTTTCAAAAGCATCCCTGTACCCCGCTATAATCAATAATGGGCTTTCGCTGTGACTGTGCCGATGACGGGAATATTGTAGCCCCATGACCTGGATAATCATACCATTGGCTGCAGAGGTACCCAATGATGGCATTATTGTGGGTCCACCTACCAGAAATGCTGGAGGTGGGGGCCACCCACATAGCCTAAGACAGGGGCCCTGCCCACTTTTGGTACCAGGCATGGAGACAGGCCACATGACCTATTCTCTCACTTACCTTTATAAAACAAAAAGGGGGAGTTGTCAGGGGCCGTCCCCGGACCTCCTGGGCAGAGAGGTAACGGCCGGGAGTCTATACCGCCCCCCGGCAATCACGCGCCTCACCCGTGACTTCCGGGCTAAGGGTGCAGGAAAGGCTCGTGTACAAGGCACGGGGAGGTGCTGAGGGAGCCCCAGTAAGAGTAAAACACACCTGGCCACCTGTGATAGGACCAAGCAGATGGTCTGAGTGGGGAGGGAAGGTCCAGAGAGACTCCTGCCCTATTGCCACAGGACACAACCAGCTAAGGGGAGGGGGCTGGGGCGACAGCAGGCTGAGCTCTCCAATCAGGGGCCGGATAGCAAGAACCGGAAGGGATAAGGAATATAAGGCAATGCCCTGAGGGGATTCGTGGGGCCTGGGCTGATGTGAACTACTGAATAAACATCTGCATTGCTCTACCACTCTGGCTCGTGCTTGGTTTCCACCCGTGCTCCTGCCTCCGGGGACGGGTCCAGAGACGTCTGAAGCTGCGTGAAGCAGAGTGAGGGGTTACTACTCACCGGGAAGGTCGACCGGGGACCGTGAGCCCCGGACACCCTAGTAACTTCTTTGTCTAAAATTTCTTATTTTTCTTCCTTCATTTTCCCTGTCTATTTTTTGACTTTTAACTGTCTTAACATAGGCATCTTCTTCAAGGGTAGAGAACACGTTCTCCAAAGCTTCAAGGATTTTATGCAGCTATTTTCAGGGACATTTCCAGGGATCTTTAAGTTTTAAGTTCTTCCAAGGTGGTATGACCAAAGAAGAGGTACATTTTCTTCTCCTCTGGTCTGTGTTCTAGTATGTTAGTGACCACTAGCATTCCTTTTCTCCCTGAAACTGTGAGGAGGGCCCCAGCTTCCCTGTAGTCACAAGTTCTGGTGTGTTAGTGATCCTTATCACCCTGGGGTTGTCACCCATGACTGACACCCATTTCTGATTATGGGCAAAGCAACTGAGCCTATCCCCAGTGCCAGCAAGCTCCTTCTGACCAGAAAGCATTAAGACACTGTCTCTCCTGCTGTGAATTCAGTGATTGCCAAGGCCTGCTTTTGGTTTCCTACAGGTAGTTGCTATGCTTCCACAACTTATGCTAGATTGTACCCCACACTTACCCAGGTAAAACAAATCTTTCATACTGATATTCTAAGCTGTCTTTGACTGAAAAATTATTTCACTATCTTTTTATATTTTTTTGGAAGGGGCCTGTTGATGTAGGAATTATTTATGGCATTATTTATAGTGTTCATTGGGGTTTTGTGGGAAGCTCAGCCGAATTGTTCCCTGTTCTCCATCTTCTTGACTCCACCCTCCCAAAGATTTTTTTTTTATGTTCTTTTCAAAAGGAAGTGCACAAACTCTTCTGTTTGGATTCTTAATGTAGCTCTGTGTGAGGAATCTTTTTGATTCCTAGAGTAAGAATATAGAGACATGTTTGCTTAATTTGGGAATATCAATTAGGCCTACATTTTATCATATATTTCCTTTGTAGAAAATCGCTATACATTTTACACAAAATCAGTGTGGGGCAGTGCATCATATCAATGGACATAGGAGATTATAGGAGTTCAGAAATCAAAGAGAGAAATGATTTGGATGTAAATTAATGATAAATTAAATAGAAATTAATGACAAACATGAGGCTAAACATAAAATGCCATATTTGTATTGATTTTTCTTTTCTTTCAACAAAGAGCCTTCCAAACACAGTGAGCACCATGGGCAATGGCAAAGATATTTCAGGATGGGTGGAACTTAGGGGAGGGACAGATAATTGGTATCTACTTTGTACAAGAGCCTTAGGAAGTGCTATACATTATTTTATTATTATTTCCATTTTACTTCTTTTCATTTCTGCCCTGGATCTTCCTAACTGGAAAGTATAGATTAAATTCAGTATTCCTTGAATGTGCTTATTTTCTAATGCTTTCTTTTCCACCATTATAATTATATTTTATATGTTCATTTAAATTAGAATCAATTAAGATATCACTGAATACCCATCATTTTTTTTCGCTACACAACAGACATTTGATTCTCAAACTTTATGTCGCTGAAGACTTTGCCAGAACTAATTTGGAATGGCCACAAATGTCTTCCCAATCACAGATTCAGGGAAGAAAATACTAAATCTATAAAGAACTAGCACAAGAAATTGGTTACCAACAAGTATTTTATTTTCATTTTGTCAAAATAATTATTAAAGAGTATATGGTCTCGAGGAAAATTGCATATTCATCAGTGAATTGAAACTCAAGACAGATAATTTAACACATGTAATGCTTTATAAAGCTCATAGCAGTGTATAAATGCAAGATTAGTATTATTCATTTCAAGCTTGGGTCAGAAAATTCCTTTTTCCTTCATACCAGTGTTTATTTTGTTCTCTGGGTCCACACTTCTATGGTTTTAAAAGTACTTGTTGATACCCTCTGTCTATCCCCACCTTATATATCTTTCTTAGTGATTAATACAAAGTGATGTTTACTATATTAGAAATAAAAAAGTCTAAGTGAAATTATGAAATATTTTTGACCTCACTGACATCTGAAGAGGGTCTTGAGTACTCCTAGAGGTCTTAAACTACACTTTGAGAACTTCTGTTCCATATAGGCATGCAACAATTTGATGGGGGGTGAGGAAATTTGTATCTTTTCCTGAATCTGCTTTTCATTGTGTAGAGAGCTCCCAGTGAAGAAATTTCCCACATTAATGTAGAATGCCATTTACTATGTAATATATAGTCTTACAGAATAGCCTTGAACGTTTAGAAATTCAATACCTATATTATGTTTGCGTAGTCAGTATGTATCAGAAGTAGAACTTGAAAAACATTTTCCTGACTCTGAAGCTACTTTTCTTTCCATTATGAAATCCTGCATTTTTGTTAATTCTTATGCATAAGTTTCAATTTGACATTTAAAAAGAGTGAATAAGGCTTATTCTTTCCTGCTTTACTAAGATGCTAGAGTGCAGATTCCTGCTTTGGGTGTGTGTTGGATTGGATTGAGTGATGAATAAATGTCCCCAAACCCGACTCTTGTACTCACTCTTTCAGTGGTTGTTCTGCACGGTCTCATCAACTACCATATTGCCAACTAAGACACAGAGAAAAACAAAATAAAGACAGAAAAAAAGAGAAGAGAATGAAAGGAAGAGAAGATAAGGATAAACAATAAGTGAAAAGCATATGCCAAGAAAAAATAGAAAAAGAATAAAAACTAGAACACAATTTTTTATGTGAAAATTAAAATTTTGCCATTGAAATCAATATGAAACTAATGAGTTATTTTCACTATTTAATACTTCTTTTAAAGTTTCCCACCACATGGTAAGTATCATAGATGGAAGTGGCTTTCAAGTCTCAGTTCTGACACACACACCAAAAGTGTGAAATAACAGATAACACACATGCATGAACACACACACACACACACACACATGTCTACAAGTACACCTGTCTGACTGAGTGGTTAACTGTGATTGTGATAATTAAGTATCTCCCAAGAAAATGGGTCAGTGAAAGCAACATCAACATTGATTTCTAGTACAAAATTCAGTTTTTCTATAAATTATGGACATGAAATCATGCTCACACTGAAAAGAATCAAAATAGTTTAATATAAATAAGACTTCAAAAATTAATAGCAATATACATCATGTCTTACATTCCATGTTTTCACAAAAACCTTTTTGTTGGTTCAAAATTATTATTTTTTGTAGTATTGCTTGTAAGTTTCTGGAGATCCAGGTCAAATGAACATGAAGGATTTCATATCTGCCAACATAACATTTATCTTGTTATCATAATAGAATTCATCTTAGAATTTGCTTTTTTTCAATATCATGTTTGTCCTCTATTTTGTTATTTCAGTTTGGTTTCATTGTCAGCATTGCTCATGTTCCCAATTTCATTTTTCTTTCTTTCACGTTTGACTTTGTAGGTATTTATCCTTCATCCATGTGACTAATTTTCAACATTTGCCATGTTTCTTTTTCTCTATATGATTTCAAATGATAAACATTTCTGAAATTAATTAAACTTTATAAAAATTGAATGAAGTTTAACGGGGGAGGGGATTGGATGAGATGTTATAAATAATCTGTAGTTCAGTCAGAGTAAACCTCAAAATTTTATCAAGTTGAGAAACCAGAATGTAACATAGTCAGATATCAGTAATATCGTCAGAGTTCCTCTCAGAAAAATATATCAAAAACCATACAGTACTATATCAACCAACCAGAAATATTTATTACCTACTATATGTCAGACAGATACAAGCAAATAAGCATATGTAAACTATATATAAAATACAGAGATAAAAACTGGTAGATATTGTACCTGTGGGAATGAGAAAAAAAAATTTCATGCATTGAATATTACTTAAGTAGAGTTTTAATGGAAATTCAGTAGATGAAAGTGAATAGGGAGTGCATACCAAGCAACTTTTACAGGCAGTGGGAAAAATTCAAGCAATGAAACTGAAACGCTGTGGGAGAAAAAAAAAAAAAAAAAAAAAAAAAAAAAAGGATTAAGTCCTGAAACGATTAAATGGGGCTGGAAAAGAATCATATATAATAAAATTTAAAAAGTCATCTCTTGCCAAGTTTTCAAGTTTAAATAGATAAACAGATGAAATAAATGATAAAACAATATGAATGGGAGACCTAAACAATCTCCATAAGAGCTCAACATATCTAACTGTAGAATAAACATAAGAGAATTTTTAAAAAGTTAAATATAATTTTAGAAAAGTTAGATATGATAGGGAGCATCTAGGTGGCACATTGTAAAGAACACTAGACCTGGAATCACAAATATGTTAGTTTAAATCCAGTTTCAGAAATTTACTAGCTGTCAGGCCTTGTGCAAGACATTTAACCTGATTTGCCTTGGTTTCTTCTCTCTGAAATGGAATGTAGAAATGAATTACAAACTGTTCCTTAATATTTGCTAGAAAAACTCAAATAGGGTCACAAAGAGTCAGACATAATTGAAATGATTCGACAGCAGGATATAATATCAGTGGAGACAATTGAATGGGAATAGAAAAGAGTACAATTTTTTTTTTTTCTGAGATAGTTGTGGTATTGCCACAAAAATTGACCATCTATCATCTATTGGAACCAAAAACATCACGACAAAATGAAGAACTGAGCAAATATTAAATAATAAAAACATTAAATGGAATAAGGGTCTATGAAAACATAAATTAAAAGTTAATTGAAACTTAGATTATCTAATTCTAAAGAATGAGTAGGTCAAATAACAAATTATAGAAACAATAAATAGTTTCATTAGAGAGAATGAGGACAATGAGACAACAGTCCATAATTTGAAGGATAAAGCTACAGTAGTACTTAGATGGAAATTAATGTCTTAATGTGTACAACAGTAAAGAGATGAAAGAACAAATTAATGAATTAGATAAGCAAATAAAAAGAGAAAAAAGAATAAATTTAAAAATTCCAGTGAAGCACACAAATGGAAATCCTGAAAATCAAAATAGATATCAATAAAATTTAAATTTGAAAAGTGAACTTGAAATTGAGATCATTAAAAAATAAATACATAAACTATTTTTAATATGAATATTATAAAGAAGACAATCTAACTACTAATGTGGAAAATTAAAAGGGTGAATACACCACCAGTAAAGGAGAGGTTAAAGGAATTATTAAAAGTAACTTTTCCCAATTATATACCAATAACACTGGCATATAATTCACATTTTTTTGTGAAATGGATATTTACAAAAAGTATTAACTGTGCAGATTAATAAAAGTGTAAATAAAATACTTAAATAACCCAATCTTAAAAAAAGAAAGTAAGCCATCAATAAAATCCTTAAAAAAAACAAACAAACAAAAAAAAAAAAAAAACCACTTCTTAGACTGAAAGGGAGTCACAATTGAATTCCATCAAACATTTAATGGACATTTAGTCCAATACTATGCAAAATATTTGGGGAAGCAGAAATGAATAAAGCAGGAATCCTAATAATTTCGTTTCATGGCACAATTATGTTAGTAATAAATAGGCCAGAAAGAAAAACAGAGAAAGAGCAAAACACTACAGACTAATTTTTTCAATGGATTTCAACCCAAAAAACTTTATATAAAATATTAACAAGCAGTTACAGCAATTAATGACAAAGGTCATACATTATATATATATATATATATATATATATATATACACATACACACACATGTATGTACATATATTCATTATAACTAAAGTGGGATTCATGCTGAGAAGGCAAGGCTCCTATAATATTTGAAAAACTATCAACGTAATTGACTGTATCTATAATAAAAATAAAACAAAAAGGAATATATCAGTAGCTTCAGAAAAAAGCCTTTAACAAAATGCAATATCTCTCCTGGTTAAAAGAAATAAAGAAACACTAGAAAACATAAAAACGTCTGATGCTTTTCTAAAACTGATAAGTCATTTATGAGACGACTGCTTTTTGCAAAAACTTAAAACTGGGAGCCAAGATGGTGGAGTTGAAAGACACATATACTCTAGGGCTTCCCTCACATCCCAGAAAATACCTCTAAAAACTGACTCTCAACAAATTCTAGAGCAGGAGAAGTCACAGAATGACACAGTGAAAGAGATTGACAGCCAAGGTAACATGGAAGGCTAACAGGAAAGGTCTATCCCATGGGACACTGAATGGAGCAGAGTCCAATGCTGGCCACATGGCATAGGGAGGAAAAGGACCTGAACAGGCCTCCAGGTCAGAATCCCCAGCAGGGAGAGTCCCAGATCCCGCAACACACAAGCAACAAAGAAAGTTTCAAAGGACAGTGTGGGAGGACTTTTCCAGCTGGGCGGGAGGGGAGTGGGGTCCCTCCAACACTGACCACAGGTGGGGGTGGCAGTAGCAACAGCAGTAGGCAGTGGGCAGCAGGCTTCTATGGTGGCCATGGAAGCAGCCTGGGTCCATTACCCTAGCAGCTCAGCTTAAAGCCTCTGGGTGAATTGAGTAGGGGATCTGAATGTCAGTCCTAAGCAAGTTCCTGGGGAAAAGGAAGAGCACTAGAACCTCCTCTTGACAAAGGATTAAGAAGTCAAGAAAGTGACTGGGAAAATGCTCATAAAAGGGGAAAAATTAAAACCATAGAAGGTTACTTTCTTGGTGAACAGGTATCTCCATCTTTCAGATAAAGAAGAACAATGTATACTGTCAGAGGAAATGAAGACTTCTGCCTTCAGTACCTCAAAAATGAATATGAAATGGGCTCAGGACATAGAAAAGTGTGAAAAGTGAGTCAGCAACTTGCTAAAGGAGAATCAAAAAAGAAAAATGCTGAGGAAAATTACACCTTTAAAACTAGGCTAACTCGATTGCAAGAAGAGGTCTGAAAAAGCCAATGAGAAGAATACTTTAAAAAGCAGAACTAACCAAGTGGAAAAGGAGGTTCAGAAGCTCACTGAACAAAATAGTTCTTCAAAAATGAGAGTGGAGTTCAGGGAAGCTAATGACTGTACGATAAAAGTAGAAGTTACAAAACAAAACCAAAAGAATGAAAAAATAAAAGATAATGTGAAACATCTTATTGGAAAAACAACTGACCTAGAATATAGATCCAGGAGAGACAGTTTAAAAACTTGGGGGCTGCCTGAAACCCACGATCAAAAAAAGAGCCTATATATACCTTTCATGAAATTATCAAGGGAAACTGTCCTGATATTCTAGAAATGGAGGGCAAAATAAATACTGAAAGAATAAACTGATCACCTCCTGAAAGAGACCCAGAAAGAGAAGCTCCTAGGAATATTGTGGCCAAATTTCAGAGTTCCCAGGTCGGGGAGAAAATATTGCAAACAGTTAGAAAGAAACAATTTGAGTATTGTAGAAATGCCATCAAGATAACACAGGATCTGGCAGTTTCTACATTAAAGGGTCAAGAGACTTGAAATAGGATATTCCAGAAGTCGAAGGAACTGGTATTAAAACCAAAAATCACCTACTCAGTAAACCTGAGTATAATATTTCAAGGGAAAAATAGGTCATTCAATGATATAGAGGACTTTCAAGCATTCATGATAAAAAGCCCAGAACTGAATAGAAAATCTGACTTTCAAATACAAGAATCAAGAGAAGCATGAAAAGGTTAATAGGAAAGAGAAATCACAACAGACTTTCTAAAGCTGAACTGTTTATATTCCTACATGGAAAGATAATATTTGTAACTCTTGAGACTTTTCTCAATGTTTGGGAAGGTGGAGGGATTACACACACACACATACACACACACACACACAAACACACACAGAGCATATAGGGTGAGTTGAATGTGAAGAGATGATTAAAAAATAAAATTAAGGTGTGAGAGAGAAAAATATTGGGAGGGGAAAGGGAGAATTTGAATGGGGCTGACTATCACTCATAAGAGAGATAAGAAAAATCTTGTTGAATGGAGGAGAAAAGGGAGGAGGTGAGAGGGGAAAAGTTAAGTTTAATATCTTCACATATGACTTAAGGAGGGAATAACATGCTCACTAAATTCGGTATGAAAATCTATCTCACACTACAGGAAAGTGGGGGAGAAGGGGACAAGTGGGGTGAGGGTGATGATAGAAAGGAGGGCAAATGGGAGAAGAGAATAACTAGCAGTAAACACTTTTGGGAAGGGACAAGGTCAAATGAGAGAATAGACAAAAAATGAGGGGGGACAGAGTAGGATGGAGGACAATACACTTAGTCTTATACAACATGACTATTATGGAAGTGTTTTGGAAATTGACACATATATAGTCTCTATTGAATTTGTCGCCTTCTCAGTGGGAATGGATGAGGGCAGGGAGGGAGAGAAGTCCGAATTTAAAGTATTAGAAACGAGGGCTGATAATTGGTATTGCATACAACTGGGAAATAAGAAATACACATAATGGGGTATAGAAATTTAACTTGACCTACAAGAAAAGTAAGAAGATGAGGATAAGGGAAGGGTGGATATGATATAAGGGAGGGCACATTGGTGGAAGGGGTAATCAGAATGCAAGGTACTATGGAGTGGGGGGAAGGAAGAGATGGGGAGAAAAATTGAAACTAAAAATTTTGTGGAAATGAATGCCTAAAAATAAATAATTAAATTAATTATTATTAGGGATATTAATAATTAATAAATACATAAATAAATTAAATAAAAGCATTAAAATAAAAAATAAAAAAAAATAAAGGAGGGATGGCCCATGGCGAAGGTAGTGAAAG
This sequence comes from Bettongia penicillata ogilbyi, assembly GCA_023548195.1. Lineage (NCBI taxonomy): Eukaryota > Metazoa > Chordata > Mammalia > Diprotodontia > Potoroidae > Bettongia > Bettongia penicillata. Next base: position 1,983,669 of record JAJHZJ010000350.1, on the reverse strand, counting down.
AAAAGAAAAGAAAAATCTTAAAACTATCAGTAGTCCCATAAAATATTCTGTCACTACTGATTAAGGAGATGCAAAATGAAAATGTCTTTCACATGTTCCTGGGCAGGTACCACACTAACTCACTATAAAAAAGAAAATAAGAAATGCTTGAAGAAACAAGGAAAAATTGGAACACCAATTTGGACCTTGTCCAAGAATTCTAGTGAACAATTTTTAAATTTTCTCAAAGGGTAATAGAATGGTACATACCTTTCTCCCCAGAAATTCTACTAATTGTTCTGTATTCCAAATGATCAAGGAAAATGGAAAAGACCTTGTGTTCCAAAAAAAATTTATACCAGGTGTTTTTGTAGTGGTGAAGTATTGGAAATCAAGGAAATGCCCTTTAATTAAGAAATGGATGAACAAATTGTAGTATATTATTTTGGTGGAATATTCTTGTACTCTAAGAAATGATAAGCCGAATGCTTTCATAAAAATAAACGTGAAAGATTTACATGAACTCATGCAAAGTGAAATAAGCAGAACCAGGAAAATATTATGGAAAGCAAAATTGATATTGTAAGAATTATAAATTGTGAAATATTCAGTTTCTTTGATCAAGTCAATGATCCAAAACAATTTCATAGGATTCATTATGAAAGATACTGTTCACCACTAGAGAAAGGTGGATGATATCTGAATGAAGAATGATGTACACTTATTTCAAAACTTTCTTTAATTTTATGGTTGTGTGTTTGTTTGCAATACATCTAATATGAAATATGTTTCGCATAACTTCACATGAATAATCAATATCAATTTGTCTTCTCAAAAATCAATGAGGGTGGCTAAGAGTGAAAGAATTTGGAACTCAAAATTTAAAATAGTGCTAAAATGGTTGCATATAATTGGGAGCTGTTTAACAAAATAAACAAAATGATTTTAAATGGGACAAATATTTAGATTTTGCTATTCCAGTGTTATTTCCAGATACCATTTCCCAGCAATAACCATATTTGATATGCATTCAAAGTATCTAAAAATCATAGTGTAATTTGAAGGTATTAAAGTTTAAAAGATATTTAATAGTTTTTAATCTATAAAAGTTTCTATCATCACAACATATTTGGGCCAAATTTCATAATAGATTAGTTCTTCTACAGGTTTTAATTCACTTATGCTTCACAACAAACCCCTAAGGCATATATGACAATTATTAATATTACTATCACCCTTTTCACAAATGAGGAAATTGAGATTCAGGGAGGATAAATGATTTGTCGATGTTCACACAGGCTTTAAGCAGTTGAGCTGGGATTTGAACCTGTGGATTCTTGATTCAAAATCTAGCAAACTATCTTCATTGTCATGACTAATTTATTCCCTGAAGAAAGTATTCCAAGTACCATAGATTGTAGATGATAACACATAGAGGGAAAATAACTTTGTACTCTAGGCTTTAGTCTACCCCAGGTAGTTTAAGTACTCACTTTGTCCATAATGGATATAACATAGATAGAAACATGCTCTTATTTATTGCATTTTTACCTACTGTGGCCATTTACTTTAGCAGTATAATGATGCCTTAATTTTCCTGATATCTTTTGATTCCAGAAGGTAAATGAAGGTGTCAGTCACTGCATAAAAAATTCTGAACCTGCACAAATTAAATTTAATGTCTCTTGCTCTATTTGTCTTTGACAACTCACTGACATTCTTTGTGCTATTTCCATAGTTCTGGGAGTAGAGCTCTTATTGATTCACTTGCTGCCTCTCCTTCAGTCTCTACAGGGATTGATTCATCTTTCAACTGAGTTTTCACTGAAATGGCCCAAAAATTAATCATCAATAACAATGACTACTGAAGGAAAACCTAGAGAAGCAAGTTAGTTGGTAACATACATCAAAACAACATGGTATCAACATCAAATTCAATTTCTGGAAAAGAAATGTAAAATTTCAGTAATAATTAAAGTGACAAGTTTTCCTATAAAATATTGAGATATAATCAAATATTTAAATGCTTTATGTAAATGCATCTGAAACTTGGGAAAATATTTGGTCAAGTTTGTCATGTTTGAATCCTTGAAGCTATTACATTTAATCAGTTCTGTTACACCAAGCTTGTGAAAGGGGAGGAGAGTCAGTGAGTAGAGAGGGAGTTATCTGACTGTTTACTCCAATGTAAAGGAATAACCATAATAATAAGAAGTTCTTAAATCAGAATTTTCAGCTTAAATTACCTGGATTGCCCTTTCAAATCAATCATATGAAACACACATAATTGACAACTTCTCTTCAACTCTGTTCACAGACTGAGACCTGAACCTTTTGTTTCAGGACTTTTGATGAAACTCCATTTTGGAAGAAGAGAGTGAAGAAATGGAGAATAATAATATTAAGATGATTCCTTAGCCTCTATAAAAGTTTCTTTCTATAACTATCATGGAATGAAACTGACCAACGTTTTAAAAACACAATGCTAAAATACTATAAGCTCTGGAAGATACTACTAAGTTGTAAATGGTATTCTATTCTATTGCTGTAACATGCTCCCCACCTCCACTCAAATTACTAGCCTTACTTAGAGAGTCTTTATTAGAGGAAGAACTAGTGTCAACACTCTTAGTTCAAAGTCAATGTTAGGAAGAATGAGGCATTTTAAATCACTGAAGAGTTAAAAAAAATATATTTATTTGCCCTAATACAGAAAGGACATGCCACATGGTTAGAATGACACATCTTTGGACATGGATTACATTTTCTCAATAAGGAAACTTGTTGGAAGAACAAGTTATAGTGACTTACATGGTGTAAGAAATCCACCAAATAAAAGTATGTCTTACTCCATACAGACTTATTTAAGTGACTGTGAAGTTGTATCAATACAGGCAAGGGCCAACTGAGGCTCAAGGACATTTTTTTTCCTTTTAAGGGAAAATCCTTAGGGAATTCTTTAAGGGAAAAAGGGCAATCCAGGTAATTTACTATATATTTCAGAGCAATGGGAGAATTTTGGTCTTACAACATTTTCATGAGTAGAAGGTTAGACACTAAATAAAAAAACAAATATTGTTGGCTAAAATCACTTATGAAGGCCTCAGTGAAGGAATGGGGAGATTTTACCAAATACCTACATTGATGAAATATTTTTATTTTCTTAGAGAAGTGAATTTGCTAAGCCATATGGGCAGATAATTCTGAATAGTACATACTATTGGCAAAGTTCATATTAAAATTAAATAACAGCTCACATTCAGTTTCACTATCAAATAGTCACCATTCACATTTGTTTCTTTCTTATTCTGTCTCACCGTGTCATCATATAAAGATAAAATGATGACTGATTTAAAAAAAAAAAAGCTAGCTACTTACTTCCACACAATATAACAATTATAATCAAGCAAGATTAAGATTAAGCTCTGCCCTAAAGGAGCTTAGATTGTCTTGGGGGAAGACATAAAGGGGTGGGAGCAGAATGATATGCAGCGGAGGATCCCTGTTGAAGATTCCTGGGGAGTTGAGGGAAAAAAAATCTCACCAATTTGAGATAGGATAGGCAAGAGGGGATTTAAAGTTTCACATGAGGTGGAGAGATAGAGAATAGCGTTCATTGAGAAGATTACTACTGGGTTTCTGAAGTCTATTGTAAAATGTATTATCAAAACTCATTAACTCAAAATATATGAAGTAGTGCTTGGCACAAAGAAGGTACATTATAACTACAAGTCATCATCAAAGTTAATAGGTATGGATTTCTATAGGATATTGATTACACAAGCCATGTCTCCTGTCAACTGAGTGAAACAATAATTAATTACTAAATGTATGATATTTCCTTATCGTAGTTATTGTAAATATAGTGGGAAGTATGAGAGAATCTTTTTCTTCAAAGAGCTTGCAATGTTATAAATATGCAGTGCCATATCATAAACTTTTCTGGATTGTCAACTGGAAAGTATACTGAAATTTTCTGCCTTTGTTTTCTTTAAAAGAAGCAGAAGAAGCTGCATAGTCTTTGATTTAATTATATTGTAGTTTGGCTTACCTTTCCTTAATTTGTTTTGAAATAGAATTATGCAGACTTTAAGTAATTTATTTATTTATCCTTTGAGGACAATATTTATTGCATTATGGGAAGTTATATGGACCTTTTTATTCCACAAATGACAAAAGTCATGGATACCAATCTTGAGTGTTAATCAAATGGATGAATTTTTAGGAGCACTTACCTCACATAAAATGATTGTTATCTTTTTTCACTTCTATGTGTTATTAATTCAATTAACTCGTGAGAAACTTTCTGGAAATTTAAATCCTGAATTAATTTTTCTTATAAGACTGCAAAGATAGGCAAAACTACATGTTTGACCTGTAAATATCTAGCCAACAAGAAAAATATAATATAAACTTGCAAGAATACTCAGAATAAGGAGTGTTTTGGTTACTAAAAATTTGGATTGAATGGAAGTTAATTTTTTTTTAAAATTTCAACTGTGAATTTAAAAAAAGAGGATATAAGAAATCACTTCCTACCACAGTAAGTGGAAGACGTGTAGGAAATCTAAATCTTTGCTTTAATGATTTTGCTGAGCCTGAGAGTCTCTGTTGCAGAAAATATGATGAATTAAAGAGTAGATAAGAAAGTAATGAATGGGAAATACAATTTTTGCTGAACATAGTATGTACCCTGAGTTATTTCCTATAAATAAAAACCCATATTACTTTAATTTCCCTATTATTTTATTTTACTGTAGTCAAGCACTACAAATTTAGTAGTATCTTCTATTCTTTCTCATCACGAATCTTCTTCTCCATGAGACAGTCACCATCAAACTGTATATCAATTATGCTATGTCGATTCTTATATTTCTACCATTATTCTTGTTCTTCTAATCAAGAATACCCTTTTATCTCTTCTTACAATTAATCCATCCTTATGTGTTTGTTTACAAGAAACATTCTTTGATTGTTGCAACTCATAATAGCTTGTAATCAATTATCTGAATTCATATTCTACTTCTATTACCTATTATATTACCATAGGACATGACAGTAGATTGCATGGTTTTTTTAATTAAAAAATATGTTAACTATGCCAGTCTTTTTTTCAGTTAGGGTATAATATTTTTAAAAACAAAGATAAATACTTTGTGTTTATTTTCTATGTCACTTTCAGAGTATAGTGCATTTCTAGAGACATAAAGATATTTGTTATTTAATTTGACTGAGGAAAGTATAGGTAGTGTCAATGTAATATTCACAACATTTAAGGTGACCACAAATATCCTGGTGCATTCTGAATCACAAAATACCACAGATTCCTCACATGGAAGATAGAACCAAAATATTTATTCAGAAAACAGAAAGACATATCCATCACAGAAACAAAAATCTATACACAATATGCATAGGAGAACAGCAGTCCCAAGTCTTCCCTCTGTTAAGCTTCCCACAAAAACAACTCCCTTACACAAATCATCAGCAGCCTTACCTTAAACAAATCACAAACAAGCTTCCCTTAAACAAGTGACCAACAGGCTTCCTTTAAACAAAATGCCCTTCTCACACTAATAGCCAGCTGTGGATTTTTTCCTTCCTTTTTCCTTCAGTTCTGACTGTTCTCATGACCGACTTCCTCTCAGTTCTGGTCAAGGTCCTCCTCTTCCTGTTCTACCCTTCTTTTCCTATCCATTCAGCAAACTCCTCCCATCACAGGACTCATGTCACTAAGCCTTCCGTGAGACCCAGACAGGTCACATAGGCCTATTAATGAATAAGAAAGATCTCCCCATTTAAACTACCATTAGGGTAAAGTTAAATTAAATTCTATGGGTAGAATGATTTTGATAAATTCGGTTTGGTTGACATATATTTTCAAGTACTGATACATATCAAAAAGCAGGCATTGTATACTTAAAATGTGCAATATTAGAAAAATAAAGGGGATGGAAAAACCCAGCATCAGGGTAAGGAAGTGAACATTTATTAAGTACCTACTGTGTTACAGGCATTGTACTATGTAACTTACAGATATTTGATCTCATAAAATACCTTTGAAGTAGAGATTATAGTCATCCTCATATTAAAATTCATGAAATTTAAGCAGACAAAGCTTAAATGACTTTTCAAGTATCACAGTCATCTGAGGTTAGATTTGACTCAGGCCTTCTTGACTCCAGGTCCAGTTTCCTTTCCATGATTCCACCCACTACATCTGGGTTACAATCTACCTCAGATGTTTGTTTACTGATAAACCTTGGGAAAATCTCTTAATTACTAAGTGGTCTTGACCACTTTCTAAAAGCCATAATTTGGAGCCAAAGCCATGTATTAAATTGCTTTAGCTCTCCCATATTTACCTCCAAACAATTATAAAGTGACACACCAGAACAAATCCAAAAACATAAGAGCAGGTGGAAAGTTAGGATGGAGTGGTCTTTTAGAGCAGGAGACTTAGAGTATTGGCAAGAAAGGTCCATCTCACTCCAGTAAAAGAGAAGTGCAATACAGGACAAGAATCTTTCAAGTAATCCAGCAATAAATCCCACTCAGTCAACTGACAGGAGATCCTGAGCCACATTATGGTGAATCTGGCAAAGACCAACACCAGAATCCCTGCATACTTATAATAGCCAGAGGAACCTGCAGTGTCCAGCTTTAAGAACCATCATATTCTTCATCAAAGCCCCAGTCTGGTAAGCCTCCTCCAGCAGCCAGACCTCTATGTACTTCCTCAGCACAGACGAGGGCAAACAGATATGCAACAGGCCCAGATATCTATATGTTCCATGATTCTGCATCCTGAAGCCTGCTTTGGTCCTTTCCCTGCAGCACAAAGGTCAAATCTTGCCTGTGTTCCACTCTGAGCCTGGTGCGATACACCTTTATTGTTGGCCTTCCAGGCTGTGTTGGGTTTGAAATCTCAAGAGAGTGAACTCTCTTCTTTTTTGAGTTCTGCTGCCCTTGAATTTGTTTAAAATTATTTTTACAGATATTGTATGGGCAATTGGGGGGTGGAGAGCTAGAGCAGGTAAGTTCTTTTCCTCTGCCATCTTGTCTCTGCTCCCATTTTTTTTTCAAAATAATTATTTGTTGCTATATAGATCAAAGAGGGGAAATGCAGAAGTGACATATGGACATTTTGTAAATAATTTGATTAATAAAGAAATAATATTTTTTAGGGGGGGCAGAGTCAAGATGGTGTAGAAAGACACACATGTGCAGGCTTTCCCCACACAGCCAATAAAATACCTGTGGAGAGAGACTCTCAACAAATTCTAGAGCAGCAGAAGTGGAGAACAACAGAGTGGAGGAGATTTCCAGTCCAGGGTGACCAGAAAGGTCTGTTGCACCAGAAGCAGATCAGAGCTCAGCCCAGGCTGGAGTGAGGTTCACGGGTCTCAAAAATCTCTTGGGGGCAGAATCTCCAGTCCCAATATCAGCAGTTTGCAGATCCCACAACCCACAGGCTCCAAAGATCAGTGACAGGGTTTTTTTTCAGCTGGCTGAGAAGGGAGAAGGGCCTGCAATAGCTCCAGCCTCAGGCAGTGGCACAGATACCATCCTGAAAAGTGGCAGCAGTTCCCACTGCAGCACCTACAGCAGTCCACATCCATTGTTGGATCATAAAAACCCTGCAGGCATGGAGGAGCGGATTGTTGCCTCAGCCCAGTGTAAAGGCCCTAAGGGAGCTGATCTTTATCTCACACTGAATGGTGGCCGTACCCCCATAGTTCATCTGAATATCAGCCCCCAGTGCTGGCTTGGTGGAACTGGAGGCCAGATGACTGTGGACAGGAAACTCTACTAAGATTCTGGGCACAAAAGCCTCACTTTGCTCTGAGACCAGTGTACAGACTTGATTGCACCACCTTGGAGGAACTGAGATCTTACAGATTCCCAGAGTATACCCTACTCTTCACAAAGGACAAAAACCTCAAGGAACTGGTTGGTAAATGGCCAAAAAAGGGGAAAAACATAAGACTGTAGAAGGTTACTTTCTTGGTGAACAGATATCTTCTCCCATCCTTTCAGATGAGGAAGAACAATGTTTATCATCAGGGAAAGACATAAAAGTCAAGACTTCTGTATTCCAAATATCCAAATAAATATTCAATGGTCTCAGGCCATGGAAGAGCTCAAAAAGGATTTTGAAAATCAAGTAAGACAGGTGGAGGAAAAACTGGGAAGAGAAATGAGAGATATACAAGAAAAGCATGAAAAGCAGGTAAACACCTTGCTAAAGGAGACCCAAAAAAATGCTGAAGAAAATAACACCTTTAAAAAATAGGCTAGCTCAATTGGCAAAAGAGGTTCAAAAAGCCAATGAGAAGAATGATTTAAAAACCAGAATTAGCTAAATGGAAAAGGAGGTTCAAAAGTTCACTGAAGAAAATGGTTCTTTCAAAATTAGAATGGAAGAGATGGAGGCTAATGACTTTATGAGAAACCAAGACATCACAAAACAAAAGCAAAAGAATGAAAAAAAATGGAAGATAATGTGAAACATCTCATTGGAAAAACAACTGACCTGCAAAAGAGATCCAGGAGAAACAATTTAAAAATTATGGGGCTACTTGAAAGCCGTGATAAAAAAAAAAAAAAGCCTAGACATCATCTTTCATGAAATTATCAAGAAAAACTGCCCAGATATTCTAGAATCAAGGGACAAAATAAATATTGAAAAAATCCACGGGTTACCTCTTGAAAGAGATCCAAAAAAAGAAACGTCTAGGAACATTGTGGCCAAATTCCAGAGTTTCCAGGTCAAGGAGAAAATGCTGCCAGCAACTACAAAGAAACAGTTCAAGTACTGTGGAAATGCAATCAGGATAACACAAGATCTAGCAGCTTCTACCTTAAGGGATTGAAGGACGGGGAATATGATATTCCAGAAATCAGAGGAACTAGGACTAAAACTAAGAATGACCTACCTAGCAAAACTGAGTATAATACTTCAGGGAAAAATGGTCTTTCCATGAAATAGAGGACTTTCAAGCATTCTTGATGAAAACATCAGAGCTGAAAAGATATTTAACTTTCAAACACAAGAATCAAGAGAAGCATAGAAAGGCAAACAGCAAAGAGAAATCACAAGGGACTTGCTAAAGTTGAACTGTTTACATTCCTACATGGAAAGATAACATTTGTAAGTCTTGAAACTTTTGTCAGTATCTGAATACTTATTGTGATTTTACACACACACACACACACACACACACACACACAGATACAGACAGATAGATAGATAGATAGATAGATAGATAGATAGATAGATAGATAGATAGATAGATAGTGAGAGAGAGAGAGACAGAGACAGAGACAGAGACAGAGAAACAGACAGAGAGACAGAGAGAACAGGGTAAAGTGAATAGACTGGGATCATATCTGAGAAAAATGAAATTAAGGGGTGAGAGAGAAATATATTGGAAAGAGAAAAGGAAAAATTAAACGAGCCATCTCTCATAGAAGAGGCAAGTAAAACAGTTTTCAGTGGAGGGAAAATGGGGGAAGGTGAGAGAAAAAACATGAAACTTACTCTCATCGTAATCGACTAAAGGAAGGAATAAAACTTACACTCATTTTGGTATGAAAAGCTATCTTACAATTCAGGCAAGTGAGGGAGATGGGGATAAGCAGGTTGAAGGGAATGATGGAAAGGAGGCCAATGGGAGGAGGGAGCGATTAGAAGTCAACACTCTTGGGGAGGGACAGGGTCAAAAGAGAGAGCAGAAGAAACGTGGGACAGGATAAAGTGGAGGGAAATATAGGTAGTCTTACACAACATTGAATTGCTTGCCTTCCCAAAGGGGATGGGTGAGGAGGGAGCGAGGAAGAGAACTTGGAACTCAAAGTTTTAGGAACAACTGTTGAGTATTGTTCTTGCATACAACTAAGAAATGAGAAAAACAGGTAATGGGGTACAGAAAGTTGTCTTGCCTTACAAGACAAAAGAGAAGATGAGGATAAGAGAAGGGAGGGATTTTAGAAGGGAGGGCAGATTTGTGACAGGTCTAATTGGAATGCTTGGCGTTTTGGGGTGGTGGGAGGGGAGAAATGGGGAGAAAATTTGGAACCCAAAATTTTGTGGAAATGAATGTTGAAACTTAAAAAAAATAAATTTAAATGCAAAACCAAAAAAATTCATGGCTCTTCTTAAAGCAATTTACATATACCAGTAAGATAATTGGCATTTCCCAAGTAATTACTGTCAAACAATGTGCTTAACTTTGGGGAAAGAAAGAATAGAACAGAATCTTTTCTCTCAATTAACTCAGATTATATTGGAGGACAAGAGGAAAGTAAATGTGCAAATTTAATTACAAATAAGAGATATTTTTTCAATAAACCCTTACAAAAACTCTGCCAATTAACTGTCATCATCTCTGCCTATTTTACAGATGACACAATCTGATTATTTATTTAACTTTTTATATTCATTTTCGCAAAAGGTTGGGTTCCAAATTTTCTCCCCTTTTACCCCCTCCCCCCCACCCCAATACACCGAGCAATCTAATTTTCCCTATCACCAATCTGCCCTCTCTTCGATCATCCCTCCCTTTTCTCGTCCCCATCTTCTCTTTTGTGCTGTAGGGCCAGATGACTTTCTATTTCCCATTAACTCTATTTCTTATTTCCTAGTAGCAAGAACAAATACTCAACAGTTGTTCCTAAAACTTTGAGTTACAAATTGTCCCCATCCCTCCCTCCCCACCAATTACCTTCGGAAGGCAGGCAATTCAATATAGGCCAAATCTGTGTAGTTTTGAAAATGACTTCGATAATACTCGTGTTGTGTAAGACTAACTGTATTTCCCTCCATCCTATTCTGACTCCATTGTTTCTATTCTGTCTTTTGATCCTGTCCCTCCCCGAGTGTTGTTTCAAATTACTCCCTTCTCCTATTGCTCTCCCTTCCATCATCCCCCCCACCCTCCTTATCTCCTTCTCCCCCACTTTCCTGTACTGTAAGATAGATTTTCATACCAAAATGAGTGTGCATTTTACTCCTTCCTTTAGTCTAATGCGATGAGGGTAAACTTCATGTTTTTTTTTCTCAGCTCTCCTCTTTTTCCCTCCACTAAAAAGTCTCCTACTTGACTCTTGAATGAGATATAATTTACCCCATTCCATTTCACTCTCTATCCTCCCACGACATTTCTCTCTCACCTTTTACCTTAATTTCTTCTAAGATATGGTCCCGTCCTATTCAATTCACTCTGTGCTCTCTGTCACTGTGTATGCATGCATGCATGTGTGTGTGTGCATGCACACGTGTATATGTGTGTGTGTGCATGTGTGTTTATGTCTGTGTGTGGTCCCACCCACTACCCAGATACTGAAACGTTTTAAGAGTTACAAATATTGTCTTTCCATGTAGGAATGTAAAGAGTTCACCTTTGGTAAGTCCCTTATGACTTCTCTTTGCTGTTTACTTTTTCATACTTCTTCTCATTCTTGTGTTTGAAAGCCAAATTTTCTTTTCAGCTCTGGTCTTTTTATCAAGAATGCTTGAAAGTCCTCTGTTTCATTGAAAGACCATTTTTTCCCCTGAAGTGTTATACTCAGTTTTGCTGGGTAGGTGATTCTTGGTGAGTCCTAGTTCCTTTGAGTTCTGGAATATCCTATTCTACACCCTTTGATTCATTAATATAGAAGCTGCTAGATCTTGTGTTATCCCGATTTTATTTCCACAATACTGGAATTGTTTCTTTCTAGCTGCTTGCAATATTTTCTCCTTGACATGGGAAATCTGGAATTTGGCACAGTGTTCCTAGGAGTTTCTGTTTTGGACCTCTTTCAGGTGGTGATCGATGGATTCCTTCAATACTTATTTTGCCCTCTGGTTGTAGAATATCAGGGCAATTTTTCTTGATAATTTCATGAAAGATGATGTCTAGGTTCTTTTTTTGATCATGGCTTTCAGGTAGTCCCATAATTTTTAAATTGTCTCTCCTGGATCTATTTTCCAGGTTAGTTGTTTTTCCAATGAGATATTTCACATTCTCTTCCATTTTTTCATTCTTTTGGTTTTGTTTTGTGATTTCTTGGTTTCTCAGAAAGTCATTAGCTTCCATCTTTTCCATTCTAATCTTGAGAGAACTATTTTTTTCAGTGAGCTTTTGAACCTCTTTTTCCATTTGGCTAATTCTGCTTTTGAAAGCATTCTTCTCCCCATTGGCTTTTTGAACCTCTTTTGCCAATTGAGTGAGCCTATTTTTTCAAGGTGTTATTTCCTTCAGCATTTTCTTGGGTATTCTTTACCAAGGTATTAACCCGTTTTTCATGCTTTTCTTGCATCTCTCTCATTTCTCTTCCCAGTTTTTCCTCCACCTGCCTAACTTGATTTTCATAATCCTTTTTGAACTCTTCCATGGCATGAGCTCACCAGACATCCACCTCGGATATCTGGGATAGAGAGACCCCGACCTCCACGTCTTTCCCTGACGGCAAGCATTGTACTTCCTCATCAGAAATGAATGGAGGAAGGAACATCTCTTCCCCAGGAAAGTTGCTCTCTATGGTCTTATTTTGCTTCCTTTTTCTGGGCATTTTCCCATCCAGTTACTTGACTTCTGAGATTCCTCTTCACCCCTGCCCAGATCCACCCAGCTAGTGCTTGATGTCTGAGATTCAGATGGGCTTTCATTGGCGGGTGCAGCTGCTATTCAATGTGAGCTTACGTTCTGGTGCTTGGGTGCGGGCAGTGCCGCCTCCCAGGCTCAGTTCCCTCAGGCGGTTTATGCTAAGACCTTCGGTAATGGCCCTGAGCTCCTGTCTGATGCTCTGGGAGTCCTGGGCCACCACTGCTGCCTCTGTCGCTGCTTCTGCCGCTCCCTCCGCCTCTGCCTCCCAAAGGATCCTGAATATGGAGACACCCACCGCCCCACTCGGCCAGCCCAGAAGTCTGTCTCATTGACCTGGATTGCCTGTGGATGGAGGGACCTTCATGGCCACCAGAGGTTCTGACCTTGAATGGAGGGACCTTCATGGCCACCAGAGGTTCTGACCTTGAAGCCTGCTCAAATGTGCTCCTCTGGGGCCACACGGCCAGGGCTGGGCAGGGGTGGGCTCCACTTTCCGGAGTGCAACGGACCCCTGGGGACAACTTTCCAGGGCTCTCAGAACGGAAATCTCTTCCTCTGTGTTTCTCCCCAGCTTGCATTGATCCAGATTTTGTGAGGAGTTCTTTTTACAGGAAATTTCTTGGCTGTGGATTCGGAACTAGCATATGTGAGTCTTTCTACTCTGCCATCTTGGCTCCTCCCCGAGGCTATTTTTAAACTAAGTTCTTCATGAGAACAAGGTTACTATGCTATTCAGTACACCTCAAAGCTTACTAGGATAAAGTGGTTACACATTTATTGCATGATTTTGGAACAGAAGGACTACCAATTTAATTTTGAATAATCAGAGCAGAAAGCAGATTAAAATGCATAAAGGACATACTGAAATTTATTTTAAACTTGATTGAAAAGGAAAACAAAAAGTTCAGATTTGCTTTAATTTCACAAGAGCTAAACACATTTAAAATATTAAATCTGTTTTCCTTTTTATAAAGCTGGATTCAGTCAAAGCACCATTTAATACAGAAATATCTTTCAGTAAAAGAATATGGGGATTGTTGAGGACTAAAACTGAATTGAGCATGAGGGTTTTTTGAGAGAAGGAGTTATTAACAAAATTCGAGTTTGTCAGGCAGATAATTTCTCTCAGTTTTTCTTTTTTTTAAAATAGTTCTTGAGAAGGAGAAATAAGTAAGGAATTTCAGTTTAAAGAAGTCCACATAGAAATGCAAAGATTGCATGTAATAGAGATTTTGCTTTTGAAACATAAAGAAATAGAAAGATCTTAACGTGTTGAATAACTTCGACCAACACACACTGTCCTGAGACCTTTAGTCCTAATTGTAATAGAGAAGTGATGTATCAAGGTAGTGGACAATATAAACCCTATATCAGAAAAGTGCCCGGAGAGCCTGATTCTGGAACAAACATGTACTCGGGGCTTTGTCAGTTTGCTTCCTTTTTTGGACAATTTTTTTGAAAGGTCATCATCATCTGAATTCCTGTTAGAGGAATTAAGGGGTGTTCTATTACTTCATTTTTGTAGTGGGGAAAAAAAGAAAAAAAAAGGAAATGGCTATATTTAGATTTTCTGGGATCATTTTAAACACAATATGGTAATATAAATTTTTCCCTAAATGTACAATTATTGAATATCCTTTAGGAGCAATTAAGAAAGGAAAAGCAACAAATGAAATTAAAATAACAATATTGATATATCTTGCAGTGTATTTTTATTTTTATTTATTTATGTTTTGATAAAAATTTATTTATTTAACATTTTACATTCATTTTCACAAAATTTTGGGTTCCAATTTTCCTCTCCTTTTATCTCCTCCTGCCACCCCAATACACCGAGCATTCTAATTTTCCCTATCATCAATCTGCCCTCTCTTCTATCATCCCTCCCTTTTCTCGTCCCCATCTTCTCTTTTGTGCTGTAGGGCCAGATGACTTTCTATTCCCCATTAACTGTATTTCTTATTTCCTAGTAGCAACAACAAATACTCAACAGTTGTTCCTAAAACTTTGAGTTCCAAATTCTCCCCATCCCTCCCTCCCCACCCATTACCTTGGAAGGCAGGCAATTCAATATAGGCCAAATCTGTGTAGTTTTGAAAATGACTTCGATAATACTCGTGTTGTGTAAGACTAACTGTATTTCCCTCCATCCTATCCTGCCCCCCATTGTTTCTATTCTGTCTTTTGATCCTGTCCCTCCCCGAGTGTTGACCGCGAATTGCTCCTTTCTCCCATTGCTCTCCCTTCCATCATCCTCCCCACCCTCCTTATCTCCTTCTCCCCCACTTTCCTGTACTGTAAGATAGATTTTTCATACCAAAATGAGTGTGCATTTTACTCCTTCCTTTAGTCTAATGCGATGAGGGTAAACTTCATGATATTTTCCCAGCTCTCCTTTTTTTCCCTCCACCAAAAAGTCTCCTACTTGCCTCTTGAATGAGATATAATTTACCCCATTCCATTTCAACCTCTTTCCGCCCCACTGCATTTTTCTCTCACCATTTACCTTAATTTCTTTTAAGATATGGTCCCATCCTATTCAATTCACTCTGTGCTCTCTGTCTCTGTATGTGTGTGCATGTGTGTGTGTGCATGCACATGTGTACGTGTGCGTATGTGTATGTGTGTGTGTGGTCCCACCAACTACTCAGATACTGAAAAGTTTTAAGAGTTACAAATATTGTGTTTTCATGTAGAAATGTAAACAGTTCCCTTTTGGTAAGTCCATTATGACTTCTCTTTGCTGTTTACTTTTTTATACTTCTTCTCATTCTTGTGTTTGAAAGTCAAATTTTCTTTTCAGCTCTGGTCTTTTCATCAAGAATGCTTGAAAGTCTTCTGTTTCATTGAAAGACCATTTTTTCCCCTGAAGTATTATACTCAGTTTTGCTGGGTAGGTGATTCTTGGTTTTGAGTCCTAGTTCCTTTGACTTCTGGAATATCCTATTCCATGCCCTTCGATCCCTTAATGTAGAAGCTGCTAGATCTTGAGTTATCCTGATTGTATTTCCACAATACTGGAATTGTTTCTTTCTAGCTGCTTGCAATATTTTCTCCTTGACTTGAGAATTCTGTAATTTGGCCACAATGTTCCTAAGAGTTTCTCTTTTTGCATCTCTTTCAGGCAGTGATTGATGGATTCTTTCAATACTTATTTCTGGTTGTAGAATGTCAGGGCAGTTTTCCTCGATAATATCATGGAAGATTTTGTCTAGGCTTTTTTTTTTTGATCATGACTTTCAGGTAGTCCCATAATTTTTAAATTGTCTCTCCTGGATCTATTTTCCAGGTCAGTTGTTTTCCCCATGAGATATTTCACATTCTCTTCCTTTTTTTTCATTCTTTTGGTTTTGTTTTGTGATTTCTTGGTTTCTCAGAAAGTTATTAGCCTCCATCTGTTCCATTGTAATTTTGAGAGAAATATTCTCTTCAGTGAGCTTTTGAACCTCTTTTTTCCATTTGGCTAATTCTGCTTTTGAAAACATTCTTCTCCTCATTGGCTTTTTGAACCTCTTTTCTCAATTGAGTGAACCTATTTTTCAAAGTGTTATTTTATTCAGCATATTTTTGGGTCTCCTTTACATAGGTATTGATCTGTTTTTCATGCTTTTCTTGCATCTCTCTTATTTCTCTTCCCAGTTTTTCCCCCACCTGTCTAACTTGATTTTCAAAATCTTTTTGAGCTCTTCCATGTGCTGAGCCCACTGGACAACAACCTGGGGTGTCTGGGATACAGAAGCCTGGACCTCCACGTCTTTCCCTGATGATAAGAATAGTTCCTCGTCATCACAATTGAAAGGCGGGAACATCTTTACCCCATCAAAGAATCTTTCTGTAGTCTTATTTTTCTTCCCTTTTCTGGGCATTTTCCCAGACAGTTACTTGACTTCTGAGATTCCTGTCCACCCCCGCCTAGATCCCCCCAGCTAGTCCTTGGCGTCTGAGATTCAAATGGCTTTCTCATGGCAGGAGCGGCTGCTATTCAATGTGAGCTTAAGTTCTCATGCTTGGTTGGGGGCACGGCCGTCTCCCACACTCACTTCCCTCAGGGTCTTTATGCGGAGACCTTTGGTAATGGCCTTGAACTTCTGCCTGCTGCTCTGGGAGTTCGGGGCCACTGCTGCCTCTGCCGCTGCCTCTGCTGCTCCCTCTGCTGCTGTCTCCCGAAGGGACTTGAGTCACAGAGACACCCCGCTGCCCTCTCGGCCAGCCTAGACGTCTCTCTCAGTGACCTGTAGCGTCTGTGGGTGGAGGGACCTTTCTGGTCGCCGGAAGTTCCATCCCTGAAGCCTGCTCGGATCTGCTCCTCTGGGGCCGCGTGGCCAGGGCAGCACAGGGGTGGGCTCTGGTGTCTGGAGTGCGATGGACCCCTGGGGACGGCTCTCAAAGGTTCTCTGGAACAGAAATCTTTTCCACTGTGTTTCTGCGCGCCTTGCAGTCCTCCAGAATTTGTGGGGAGTTCTTCTTGCAGGAAATATATGGGCTGTGGGTTTGGAGCTAGCATACATGAGTCTTTCTGCTTCACCATCTTGGCTCCTCCCCATCTTTTTAAATGAGCATACGCTAATACCTAAAGAAGTGTGTTGAAAGAAGAGACATAAATATCTTTCCTGCATTTCCTCTTCACAAAGATATACTCTATGGTTAGACAAAATGTGAATAATACTACTTAAGCTATAAGTCTTAAAAATGAAATGCTTTTTCAATAAGTATTTTGAGCGAAAAAGAAAGAGAGATGTTTATACATAGTGAGAAAGTTTTAATAGTTTATACTGCATAGAGTATATAGAAATAAAATGAAGCATTATTTATGTTGCATTGAAATGTAAGTTATGGGGAGGATTCTGGGAAGATAGCATAGTACATCACAAAACATTTGCCTCTCCAAAATTCCTCCAAAAAAAAAAAAAGACAACCACCTTGGAACATCAGAAATAAACATGGGGTAAAGCCATAATCCTCCTAAGACCAATTGAGAAGACTCCTAGAAAGACTGAACCTCCGGAGGTGTAGGATTAGACTGAGTGAATGCAAAGATCTCCATGTTGATTCTTTAGAGTCAAACAAACAAACAAAAAAACAGGAGGAGATCCAAAAAGTAAGGCCTTGGAGCAGCTGGGTTGAAAAGCAGAAGCAGCCTTAGCATTAGACACTTTCATTTTGCATACAATATGGACATCTGACAGCAGGCTGTAGAAGACTGAAGGATGTTCTCCTGTCAAAGGATGCCAAGAACATTTATGATAATCGGAAGCATTCTGGGCTATGGATGCCGGGAGAAGTAGATAGAATCATTCTGCTGAGTGTAGTAATGAGAGGCAGGAGTCCTGTTGGCTTTTCACACTTGAAAGAGCGAAGATGCCTTGATTTCACTTCTCAGGAACTGAGGATAGCTCTAGTTTGGAGTCACAGGATGGGCAAAGAAGAGCAAGGTCATTTGCAGGACAGCATGGCTGAGGGACCTAAATGTGACTTAAGAGTAGAGAGGAGAGCCCTAGATGGTCCATGAGAGAGACCTAAGAAAATAACGGTTAGAAGGACCTGAGATTTGGAGTATCATACCCTACACCTGAGGTATTTCAACTTAATTACACTAACAACTGCTAAAGTAAAAATGGAACAAATAAATAAGAGTAAGAAAAGGAGAAAGAAGTCAACCATATATAGTTAATATGTGGATTGAAAAGATTCAAGTTCATATTGAGAGGGAAATAATGGAGATCAAAAACAATATTCCCTTTTCAATGAGAAGTGTCAAATGGTTGCAAGTAGGAAAAGGAGACATATAAGAAATTTTAAAAAGTTTTTAAAAATCAAATAAGAAAAAAAGGAGAAAAGAAAAAATAAGAGTAATTCAAAAAAATCAAGAAAATTATGATAAGAAAGTCAACACATTACAACAGAGAATCAAAAATTTAAGGAATAAAATAATTCCTTGAAAACTAGAATTGGCAAGGGGAAGTTAATGATGTTCTAAGACACCAAAAAATTTAAAAAAAAAACATTTTATATGAAAATAAATAGAAGACTAAATTAAACATCCTATCACAAGAACAAATAAACTGGGGATTGAAGAAAATAATAGAATAGATTATCTATTAATTATGATAAAGAAAAGAATATTAATATAAGAAATTATCAAGGAAAATTACCCTGAAATTCTTGAACAAAAAGTCTCACTAAAAATAAAATAAAAATCTGGGTATCACCGATTGAAAGCAATTCTTGAAGTAAAAATTTGCATGCATTTCATAACCAGGTTTCAAATTCCAAAGTTAAGGAGAAAATATTGACAGCAATAATAAATAAATAACATATTAATATTATGGAGCTACAACAAGAATTGCATGAGACCTAGAGGTTAATACTTTGAAGGAGTGTAGGTATCTGGATACTATATTCTGTAGAGCAAAAGAGCTGGGGTTATGACCAAGGGCAATTTATCTAGCGAATTCAAATATAATGTTCAATGAAAAAAAGATATTTAATGAAATAAAAGATTTTCAGGTTTCTCTAACAAAAAAACAGAATTTAAGTGAAAATTCAACATTTAACATTCAGGAGAAATATAAGGTAAATGTTAAAGACCAAATAAATGGACTTAATAAGGTCAACTTGTTCATATATGTGAAATATATATATATATATATATATATATATATATATATATATATATATATATATATATATATATATATATATTAGTACTCTTATGAGTCTTATCATTATGTGGTTTGAAAGAAAGATATAACTTGAGGTGAGTGTGATGGAGTGATTCTCTAAGAAAATAAAACTATCTAGGGAGAGGGAAAGAAAGGATTAATTATCTTGTACAAATGAAACATCTAAGGAAAAATTAATACAGAATATGCTAGGGGGGGATGATGGATAGTATTGGAGCTGTACTGTCATTAGAAATGGGTCAAATAAGGAAAAACACGCATTTGTATGTATGCATGCAAGTGTGTATGTATAAAAGACATCTAAATTCAGAAAGAAATTAGAGAACAAGGGAATAGGTTGAATGGGAGAGTATATGAGAGGGACTCGTACAGTGGTGGGTAGGTTAAAGAATTGGAAGGCAAGGTAGCAGATAGAAGTAAAGTAGAGGAGTGAGGAGCATGAGAAGAGTGAGAAGAATAATGAACAAAAAGAGAAAGGAAGAGAATACACAAGTAAGTGCAGCTTAGAATATGAAAGGAACAAATTTACCCATAAAATGGAAAAGATTAAAAATTTGAATTCAACATTATGTTGATTTCAGGAAATATTTAAAAAAAGAGAGATAAACACAAAGATAAAATAAATGGAAGGAATAGAATTTAGCGTGTAAAATATCAGGGAGAATAACCATGATCTCACACAAACTTAAAATTAAAATAGATTTAATCAAACGTGTAAACTAGAGAAACTGCATTATGTGTCAGCAATATTTTCCGATATTGTTTTAAATCCTTTAAAATACCTAGATTTTTGAAGTGATAATTGAGTATACATCTGCAAAAACTGACATAGGAACTATATAAACGTAAAATACTTCATACAAGTAAATTCATATCTAAATTACTTAGGTAATATTTATTTTTCATGATTAGGTAACAACAATATATGCTTTAAAATGACAATTTTACCTAGTCTATTTCTTCAATGTCATCCCAATTAAGTTACTATATATATATATATATATATATATATATATATATATATATATATATATATAATTTTACTGAGACAAAAATAATATAATAGCAATGCTCACTGGGAAGAACAACACATCAGGAACTTCAAAGAACAAGGGGAAAAGATGTAGTGGAAGCACCTAAAACTGTATCATAAAATGTGAACATCGTTGAAATGTAAAAATGATCATTTTGAGCCTGTAACCAAAAAATTCTTGCATAAATAAAAACATGTAACTTATATTAGGAGGAATGCAGAAAATATGGAGGAAAGATTTCATCAACAATTTTTTTGGTAGGAGGAGATTGGGTGGGAATATCTATTAGGTTGAGGTATTGGAAATGATGAGCAGATTGATTAGAAAAATTGAGAAGACTTGGGCATATGAAGGAAGATACTATTCATCTTGAGAGAAGAATATGATAGGAGGAATAATCATAGTATGGTCTTGCATGTATATGTATGAGTGTATATTTGTATATGTGTGTACTTTTATAGCAATGTGTTTGTATGTGTGTGTGTGTATCCATATCTACGCTTATTTGTAGACTTCTTTATGGTTGTAGGGGGAAGGAGGAGGAAAACAAAGATAAATGTCCACAACAGAGAAGAAAATACAACAACAAGGAAACAAAGAAAAGCTGAACACACTGAAATGAATATGTGTTATTAATTAATTATATGTTTCCTTGAAATGGAAATTTATTGTTTTATATTGAATTTTCTTACAGACTGTTGTATACATGACATTTTTTTTCTTTTTTTAAATATAAATTTAAAGATAAAAAATAAATACATATATAAAATTTAAAGAAAAAAGGAAACTAAAAGATACGTATGTAAGCACACATAAGTAACTAGATGGAAATTGAAACCTTTATTCATTTCAACAAGCAATTTAAATTTCATTTGCACTATCTATTATTGACCTAATTTTTTTTTGTTTAATTATTAGAATACAAAGATAAAAAACAAAGTAATCCCTGTCCTTATGGAGTTTATATTCCAATATCAAGTGAAAAGGACTTATGTAGGCAGTTCCTGTATGTTTCAATTTAGTATATACTAAATATAGATTTTGAATATACAGTTTAATGTGATGAATTCAATTTTATTGTTTTTTTTTTTTTAAATAGAAGAGACATAAAAATACCATTGATTAAATGTCGTTATTCATATAATGGTAAAAACTATAATTTGGTGGGGGGGGGGGGTACTTTGAAAACCGTTGTTTAAAACAGTTTTTTTTTTTTTAAGAAAAAGTTATCCTATTGTGTAAATACTGTGTTGCTTCATTTTCCTTTCACATGTGTAGTGAAATTATTATTGTTTGTAAGTCACTCAGTTAAACAGTTGATAACATTTAAGTTATTTAATTATAAAAATCTATCAGTACTTTGATGTTACTTTTTATAGTGGCACAAATAAAATAATAGTAGAACAAGATCATTTCAGCTCAGTAATTCAGATAGCAAATTCAAATCCATGTATGCTCATATATCTAAACATGTTTTAACGTTTGGACTTATTTAGTCAGAAGTTAGTGTCTTACAAGTCATCATTAAGACACTAAAATCATACAATCATATAGTGGAAGATAAAAGAAAAAATCTCAAATGAAGGAAAGAGAACTTCAAAATAGTGACTAAGTCATTCATTTGGGAATAGCTTCTTTTTTCTATATTAATTTTATTTATTTTCAGCTTTCTACAGTCACTACCACACAGCTTGGACTTCTTCCCCTTCCTCCCCCCACCTTTCCCCGAGACACCATACAATTTTATATAGGTTCTATGCATATATTCTTATTAAATACATTTTCATCATATTCAGGCTGTATAGAAGAATTAAAATGAATGGGAGAAATCATATAACAAACTAAAATGTAATACAAAAAAAAATTATCTGCTACATTCTGCCATTGAGTTCTATGATTCTTTCTCTGGATGTGGAAAGCATTTTGCCTTAAAAGACCATTGGAAATTTTCTTAAGTGCTTCCATTGCAATGAAGTTCCAAGTCTACCAGAAAAACAAAACAAAACAAAAAACTCTGGTACACTGCGGTTGTTGCTGTGCACAAATTCTCCTAGTTCTACTCCTTTCCTTCATTATCAGATCATATAAGTCTTTCCAGGCCTCTCTGAAGTCTTTCTCTTCATCATTCCTTATAGCACACATTTACTTAGTACCTATTCCCTCTATCTATGTTTATTCCTTTTATACTTCATATTAGATGCACAATTCTCAAGATTAGCAAGTATCATCTTCCCTTATAGGGAGATAAACAGTTTGCCCAAATTGAGTAACACGTTTTTCTTTTCCCCTGCATTTGAAGATTAGATTTTCTATTGATTTCTGGCGTTTTTGTCATGAAGATCTGGAAATCACTTATTTCGTTGAATGCCCATCTCCTTGCTTGAAATGTTATGCTGAACTTTGCTGGTCAATTGATCATTGGTTGTAGTCCAAGCTCTTTTGCCTTATGGGATATCATATTCCAATTCCTTTGATCTTCTAATGTAGAAGCTGCAAGGTCCTGTGTGATTCTGACTATAGCTTCTCGATATTTGAATGGTTTCCTTCTGGCTGCCTGTATTATTTCCTCCTTCATTTGATAGTTCTGGAACTTGGCAGCATTATTTCATGGTGTTTCGAGTTTGGAATCCCTTTTGGGAGGTGAACAGTAGATTCTTTTGATGACAATTTTGTCCTCTGGATCTAGCACGTCTGGGCAGGTTTCCTTGACAATTTCTTGGAAGATATTACCTACACTCTTTCTTTCAGCATGGCTTTCTGGTAGGCCAATAATTCTTAAATTTTCTCTCCTGGACCTATTTTTTCCAGGTCAGTTGTTTTTCCAATTAGATATTTTACATTTTCTTCTATCATCTCATTCTTTAGATTTTACTTCACTGATTCTTGATGTCTCATAGAGTCATTAGTTTCTACTTGCCCACTTCTAATTTTTCTCAAATTGTTTTCTTCAGTTAACTTTTGCATCCACTTTTCCATCTGTCCAATTATTTCTTTTAAGGAATCATTTTCTCCAGTTATTTTTTTCTACCCTATTTTCCATTTGTTCAATTTTCCTTTTTAACAAGCTGTTCTCTTCCTAGATTTCTTTTTTCATACTTTTAAAATCATTGGTCAGTTTTTCTTCTATTTCTTTCTTCACCTGTTCCAGGAGAGTGGTTTGTGCATGAGATCAGTTCATAGTCCTTTCTGAAATTTCAAGTGGGATTACAGTCTCTATACTGATCTCTTTGGTATTCATGTCTTGGTCCCTGTTTCCAAAGAGAGATTCTATGGTCTTTTTCATCCCCCTTTGCTTCTTGCTCCTGATGGTGAGGCTTCGTCTGTTGTGGCCTCTGGTTCTCTCAGTTAGAAGCTGGACATCCTGGTGTTGAGCTGCTACTTTGAGGTAGTAAAGAACAGGTGTCTTTTTTTCTTTTTGTTCACCTAGATTTGTCCTGGGGCTAGCTTGTTAATTGTGGGGGAGGGTTGATCTAGTCATGGGAGATCTTCTCAGCTAAGCTACAGCAAAGGCAATCTCAGTCCTTGGTGATCCTGACTGCTATCGTGTCTTCCCCTTTGCCCTGGAGTGCTTAGGCACACCTGAATGGTAGGGAGTTTCCAAACCCCTGGGACACCTCTCCTTCTGATTTGCCTCCAACACAGTAGGAGGAATATTCTTAGTGATCTTCCTAGCCTCAGGTGCTATGAGACTGTTTGCCCCTCCTGCTAATCTTGCTGATCCAGAATTTATCTGGGGACATATTTTATGTTTCTTTCTAGGTCAATATGGGGAGATGGAGAGAGCATTTACCAATCACTTCACCATTTTGGCTCCTGGAAGTTCAAGTAGGTGACTTACGGATGATTAAAATGTGGGTGAAAAGTGTCAGTAGCAGCTTCAACTGATACCTGGGGCTCAGTGGTTGTCACTTGCTTGGATTCTGCTGGTCTCCCAGTCTAGGCTGCCATTCTGCCATTCTTCTGTGCTGTTGCTGCCTGGGAAACCTGTAGGGGATTCCTGCTGCTTTGTGTGCTGTGGACTTACCCCCATGGAACAGCTCTTTACCATCCACTTTCCAGTCTTTGTGGGCTGTGAATCTGTCACAGTCTGACTCCTACTGGATTCTGCACCTCCAAAATTTGGCCAGATTCTCTTTTTAGAGCTATCTGAAGGAGTTTGTCCAATAGCTTAGGTGATTGTTGCTCTCACTCTGCTACCTTTACTCTACCCCTTTTAAATAGCTTTTTACAGTATTGAGCACAAAATCATAAAAAATCCCAGAATTTTACAGTATCTAGTGACCTTCCAGGTAATTTAGTCCAACGTCCTAGTCCAGTCATACAAAAAAAAAAAAATTCTCCCATCAATTTCCCAATAAATCTTCATCCAATCTCATAATACTTAAAATAATGGAAAATGCTTCACCAAACAGACAATATTCCATTTTGAAAAAGAATTAACAGAAAGCTTTATTATTATTCTCTTTTAGACCATCACTTGGCTTCCTTCACCTGTATAGCAGTTACTGAATGGGCTAACTCCCTTTTCTTGAACATGTGCAAAATAAAAGAGAGTTGCTTTTTCACAGAAAAATGTGGCAGTATTACTCAGTAGAAAAGCTACTACTCTTGCAGTGCTAGTTCTGACATTTATTGCAGTATATGACCTTAGGTAAGGTACACTAAAATTTTATTTCCGTATCTGTGAAATGATACTCATAGCATTTCCTAAACAAAACACAAGGTTAGCTCAGTATGTTTATGAATTTCCTGCTTAAGGAAACTTCAATTTGTAACCTGTCCATGTTCTCTCATCTACTGTGATTTTTTTCTCCATATCCTTTCATGAATTCCTGATGCAGATTCCGCAAAATAAAAGGTTAACCTTATACCAATACTTTCGTAACAATGCCAGGGTACTAATACAACATTAGGCAACTGCTTTTTGCTTTTTCTTAGTCGATGTTTATCTCAGTCTTTTATTGTTATAAATTAGTCCACAGTTTGCCTAAAACAGAAAGACCTGTTTCTGTCAGAAGACAGGAGCTACAGGTGGAAGGAGCTACTTTAGTCGGACTTTGAGCTTTGAATGTGTTAGAACTAATGATATTTAGGAACATAGTTAAACTCTTAACCTAATATGCCTTACCTTCTCAGACGTTAAGTGATTAAATAGAAGTGGGATATTGGATCCCTAAAATTAGGGAAACATGATTTGTAGGGGCTTAGTTCAATGACAAAGAGATGAGAAGTCTCTCCCTTGTAACCTCAATTTTTAAGTGTAGCAGAGGACACAGGAGAGGGAAGCATTATAACATATCTAGATTTTAGATAGTCAGGGTTAAAGTAATCACTGTTATACTGTCTGTAAATATTTTTGATGATATATTTTAGGAGACTTTATTTGTGTAATTCATCACCAACAATGTAATGTAGCCTATAGGTCTGCCATCTCTCCTTTATATTTTGAATAGCCCACAATTTGGATTCATTGGAAAGTGTGAGTATTTCACTGTGTAAGGTCATATATACTCACCAGGTGATAGATTACTTTTTAAGATGACTTGTTATAAGATTCATATGAGATTATAGCACAGCACTTTAAAACATTTAGATCACTATATAAATATAGTTTTATTTAAGTTTTTAAAGGAGTCTAATATATGTAATTTGCTATTGAAATATTATTATTTAATTTTTATAGGTACCTAGCATATCCCATCCAGCTATCTCCTAGAAAATCAGAATCAATCAGTGTAGAAATCTTACCTTCTACCCTCTTTTTGTACATACAACTTCAAAACATTTCCCATGTCTTTACCCCTCACACACACACACACTGATTTTGCCACCTGTTACTATATTACTCATTAAAGAACAGTAGAATCAATGCACCACTTTTACTTGAAAGATTGTGCTCATGCAAACCTTATGTCATTACCCATTTTTCCTGTACTTGCATAGATTAAAACACTTCAGTGACTTGTATTTCCTTCTATTTGATGTATCCCTTGTAATAGCAAGCAAGGTAGAATTTTTTTCTGCTTTTTTTTTTTCTGGAATGAGTTTTAGTCAATCAGGACCCTTTGATTGAGTTTTGTCTTTGACTAAATCAATCAAGAATCTTTGATTGGAAAAAAGTATATACATTACATTGCATAGAGAGAGAAACACACCTGAGAGAGAAGAGGGAAAAGCCATCCATGAGCTGGCTAGGAAATTTGCTTGTGAGGAGTTCTAACAGAAATAATGTTTGTAATGTTGGCACTTTGTTGATCTTTGTAGATTTCTCAGACAGAATACCTGTCTGTTACTCTTTATGATATAATTGAGATGACTACACTAGTAACATGTATTAATATTGCAATAAAAGTGTTAAGCTTTGTTTCCCTAGAAACAGAAATTGCAGGCAGGAGCCCCTGGAGTCTGCTATCATGCTGAAGCAGTAAGAATTTGAATTGGAACACTCCACATGAGCTGGGACAAGGAGCATGAGCAAATACATGACTTCATGTGAACCCAGGCAAAAGCTGGGTACAGTTGGCCTACATAAGAGATGTTTAGTTTATTGCTCAATAGAGTCCATTATACTATGGTATTAGAACCATAAAATAATTCACAGCAACAGTCCTGAGGTGTTCTGCCATGATTGGCTTAATATTCTTCCATCATTAGAATATAAACTCTCTTTAGGTTCAGACTGTATAACTGTTGTATTTGTATTTCCATTTTCTTTCAAAGAGCATAGCATATAGTTGACTCGTAAGAAAGTTTTCATTTATTCGTTCGTGCATGGAATATAACAGAATTTTAATAAATATTTAATAAATTAACTTTTGTCATTTAAAGCAGCTGTCATGCTCACTCTGATACAAGTAAACAAGACCACTTATCATTCCCTAATCTCATCTCAATCTTTGTAAATGTTAGGAATAACTCCCCTCATTGTTTCCATTTTAATTCTTCCCTTATTAAATGACATAACAGGGCTGCAGTCACTTTCCTAAACCTTTTCCTGATCATGTATTTTCTTGAGTCTTCATTTTGTTTTAACCACTTCTTGGCCTTTTTATGTCACTGTTTTTGAACCTTTCCAATACACCAATAATATAATTTTAATGAAATTGTCCTCCCCTTTTACATCAGAGGTTCTCAAACTTTGGGGGCTCAAGACATCTTTATGATCCTCAAATTACTTAGGATCTCATTTTGCTTATATTGTTTATATTTATTTTTTACATTTTTGGTATTAGAAATTGAAATTGGCATACTTTTATATGTTTATATACATACAATCATTTCAAATAAACATAATATCCTCAATATAAATGAAACACCTTATTAAAAATAAATACTTTCCAAAATAGAAAAAAGGAGTGTTGCTTTCATTCAAAATGGTGTTCCATAAAAAGCAACTAATTAAACTAAGTAACTTTCTTTCAATGGCTATAATATTTCAATACACAGCAAAAGCTTTACATATCCTTCCAATTTCTGAATACATTTTTAAAAATGTGTATTAAGGGTCAAAATTTATTGGAATTAATTAAGTTCTTTGCTTAATTTAAGTACAAGTACTGGCAAATTAAAAAAAATTATATTTTTACAGTGAGTTTATTGCAGTAAAGAACATAATGACTGTTTATGCAATTTGATGTCACCAACTGGATTTTCATTAAGCTGCCAGTTGTTTTGCCTATCATTATTTTTACATCATCAGTGCAAATATTAACATGATTATTCTAGGATTCACTATTAGATTCAGCAGAGTAGTTTACCAATTGAAAACAATACTTGTTTTTGTGGTCAAGTAGTGAAATAAAAGATCTTCATTAATAATTTAATAACAAATAAATGTTAGAAAAATGACAGCTAGGGTTATTTTTTTATTTGTAAGAAAAAATTTCAATTTTGCATTTATCATATTAATATTTATATTTTTAATTGAATGCTTAATTCAAAGGATATGTAACCTTCAGAAAACTCCCTGGAACACTTGGAAAAGAATGAAAAATACAATTAATAAATTAGTATTATCATAAAATAATATTAACCTCATGAATTCCCTTGAACGTTTACATAGATTTTCAAATGTTAATGTACTACAGTTTGAGAACTACTGCTTTAAAAGATTATGGATACCTTGGGGAGAGGAACAATATTTTAACTCATCCTTATATCTGCAACATGTAATATCATGTATCATACATGGTAGGAAACCTAGCATTGCTTTTCCTGGAAATGAAATGAATTTCTACCAAGGCTTCTAACACGTAGGCTAAAAAGCTAAATATCCCTAATTCTGAGACATTGCTCAACCATATGATATACTCTCCACAAAGTTTATTATTCTAGCAACGTCTTTGAAGACACTTGCCAGTTTGCCAATTGGCAAATGCGTGGCATTTGCGTGGCAATATGTGGCATCTTGAACCAATCACAGTATTACATATATGATCTAGGCAGAATAGAGTACCCTTCTCCATCTGAAAAAAATATAACAACTAAATTCATTGTAGCAACAAGATAAAGCCTCTCATATCTACATATCTAATAATCTACTCTTACATTTTTCACTTTGTCATTCTACCACTTTAACAATAAGAACAACAAAATTAGTATGATATAAATATTGTAAAATCAAATCTTCTAAACTAGACCTAAGTCAAGCCACTTCAATCATTCAGGGTCTACAGAATGTGATGAAAAAATGATGCATTAGTTTTAAAAGTCAATTAAAAAATTACTTATTATGATACTTGAAAGGATACAATTCAATGAAAATTAACGTTTGTGTAGTGTCATTTGCCTTGTAAATAGCAGAACTACCTTGTCAGGTAAGAAAGTAGTAAAGGAGTTTTGAAAGTGTGGGGAAAAGCCTAAATGATGTGAGAATACAAGAGTGAATGAACTCCTGTAGAGCATTTACAGTATTTTTTTTCCCCAGGAAGAATAATGTTAGGTTCTAAACTGAGAGGATGAAGAAAGAAGGTGACATGAGAGACAAAAAAAGATGGAAAGTTAAAATTAGCAGTACTAAGTTGGTTAGCAAAGTTAAGAGTAGGGGAGAGCAGCAAAGTGAAAACCTTTACAGTGATTTTTCTAAAGCAATATCCAAGTGTTCTTTAATGGTAGTAAAAGTGATAGATAATGGAAGTAATCCAAGGCTGGATTTTGGCAAGGCAAATTAAGTCATGGAAAAGGGGACAAGGGATTCAATTATAAGCAACACTACAAAATTGAAGCATATAACAAAAGAATTGAAGTAGCAAAGGGAGGAGAGAATAATCTGCTAATGATCAAGAAAGTATTGAAGAATGGGGGCATTAAAGTTCACAAAGAAGACAAAGAATAAACATTTGCATCTTATGTAATGAGCTAAATGGATTTCAAAGTTCATGAATATTCAATTGAATGAATTTTCTGTAAGAGAATGATGAGCTGTAGGTAAGAATGAGGAGTAGAAGACAATGTCAAGGAAGCCAGTAGAGTGAAGGACTAAGAATTTAGCGTACTTTAAATGTTGAATCTCCCTTCTTGGAGGCCAAAGATGAGATGGAGTGTCCAGGAAGGCATTCAACCTCAGCCCATTCAGAAAAGTAAAAAATGTCCTCAGGTAGTAAAATTGAATAGTATAAAACTCAGAGGAAGAAGCAAGCTCATTGAGCGATGTTTTTAAAGAGAGAATGCACAAGTGCATTTAAAGATAAATGAGTATTCCAGCTCTCTTATGGAGGCAAGGAATGTGAAATCTCTTTGTATAGGTTATTCCTTCACTGAAGCAAATAGCAAGCCATTTTAGCTTACATTTTTGGAGAATGAACTGACACTCAGAGACCTTAAATAACTTGCCCATGTTTATATTGCTGGTTGTTAAGAATCAAAGGCAGAAATATATCACATATCTTCTTTCTTCTGCCTTGGTATTCTATCCTGTATGCCATGTTGCCTTTCTTTTCCTCATTGTTTTGAATTAAATTCAGAAGTCAAATGTATTCCTTGTACTCATGAGAGAAAGAAACATTCCTGTGTTACATGAAGAATTTATTTGGTGTTCTTATGTTATGACAGAGAGAGAGAGAGAGAGAGAGAGAGAGAGAGAGAGAGAGAGAGAGAGAGAGAGAGAGAGAGAGAGAGAGAGAGGAGAGGGATCGGCAGAGAGAAAATGGCATAGGGAAGACAGGAATTGGCTGAACCCTACCCAGGTTCCCTCAAAAACTTTAAATCAAACCACTAAACAGATTCTGGAGGGACAGAATCTACAAAAAGATGGAGTTAGACAATTTTTCACTTTAAGATAACTTAGAAAGACTTCAGGAAAGTAATGTCTCACTTAGGTAAAAGGGGAGTACAACCCAGGAAAGACATCTTCTGAGTGAGGCATTGGGAGGTTCTTAGCTACAACACAAATTAGCAACCACAGTCTCTCAATCCTGACTCAGTAAGCCAATTGTG
This sequence comes from Bettongia penicillata ogilbyi, assembly GCA_023548195.1. Taxonomy (NCBI): domain Eukaryota; kingdom Metazoa; phylum Chordata; class Mammalia; order Diprotodontia; family Potoroidae; genus Bettongia; species Bettongia penicillata. Next base: position 1,952,946 of record JAJHZJ010000350.1, on the reverse strand, counting down.
AGGCAACCAACCTGTTGAGGGCTAGGGTGGAGTGCTTGTTGACAAGATCAGGAAAGGCCTTCAGGGAAACTCTTTTTTGACTGTGCTCATTATCATCCAGAATGGCTCTTCCTGCTCCCCAGATGTTGCTGCCACTGTGAGACAAATATGGAAACTACACAAAACAAGGGATATGTAAAATAGATGTCTTCTAGGCTAACAGTCTTTAAAGACAATAAGACTGGCCAAATCACCGGGACAGGACATGAGCAGAATGTCACGTAGACTTGCAGATTCTGTCTATATAAACCCTAACCCTCAGATCAATAAACGGAATTGGCCTATCTTTTCCCACCTCCCGTGTCTCTTTTCTTCAACCACTTCACCAAGCTGTGTAAAGATGCGGGTTGACCACTACACCAACCCAAATGCAAAATGTATATTGCCAGGCCAGAAATCAAGTAACTACAAGTATGACTAGGTCAGACCACCACAGCACGCTGAGCAACTGAAGCTCCAGTGCACAATACCATTGCCAAGCCCCTGATCCTCAGCATAAGAAACTTGGGACAGAGTCCTGTTGCACTAGGAGGAGAGCTCAACTTTAAAAGCTACAAAATGGGTAAGAGATTATCAAAGAACAAAAAATAACTGAGATCACCAAAAGCTAAAATGATGACAGGAAAGATCAAAGCAAACTCAGAGAAGGACAACATTGTCAATCTATCAACACATGAAACCTCAAAAGGAAATGTGAATTGGTCTCAATTATCAAAAGCTTTCTTGGAAGAGCTTAAAATAGGATTTCAAAAGTTAAATAAGAGAGGTAGAAGAAAAATTGTAAAAATAAATGAGAGTCATGCAAGAGAGAGTCAACTGCTTGGAAAAGGAAAGAAGAACAAAAAAAGAATCAAGAAAACAATTCCTAAAAGCATACATTTGGTTAAATGGGGGAAAAATTATCCACTGAAGTAAAAAGTTACTCAAAAAATAGAATTGGACAAATGAAAAACGAGGTAATCCCAATTGTTATTCAACATTGTACTAGAAGTGTTAGCTTTAGTTATAAGAAAAGAAAAAAAATAAATTGACTAAATCAAAATAGTGTATCACCAATTCACAGCATCCAGAGTAATCATGAACATCATGGTGCAATTCAAAATCACAAAATACCACCAACGTTCCCCATGGAAGGAAGAACATAAACATTTATTGAAACCCCAATCCATCAAAGCAAAAAGCAATCTAAGCACAATAAGAATGCAGAGGACAATACCATCCCCAAGCCTTCCCCTGCCAGGCTTTCCACAAGCCAGATTCATTACACTCATCACAAGCAGGCTCTCTTAAACAAAATCAGAATCACAAAATCACTCACATTACTCAGAAGCCTTCATCTTTCCTGGCTCTGACTGTTCTCAAGACTAACTTTCTCTCAGTTCTACTTTACCTCTGCCTCTTCCTGCTCCACTCATTCAGCAAACTCCTCTCACCACTGGTTCCATTTGACATAATGGGACTATTAGTGAATAGGAAACATTTTCCACTTCAAATTACCACTACACTCAGATGCAAGATCTTTTATATTCATTTCATAGGTCGATGGAGCAACTGATGTCAACAGAACTTTACAACAATATAACAAGGATCACACAAAATGAACACATAAAACAAATCTTAGGATAGGGTTTGAGCACAAGTACCCCATCATTCCTCCTTCAGACAAATGGGGTCCAAACTCTTGGGGTAAAAGACAAAGCTATTTCCTGCTGAGATCGAATGTAGAGCTGTCCCTTCCCCAACAGGTCCCATTTGAGAGATCAGTTATTTAGCTTGCATCTGGAGATTGGCTTTCTTCAGATCAAGGGATGACAACTCACAGTCACAGGGAGAGGGTGAAGCCTGGCTTAAGTGAACAGGCATCTGGATGTGGATAGTATTAAACCTGCAGAAATCAAATCTGGCAAACAAGGTACACAGATGAAAAGGCAAAAGAAACAAAGAGGCAGTAACCAGAAGTATGGTTGATATAGGGTCAACCATGAATCTGGAGTGTGTGAACCGATTATCATAGCCTCATTCAGTATTATTTACTGTTTTCCAATTTGCAGTTCTGGACTCATCATTCTGGCTAGAGGTATGCCCTCTTTAATCTGAACTGGAGCCTGGCCAACCCACCATTCTCCCTGCTGGTATGATAAACCTGAATACAATGATTCAGAATGTTCTGAAGGGGCAGCCCCTAACTCTCTGCTCAGTCTAAAATCAAGCCTCTTTCTTTGAAACACTTTATACAGTTCATTAGTTGGAATGCCATCTATTCTTCCAGAAACTACCCCTGCTCTCAACAGAACAGCAAATAACTCTTTTCTTATTGAACCACTCTGACCATGAATCCAATGACTATTCATTCTTCTCTCTTGAGAAAATCTATCATTTACACTTCTCAACATCCAAGGTTCCAATGATTCTCCCCTCTTTTGCTTGAAGTAACACAAAACATCTGTGGCCTCCTATTGAACAAAATCCTCATTTACCTTTCCAAACACTGTGGGGGCCCCCAAATTCCCATTGTTCCTTCTTACTACTGGCCAAACCTCAGCATCCTCACTTGTTTCATTCTCCTCTCATGCATCCTCCTGGTCTGTGTTTAACTTGGAATCAAGCCCAGCTGTGCAAGGGCTGCATTCACTTTGCTATTGTTAATTTTTAACCTCCTGTGACACAAACCAACAACAACCCTCTCTTTGACCACCCCAAACTCTCCAGCTTCCTTTCCCAAAGGACAGCCCAAACACTGCGAGACAAAAAGCCTCTCCTGCAAACCAGCCAACTCCTCTTCCATCTGAGCCTTCTCCTCCAGCAGCCAGTCTGCTCATTTACATACAACTCCATGGCCTGTTAACAAGACCCATCCTCTTCTACATACCCCTGCCATCCCCAAGCCTTCCCCTGCTAGATGTTAGGCAAGCCAGGTCCACTACACTCTTCACAAACAGGCTCTCTTAAACAAAATCCAATCACAAAATCACTCAAGCTACTCAGGACCTTTCATCCTTCCTAGCTCTGACTTCTCTCAAGACTAACTTCCTCTCATTTCTGCTCTAGTTCTGCCTCTTTCTACTCTACCCATTCAGCAAAATCCCCCCACCAAGGGCTCCATGTGACTTAATAGGCCTATTAATGAATAAAAAAGATTTTCCAATTCAAATTACTATTACAAAAATCAAAATAATTGTGAGGTACTTCATCACAATGACTAGATTGGCCAACATGACAAAACAAAAAGATCTTAAATGTTGGAGAAGATGTGAGACAGAACGCTAATTCGTTGTTGGTGGAGATAGTATATGATCCTACCATTAAGAAGAGCAATTTGTAATTTTGACAAAAGGGCTATAAAATTGTGTATATCTTTTGACCCAGCAATACCACTTCCAGGGCTTTATCAGAATTTGATAATAAAAATGGGGAAGGAACCCACAGGCAAGAAATATTTATAGAAGCTCTTTTTTGTTGTGACCAAGAACTAGAAATCAAGGAGATGGCCATCAATTGGGAAATGGCTAAACAAGGTGTGGTGTATGAATGTAATTGGACACTATTTTTCTAAAATAAATGACAAACAGACAGATTTCAGAAAAAACAACTTTGAAAGACATGTATGAACTGATGCTGAGTGAAATGAGCAGAATCAGGAAAACAATATGCACAGTAAAAACCACAGTTTGTGAGAACTGTTTCTGAGAGTCTTAGCCCTACACAATAATTCAAAGACCTAAAACATTTCCAAAGGACTAGAGACCCAAAATACCATCCACATCCAGAGTAAGAATTATGGAGTTGGAACACAGAATCAAACAGAGTATTTTCTGTTTTGTTTTGTTCTTTTTAGTGTTTCTCATGATTTCTCCCATTTTAATTCTGTCACATGACTCATGTGAAAATTTGTTTAATAATAAGAATGTATGTATAGAACACATATAAGATTGAAGGCTGTTGCAGAAAAGTTGTGAGGAGGAAGGAGGAGAAAAAAATCAAACCTCGTGGAAGTGATTGTTGAAAACAGAAAGCAAATAAATTAATTATAAAGAAAAATAAAGCATTTAAACAACCAAAAAAGACTTCATTTCTCAAAGATGTCTATTTTTTGATTTATTTGAATTTCTGAGAGATATGTCAGCCTTTCTAATTTCAGCTTAAGCAACATAAATTATTTTCCCTCTTATTTTAGCTCTGCGTTCTGTTTTAAATGTGTTGCTTTTTAAACAACATATTGTTAGATTCTGCTTCTTATCTGTTCTGCTATACAATTCCATTTTATAGATGAGTGCATCCTAATTCACATTCAGAGTTACAATTACTAGCTTGCTTTTTTCCTCTATACTGTTTTTTTTTTCTGTTTATTCTTTTCTCTCTCTCTTTATTTTCTCCCTCTTGTAATGCCTGAACACTTCATTCATTTATCTGCCCTGTCTTTGATTATGCTGGCGTTTTCTTATCTCTTTCCATCCTGCTTCCTTTTGGGTAAGAAAGATTTATATTGAGAATTATGTATGGAGAGAGAGAGAGAGAGAGAGAGAGAGAGAGAGAGAGAGAGAGAGAGAGAGAGAGAGAGAGAGAGAGAGAGAGAGCTTCCCCATTTGAATTTTCCAAAATAGATGTAAGGTTCAAACTTTTCCCACTTCCCCAATATTTATTTTGTCCTCAATTGTAAAGTTCTTCCTCGCATGACTCTTTCATGTGTGATAATATACCTCATTCTACCTCTTCTTATGCCACGGCATCCTGATTTCTTCTCAATCCATTTTTTTTTTTTTTTACATCAACACAGAATAGTTTTTTCCCCCACGCATCTTCATTCTATGTAGAATCTTTTTAAGTGTCTTAATTACAGCAAAGTTCTTAGATGTTGCATGTATCATCTTACCATATAGATAGGTAAATAGTTAAAGGTGATTGAGTCACTTATGGTTTGTCTTTCATATTCATCGTTTTATGCTTTTCTTGAATCTTGTGTTTGAAAGTAAAAATTTCTATTCAGCTCCGCTTTTACATCAAGGAAGCTTGAAAGTCATCTCTTTCATTAAATATCCATTTTTCATCAACAAATTATATTCAGTTTTGCAAGTGAGTTATTGTTGATTAAAATACAAGCTATTTCTCCATTCAGAATATCATATTCCAAGTCTTCTACTTCTTTAATGTCATAGCTGCTAAATATTGTATGACTTTGAATATGGTTCCATGGTACTTGAGTAAGTTCCTTTGGGGCTGCTTCATATATTTTCTTCAAATATGTGGTTTAGCCCCTTTTATGATCTTGGCTTTCATGTAATATTATAATTTTTACATTTTCTTTACTCAATCTAATTTTCAAGGCAGTTGGATTTTAACTAAGATATTTCATATTTTCTTTCCAGCTTTTCATTCTTTTGACTTTTAAAAAATGATTTTCATACCTCAGTGAATGTTAAGTTCCCGTTTGTCCAATTCTATTTTTTAAGGAAAAATTTTCTTCAGTGAACTCTTGTACCTCTTTCAATTTTTCCAATTCTGCTTTTTAAGGTGTTATTCTTTTCGGTATTTCTGTGTCTTGTTAACTAAAGCCTCAATTAGTTTTCTATATTTTCTTTCATTGCTCTAATTTCTTTCTACCTACTTTTCTTCTACCATTATTACTTTATGTTGCAAATTTAAATTTAGCTGCTCCTGGAATTCTGGTTGGAATTATGCCCAATTATTTTTTTTCCCCATTTGAGGCTTTGCTTGTTGCTGTCTTGAATACATTGTCTTCTCAGTTTGTAACTTTACTGATCCTGTCACCATAGTACATTTTTATGGACAGGTTCATTTTATTTGTGGTTTGGTCATTCATTGTATTTTCTGTTTGTTCACTTCTCACAACATTTCTTGATTTGAAAGTATTATTGTTGGACTCTGTTGCTAGCTTGGAGTAGAAAGGGATTCTGTCTCAAGCTTCAGGTTTTTTCATGCTGCTGTTTTCAAATCTCATTTTAGGAAGTTCTCGTTTTCTGGTTCTTCCAAGTTGGTATTATCTCAGGAGAGGTGTGGTCATTTTGTTTTTCCTCTTCATTCTGACCTTTACTCAAGGATGATCCCTGGTGCTTCGATTACATATTCTCTGCACTAATCTCCTCTTCCATGTCACAAATCATTTTTTGCCAACGCCCTGTGTTTTCTAGACCTAAAACAATGTCCATCTCTGGGCTTTTGCTGCTTATTTCATTCTGGAATCAGATTTGAGAGGTTAATTTAAATTTGTTTTGAGGGGTATGTTGGGATACCTCAGCTGAGTACTTTCTGTATTCTGTCATCTTGGTTCTTACTCAAAGTACTTTTTCACAGGATATTCCCCGTGAATAAAATGCCTTTCCTCACCACCTATGTCTCCTAGATTCCTTTAAGATTCAGGTGAAGTCTTCCGCTTCCATCTCATGTCTTCCTTACATGATCCAAATGCAGCACATATATGGAGATAAGCATTACCCAATCAGCAAGAAATATAATTGAGGCAGAGTTCTGAGTAAATGGTACTGAAATAAAGAGTTCATAGTCACTCTTAATGAAGTGGACCTCAAATATTACTCAGTATTTGAGCCTATATTCTGCTAGGGACTTATTTTTATAAGACTTGATAATAGATTTGACACTTGAACACTCTAGAAGGATCACAAGAAATATAGAATCCTATTGGTTGATAGACTTTGTTTTAAGGGCCAAAAGGTGATGTATAAGCCCATCAAAATGAGGTGTCTCGAGTTGAGTAAAGTATGAGGGGCATCTCCACTGACTAAATGGTCATAAGATGGTTGGATGCTAATGCTGCATAAAAAAGAGTGCTCTGGATACTCAATAATAAATCGGAGGATTGAGGAGGAGCCAAGATGGTGGAGTAGAAAGACTCACCTACCCTAGCTCCAAATCCACAGCACATATATTTTCTGCAAGAAGAACTTCCCATAAATTGTGGAGCACTGCAAGGCATGCAGAAACACTGTGGAAAAGATTTCCATTCCAGAGAGCCCTGGAGAGTCATCCCCAGGGGTCCGTCGTGCCCTGGAAAGTGGAGTCCACCCCTGAGCTGCCCTGGCCGCATGGCCCCAGAGGAGCAGATCCGAGCAGGCTTCAGGGACAGACCCTCCAGCAGCCGGGAAGTTCCCTTCACCCACCGACGCTACAGGTCAGTGAGAGAGATGTCTAGGCTGGCCGATAGGGGAGCGGGGTGTCTCCATGGTTCGGGCCCCCTTGGGAGGCAGTGGCAGAGGCAGCAGCTGAGGCAGTGGCGGGGGGAATGGCAGAGGCAGCAGCAGAGGCAGCGGTGGTGGCTCAAGATTCCACCAGCAGGCAGAAGCTCCATTATCGAAGGCCTCTGCATAAAGCCCCTGAGGGAACTGAGCCTGGGAAATGGCCCTGCCCCCACCCGCACCATTACTGAAGCTCTCTGCATAAAGCCCCTGAGGGAAATGAGCCTGGGAGATGGTCCTTCCCCCACCTGCCCCATTACTGAAGGTCCCTGCATAAAGTCCGTGAGGGAACTGAGCCTGGGAGGCAGCCCTGCCCCCACCCAAGCACCAGAACATAAGCTCACATTGAATAGCAGCCACTCCTGCCATGAGAAAGCCCATTTGAATGTCAGACCCCAAGCACTAACTGGGCAGATCTAGGCAGGGGTGCAGAGGAATCTCAGAAGTCAAGTAACTGCCTGGGAAAATGCCCAGAAAAAGGAAGCAAAATAAGACCATAAAGAGCAACTTTCCTGGGGAAGAGATGTTCCCACCTTTCAATTCTGATGACAAGGAACTATTCTTACCATCAGGGAAAGACGTGGAGGTTGGGGCCTCTGTATCCCAGACATCCCAGATGGATGTCTGGTGGGCTCAGGCCATGGAAGAGCTCAAAAAGGATTTGGAAAATCAAGTTACACAGGTGGACGAAAAACTGGGAAGAGAAATGAGAGAGATGCAAGAAAATCATGAAAAACGGGACAATACCTTGCTAAAGGAGACCCAAAAAAATGCTGAAGAAAATAACACCTTGAAAAATAGGCTCACTCAATTGGCAAAAGAGGTTCAAAAAGCCAATGAGGAGAAGAATGCTTTCAAAAGCAGAATTAGCCACATGGAAAAACTGGTTCAAAAGCTCACTGAAGATAATAGTTCCCTCAAAATTAGAATAGAACAGATGGAGTCTAATGACTTTCTGAGAAACCAAGAAATCATCAAACAAAACCAAAAGAATGAAAAAAAAGGAAGAGAATGTGAAATATCTCATGGGAAAAACAAATGACCTGGAAAGTAGATCTAGGAGAGACAATTTAAAAATTATGGGACACCTGAAAGTCATGATCAAAAAAAGAGCCTAGACATCATCTTCCATGAAATTATCAAGGAAAACTGCTCTGATATTCTAAAACCAGAGGGCAAAATAAGTATTGAAGGAATCCATCGATCACCACCTGAAAGAGATCCAAAAAGAGAAACTCCTAGGAATATTGTGGCCAAATTCCAGAATTCCCAGGTCAAGGAGAAAATATTGCAAGCAGCTAGAAAGAAACAATTCCAGTATTGTGGGAATACAATCAGGATAACTCAAGATCTAGCAGCTTCTACATTAAAGATTCGAAGGGTGTGGAATAAGATATTCCAGAAGTCAAAGGAACTAGGACTCAAGCCACGAATCACCTACCCAGAAAAACTGAGCATAATACTTCAGGGGAAAATATGGTCTTTCAATGAAACAGAGGACTTTCAAGCATTCTTGATGAAAAGACCAGAGCTGAAAAGAAAATTTGACTTTCAAACACAAGAATGAGAAGAAGCATGAAGAAGTAAACAGCAAAGAGAAGTCAGAAGGGACTTACCAAAAGTGAACTGTTTACATTCCTATATGGAAAGAAAATATTTGTAACTCTTAAAACTTTTCAGTACCTGGGTAGTTGGAGGGACCGCAAACACACATACACACGCACACACACACATGCACACACATGCACACACACACACATGCATGCATGCACATACAGAGACAGAGAGCACAGAGTGAATTGAATAGGATGGGACTGTATCTTAAAAGAAATTAGGGTAAATGGTGAGAGAGAAATGCAGTGGGAGGAAAGAGGGTGAAATGGAGTGGCCTAAGTTATATCTCATTCAAGGGAAAAGCAGGAGACTTTTTAGTGGAGGGAAAACGAGGAGAGGTGAGAAAAAAATAAGAAGTTTACCCTCATCACATTCGACTAACAGAAGGAATAAAATACACACTCATTTTGGTATGAAAACCTATCTTACAATACAGGAAAGTGGGGGAGAAGGAGATAAGCAAAGTGGGGGGATGATGGAAGGGAGGGCAATGGGAGGAGGGAGCAATTTGAAGTCAACACTCGGGGAGGGACAGGATCAAAAGACCGAATTGAAGCAATATGGGGCAGGATAGGATGGAGGGAAATAGAGTTAGTGTTACACAACATGACTATTATCGAAGTCATTTTCAAAGCTACACAGATAGGGCCTATATTGAATTGCCTGCCTTCCCAAAGGGAATGGGTGGGGAGGGAAGGATGGGGAGAATTTGGAACTCAAAGTTTTAGGAACAACTGTTTAGTATTGTTGTTGCTACAAGGAAATAAGAAATACAGTTAATGGGGAATAGAAAGTCATCTGGCCCTACAGGACAAAAGAGAAGATGGGGACAAGAGAAAGGAGGGATGATAGAAGAGAGGGCAGATTGGTGATAGGGAAAATTAGATTTCTCGGTGTATTGGGGTGGGGGGAGGGGATAAAAGGCGAGAAAATTTGGAACGCAAAATTTTGTGAAAATGAATGTAAAAAGTTAAATAAATTTTTATTTTAAAAAAAATAAATCGGACGATTTTCCATGTAAATAAGTTACTTTGCCCCCTGAATTTTGTCACCATAATAAGGAGAAACAAAATTGAAGGACCTGTGGTTAGCATCTTGTGATTAAGCAAGTGAAGAAGCAATCTCCGGTTAACAACTCTGGACCCTGAAATACAGCCTTTTAATCACTACTCCTATGCAATCATCTCAAACTGATTGGTACTGCCTAGGCAGTAGAGTAGGTTTCTAAATGAATCATTTCACTAGCACATATACACCCAAAAAATGGAAATTCCATGATTCAGTGGGTAGAGAGAATTACCTCAACTCAGGAACACTTGAATGCAAATTCAGTGACAATTTCCTCTTAGTTATTTGATGCTGGGAAAGTCACTTGTTCTGGATCTGCTGTAGTTTTCACAACTCTGAAATAAGTATAAAAATAGCATATATTAAACATGTTGATCTATGGATTAAATAAGATATTATGTGTAAGCAACTTTGGCAACATTGAAATATTATATGGATTTTGTTGGTTTGTCTTTAATATTATCATCGCACTTGTCCAATTATATACGATCTTATTCCATCAGGATATGATTTCCTCCAAGGTGGGGACTGTTGAGTCTATATTTTTATCTTTCATTATAACTTGAGAAATTTGCATGATTCTTGTCCAATGATAAATATAGCTATATAAGTATGTGTTGCATGGTAAATGAAAGCATTGCTTTCTTTTTTTTTTTCCTGGCATCTAAATCTTTTTAAAAAGTGCTATTTGATTTCCTTTCCCAATTTATCTTACAGTCCTTCTCTTCACATACTATGTACTCACTTACTTTGTACTATTTCATCTTTCCCTGATCTGATTTTGTTATTCTAGGACTTGTATTTATAAGTTCTTTAAAAAGCATCCTTTTAAAAGTCCTCATTTCCCAAGGGGGAATTTTTTTTACATATTTTTTTTTACTTATTTTAAGTTTTCAACATTGATTTCCACAAAATTTTGAGCTCCGAATTTTCTCCCCATCTTTCCCCTCCCCTCCCCCAAAATGCCATGCATTCTGATTCCTCTTTCCATCAAAGTGCCCTCACTTCTTACAACCCCCCTTCCCTTATATCCAACTTCTTTCTTGTAGTGTAGGGCAAGAGAAATTTCAATACCCCCTTACCAGTATTTCTTATTTCCCAGTTGTATGCAAAAGCAATTCTCAGCATTTTTTCCTAAAACACTGACTTCCAGCTTCTCTTCCTTCCTCCCTCCACACCCATTCCCGTTGAAAAAGCAAGCCACTCAATATAGAATATGTGTAGTTTTGCAAATGACTTCCGCAATAGTCATGTTGTGTAAGACTAACTATATTTCCCTTCATCATACCCTGACCCTGTTACTTCTATTTTCTCTTTTGACCTTATCCCTCCCCAAAAGTGTTAATTTCTAATTGCTCCCTCCTCCCATTTGCCCGCCCTTCCATCATACCCAGATGCGGCTTATTCCCTTTTCCTCTACTTTCCTGTAATGCAAGATAGATTTTCATACCAAATTTTCATACCTTCCTTGAGGCAAATGTGATGAGAGTAAGCTTCACTTTTTCCCTCTAATGTCCCCCCCCTTCCCCCACATTCGAAAAACTTTTTTTTTATTTTGCGACTTCAATGAGAGATAATTTGCTCCATTCCATTTCTCCCTTCATCCTCCTAATGTATTTCTCTCTCACTCCTTAATTTTATGTTTTTAGGTATGATTTTTCCTATTCAACTCACCCTGTCCTCTCTGTCTGTCTGTCTCTGTCTCTCTCTCTCTCTCTTTTTCTGTGTGTGTGTGTGTGTATAATCCCTCCAACTACCTAAATATTGAAAAAATTCTCAAGAGTTACAAATATATATCTTTCCATGTACTAATGTAAACAGTTCTACTTTAAAAAATCCTTTCTGATTTCTCTTTCCTGTTTGCCTTTTCATGCTTCTCTTCCTTCTTGTGTTTGACAGTCAAATTTTCCATTCATCTCTGTTCTTTCCATCAAGAATACTTGAAAGTCCTGTATTTCATTGAATGACCATTTTTTTTTCCTCTGAAGAATTATAGTCAGTTTTGCTGAGTCTTGATTTCAATCCTAGTTCCTTTGACTTTTGGAATATCATCTTCTGAGACCTTTGACCCCTTAATGTGGAAGCTGCTAGATCTTGTGTTATCCTGATTGTATTTCCAGAATACATAAATTGTTTCTTTTTACCTGCTTACCATATTTTTTCCTTGACCTGGGAACTCGGGAATTTGGCTACAACATTCCTAGGCATTTTGTTTTTTGGATTTCTTTCAGCAATTGATTAATGTATTCCTTCAAGATATATTTTGCCCTCTGGTTCTATATTATCAGGGTTTGGAGCAGAGCAGAGCCCAGTCCTGGCCATGCAGCACCAGGAGGAATGGGCCTGGTACAGGCCTCCAGGGCAGAATACCCAGCAGAGAGGACCTCAGAAGCATCAACTCACAAGTGCTAAAGAAAGCTACAAAGCTCAATGAGAGGGCTTTCCCAGCTGAGTGAGAGGAGAACAGGGTCCTCCCCAACACAGACCCCAAATGGGGTTGTCCGTACAGCCAGCAGGGTCTATCTGTGAAGCACATCAGGCCAGGTTTCCTTGATAATTTCATGAAAGTTGATGTCTAGGATCCTTTTATCATCATGGGTTTCAGGTCATCTGATAATTTTTGAATTGTCTCTCCTGGATCTATTTTTCATGTCAGTTGTTTTTCCAAAGATATATTTCATATTATTTTACATTTTTTTTCATTCTTTTGGTTTTATTTTGCAATTTATTGGCTTCTCATAAAGTCCACTCTCATGTTTAAAGAACTATTTTCTTCAGTGAGCTTTTCAATCTCCTTTTCCATTTGGCTAATGCTGCTTTTTAAAGCCTTCTTCTCCTCATTTGCTTTTTGGAGCTCTTTTGTCAAATGAGTTAGCCTAGATTTGAAGGTGTTATTTTCTTCAGCATTTTTTTCTTGGGGAGTCTCCTTTAGCAAGCTGTTGACTTGCTTTTCAAGATTTTCTTGCATCATTGCCATTTTTCTTCCTAATTTTTATTCCACCTCTATTACTTTATTTTCAAAATCGTTTTTCAGCTCTGCCATGCCCTGGGACAATTGCATATTTATTTTCTAGGCATTCAATGCAAGATCCTTGACTTTTATTTCTTCCCCTTATTCCAAACTTTGTACTTCCTCATCCAAAAGGATGGGAGAGGAAACCTGTTCACCAAGAAAGTAACATTCCTTGATCTTATTATTTTTCTCTTTTGGGGAGCATTTTTCCAAGCAATTACTTGGCTTTTGGGTCATCTATCTAGAGTAGGATATACTCTGGGGACCTGTAAGGTCTTAGTTCCTCCAAGGTGGCACAATCAAAGGAGAGGAATTTACTCCCTGGCTCAGGTAGCAGCTGAGATTCAGATGGGTTGCTCAGTTTCCTCCAGGGGCTTTAGGCAGGTGCAGGGCCACCACTCAGGGCTGAGATTAAGATCAGCTGCAGGTGCTTTAAACTGGGCCTTCACTAATGCCTGCTATGGTCATCACACACTGTGCTGCTGCCACCACCAAGGGCCAGGGATAGTGGAGAACGCTGTTTCCTTATTATGGAGGTGATAAAGCCCTCTCATTGAAATTTGAACTTGCCTTTTGAGTCTGTGGGTTGAGGGATCTGCGAACCTCAGCTGCTGAGTATTTTGCCCCCAAGGCCTTCTCCAGCCTTGCTCCTCCCAGCACTGCACGACCAAGGCTGAGCTGGGTTCTGCTCTGTGTCTGGTGTGATAGACATTTCCTGTCAACTTTCCAGGTCCCTCTGGGCTGTAAATCGTTCTGTGGCTTCTGCTGCTCTTGAATTTGTTGAGAGTCTTTCTTTACAGGTATTTTATGGGTTGTAGCAGAAGAGCTAGAGTATGTGTGTCTTTCTCTCTGCCACCTTAGCTAATTCCTGAGGTAAAAATTGAGAAAATAAAATGACACAATTTAACCATGTTCAAAAATAGTATTTATGTCAAAGCATAGAGATGAATTCTGGTTCTCTGACTCCAAATTCATGACCATTATATCATAGTGCTTTTTTTTTCACCATTGTGTCTTTTAATAGAACACTGATGAGCCAGGAAGAATCAGAAATTGTATTTTTCTTCAACAAGTAGAAGCAGATTGCAAATACAATAATATGTTAGTTAATGTATCACTTATTATACATGTTCTACTGAATTCTAGTTTGGAGAGGCCACATAACTTTTCCAGTATCATATCATTAGCAAGTATACAGGAAAAACTGTAGGTAAGAATGTTTAACTCCAATTACAATGATCTTCACATTATACTATATTTTTCTGAGTTATTGAGGTTCATCAAAACCAATTCTGACAAAAGAATAGGAGGTTGATGATAAGGAAATTATAATAAATTCCTTCAACATGAAGACAAATTCAAAAATGAATCCATTTGACTTAACCTTTAAAGTACCTGGGCTCCAAATATAAATATAGAGTACAATTTATAGTAAAGGGAAAAGAATGGTCCTATAAAATTACAATTGTTGAATTTAAAATGTGTTTTCCTTCTTCTTATTTGACTTTGTTTACTGAAACTGGTAATGTTTTTACTATGTAGGTTCCACAGTTGATTATGTGTTTTTTATAGGACCAATATCTAGCAGTAACCATGCATTCCTCATGTAGGTTCAGATAATTCTTTGCCAAAAATAAAGTACATTTTGTCTGTGACTTGATTGGCTGAGAGGTCAAAGTTGATAATGAAACTTCTTGGTGGTTCCAAGACAACAAAATGGCATCATTTATTGGTCATTTGTTGACAAAATAGCAGAAATACTGACAAGAATTGGGTTTTTCAGACTAAATGGGTGTCCCAAGACCACCTGACCCTACCCAGAGCAGTTTTATTGAGATGAGTACTGTATTCTTGAATAAATATCTTTTTTATTCTATGGTTAAGTAAACATCCTTTTCTTGACTATGAAATGACATATGCATGTGTCCACTCATTCTAATATATTCCCAAAGGATTGGCAAAAGCAAACAAACACATGCCTGCACACACACATGCACACACACACACACACACACAATGGGAGCTTAATCTCAAATTTTTGTTTTGTATGTGTGTACTAATCAAATACGGAAGATTATCACCTGATCAATCAGCAAACAAAGTTGTTTTACATGCCTTGCATTTTTTGTTGAGGTGACTTTTGTATCATTCCTACAACAGTAGGAATACATTTTAACAGTCCTCTATCCTAATGAGTATAGTTTAAGTGGTTCTGCCTCACAAAACAGGAATATTATAATTCTTTTTTTAAATTTTCACATCTTTTAGGAATAATTGATACACATACTAGCAAGTAACGCATATATCTGATATTCATCTTAGAAATCAAATATAGATAAAAAGTTTGTCATCCAAGCATTGCCAATTCTTCGGTTTCCCGTTAAACTCTGCAAAGTTGGTAAATCATTAGCTTGACCTGTATTAACAAATAGCTGCGAGACAGTACATTTAAATGTAAATTCTCACATTAAAAATATGCCAAACAAGAATTTAACCAGTCAAGTCTTAATACTTATTGGGTTTTTTGTTCCTTCTTGGTTTAAAAAGGACCAAATTTTTGCAAATCAAGGAAAAAATATTCAAAACACAGCATTATGTAAATAATACCAATATAAGATGATGAAGAAAGTTTAAAATGTTAACATTAAGTGTTATTGTAAAGGCAACATTTTGTTTATATTCATTTTAATTGTTCCAAATGGAGACGTTGTACCTTCATATCTTTTTTCAACAGCTAAAATTATTTATTACTCCCATTATTTCTCATTCTCTCTCCATTCCCCACATCATTTCATTTTGAAGATGTTCAAGTATGGATTAAGAGTTTTTGTTGCATGAATGGATGAATGGGATGTTCCTACAAGTAAATAATTCAGAAAATAATTACAAATAATTTCAAACTATTGTTTTGACATGAAATGTGAGGTCAGATATCAATGGATGGCAGATTTTAATAAGCAAATTTCCCATAGAGCTTTATATTCCATGAGTTGAAACCAACTTGATGGCATTTTTGTAAATTGAACCACATGGAGTATACTATATTGATATTATATTGTCTGGAGCTGAAATAATTACAGTATGAATTTTAATTAATACAATACTTGATAATTCAATAAATTAAGTGAAGGGGAGATTTTTAAGCTCTCTTAATTGACCCTTCTGAATTTAAAGATACTATGGAAGAAGTATACTTTTCTTAATCACATGCCATGAATGTTTGTTATTTCCTCTGAGGGAAAAAGCAAACAAACATACAAAAAACAAACAAACAAATCTTTACATATACAACTCTGGATATTGTTACCAGCTAGCAAGTAAAGATGTGCATGAAAATGAAAGTGTGCTGAAGCTTTGTAAGCTATTTTACTGTGTCCTCCATTTTTTGAGGACATCAACCATTCCTAAAACTTAGTAACTTGTCTCATTCACATTTCATTGATAAGAATAAATCTGCTTAAAGAGCAGAAAAGATTTTTCCAAAATCAGGAAGAACTTTCTAGTTCCTTGCACAATGCTTATTTTGTGTAGAAAATTGGCTTTTCATATGGCATGAGTCCTAATCACAGTTCTTCAATTTAATTACTCTGAGGTATTAGGAGATTTGCTTTACCTTGCTGAGTCTTAGGAAAGAATACAAGATCTGCCTTTCTCACAGAGTCTTTATAGTGGTTCAGTAATAACATATTTAATTTCATTCAATAGAAATCCTCCAGTTAGATTTCTCTATCCACTTCTCCACCCCAGGCTACTTAAGATATATCTGGATTCAAGAAGAACCAACATGGTCAATTATTTAGAACAACCTTCTCTTTCATTTTTTTTTTTCTCTTTTTCCTGACTGAATATTGACTTTCTTCAGTCTTCATCATTGTAAAAAGGTGGTTAGAAATTCATTCTATATACATCTTCAGTATCACTTCTTCTTTCCCAACGGTTGTGGGCAAGGATCCTTCAGATCTCCTCGTCTTTGGAACAGACATGGCTACTTTACTCATTTGGATAAGCAGGGAGCCACTAGCTACCATGATTTTATTAAAATAAACAAACACATAAACAAACAAACAAAAACCACAGGGCCTTGACTTTCTTACTTCCTCTGTGTCCTAAGATCTTCCAGGTCTTACCATCTGTCCTACTGAATCAAATTAAGGATACTCAGCTATTTTCTTCTGCTCTCTACCTAGGCAGTACAGTGCTAGGCATGGACTCAAGACCTTAATTCAAATCTATCCCCAGATACTCAATAGCTTTGTGACCATGAAAAACTCACTTAACCTCCATCTGCCTCACTTGTCTTTACTTTAAAATCAAGGTAATAATAGAAAACTTCTTCCATGGTTGCTTTGAGGATCAAGAAAGATAATAGTTTTAAAGTGCTTAGTATAGTTCCTGGCACATAGTAGTCACTTAATAAATATTTCTTTCTTTCTTTCATTCCTTCTTCCTTCATTTCTTCTTCCCTTCCTTAATTTATTCCTTATTTTTTCCTTCTGATAAAAATTCCTCCATGAATTCAGTTACATGCCTTTTATTGAAAAATCATGCTCTTTGTTTATGTTTTGTTCTACTGTACACCACCAGTACCCAGGAAGGTTGGTGACCAGTACTAATCATGATTTTAATATATTTTGCAACTAATAGAAATGATTCCAATTTGAATGAATTTGCCATGTATTATGTTAACATTTACTTCCAGTAGTGGCAATGATCTCAACAGGAAAAATCCACTTCACTGCGGACCTTCATACTATTTATAAAATGGCCTTTTGAGTCACATCTCTGAGGGAGAAAAACTATTACTTAATACTGAATCACTTTTACTCTGTGTTCCCATATGAGTACTATTTTGCATCATAACATACTATAAAAATATTGGCTATTATCAACTCTCTATTTTTTTCCAATTATAGCAAACTAGATCCTATCAAAGCATTTAGTAGCTGTCTGACTTTAGTTTTGTTCTTAACTTAACAGAAATCCTTAAGGGGCCTTGAAACAAAGTTATCTCCAAATTAAATGTCAGAGAATCTTTTATCAGTCTTAAAAATCTGTCAGATACTTAATTAAAAGAATTTTAGGGAATAGCAACCAACATAGTTCAATGGAGAATGCAATTCAGTTGAATTTTCCTCCAAGAGACTTTAAAATGACACGTCTTATAAAATTTTGAAATTTCAGAGTCAACAAAGAATCAGGGTTAGACTTTTTCCTGCTGCAGGCAAATTAGGAGGTCAATAGGAAAAGACTGTGACACTAGGATGGGAGTCTAACTGAAACTGATATAGATAAAGATAGCAACAATGGCCTCGGTGGCAAAAGAAGGTTTACAATCTCTCAGCACAGAGGACTACAGGGTCAAAGTGGTTAGAAAAAATTATAGGGGACCCATTTCTACTACTAGGTACAGGTGGCATGGATAAGCAACTCTATTACTCGTACATCCTTCTGGGTCACAGTTACAAGCCTAAGCAGAGTGCTGGTAGTCAGATATAAAGGAGTAGGAATCCTTGTCACAATTTCAAAGAAAAGTGCTACTGTATGTAGGTGCAAGAGAGAAGGGATTATTACTGTATAAAGACAAGAGTGCAGACCATGAAAGTTGTCACTAGAATAACCTGTACCAGAATAAGATCACCTTGGAAGCACCAAAAACTAATAGACTCCTAAAAAGAACTCTGAAAGTGCACCAGAAAAGAAGCCCAAAGCTTTTGACGGTTCCTTCCCAACTTCTGGTGAGAAAAGATCCATTTCAACATAAAATTCCAAGTAATAAATTAATCTGAAAAAGTGAGCAAACATTTGCTTGTAAAATGCTACAGCATTGGTAGGGAAGACCATAATAACTCAGAGGAAGACAAAAATGTGTAAAAAGCTACAAACAAAGCCTCAAAGAAAAGTATTAATTGAACCAAATCCCAACACAATCCTTTGAAGTACTTAAGAAAGACATAAGAGTGGTAGAGAAAAATTTTGGAACATACATGAGAGTAATGCAATTAAAAATAAGAAAATAGTACAGATTGACAAAAAACAAAACAATTACTAATATAATAACACTTAAGGGGTAGATCAAAGATGACAGAGCAACAGCATAGACTTGCTATTCTCTCCCCACAAACACAGCCAAATATGTGGAAAAAATGATTCTGAACAAATTCTGGAGCTGTAGAACCAACAGAATGATGGAGGGGAGGCAAATCTCCAGCACAAGTCAGGCTGGAAGATCACAGGGAAGTGATTATCATGCCACACTTGGAGCAGAGTGCCATCCAGTGTGGGTCACACTTGCACAGACAAGACCTGAGCTGGCATTTGGAGGACTGAATCTTGGGGACCTGTGATGGTTTCCAGACTTCACGACCCCAAAACGGTGAGGATAAATCAGTAAAACACAAGATTTATCAGCGTCTATATTAAGGTATCAATGTGCTTGAAATATGATATTCTAGAGGTCAAAAGATCTGTGATGAAAATCAAGAATCACATATCCAGAAAAACTGAGTGTAATACTTCCGGGGAAAAAAAATAGTCATTTCAATGTAAAAGAGAACTGTCTTTTTTTAAATTTATTTTTAACACAGTTAATAACAGATAAAGCAATTCAGACTTTTGGTCAGGTGATACATCTTTTTAAAGCATTTACAATATGAACCACAAAGGAATTTTTTTTAAACATAAGTCAACTGAAACACAGATAATATTTATGTTGCTAACTTCACAATCTCTTGATCTAATTGTCTCCACAATATTACTAAGAATAAAAGGACTCTAACTTAATGTTGTTGGTCAAAAGTCCTATGTCTAATAGCTTCATTTTAGACAGCCTTGGATGCTCCTCTACCCATCACCTATAATTGAATAGATCTAGTATTAAGCTTACAAACCTTCTGAATATAGGAAATTGCCACCAAGAGTAGGGACATTGCAGGGAAACAATATCTACCCAACTTCATGTCTATTCCAGTCAGGAGTAGATTGTCCACTTGCATTCAGTCAGGCTTAAGGTCTGGCAGGTGTCATCGGAGAAATTGAGTCCAGAGAATTTCACTTCAGCCCATGTTGAACAGCTGCTCTCCCACTCATACCTTGAGATCACCTATGCAGTTCATACCAGCATCTCTTGAATATCCTAGCATCATGTAATGGAGGCTCAGATCACCTTTTTGCTTCCCATACCTGGAGTTAGACTCAGAAGAACAGTCACTTAGTAGTCCCATAGCATCTAAAAATGGCAAGTTCCTATAACCAGGTTTAAAATATGATTATAGTTTCATTTTGGTTAAGGAACATCTTTTAGGCAAGTCTTAAGTGGCTTACATGTCTTTCTACACATATTCTAGTTGCTGATTAAATGGCAATCATAAAATCTAATTTACCATTAAAACCTTGACTTTTCCTTCAATGCCAAATTTTATCAGAGGTTACCTTCCTCTTGGAAAGTTAGACTGAAATTCTTTTCTCCAAACTAAAGATGTCACTGATTTATTCTCAGTAATTAATACAGCCTATTGTTTTTATACTAATTGCCTGCTCTCAATAAGTTTACCAAATAGATCAAAGTTACCTTTCAAAAGACTATGAATTATACAGTACAGAGTTCACACAAGACTAAGAAAAACTTAGAAAGAAACCAAGATTTAACAGCGTCTGGGGGCTCTGTATCCCCTGGAGCACATTTAAAAATATGGCTTCCTGGTCATTGAAGTACAGAAAGATAAGTCATGATGGTATGCGTAAACAGAATAAAATACATGGAATTGAAAGGATTTTTGACCAGAATGAGGCAATGTTTAACATTAGACTATTCTTAGTTCTTCATAGCCTCTATTTATTATACTACTTTCCAAATCAAGAGGCACAGCTAACCTGAAGTAAGAGCTGTTTATTACTTCAAGACACATACACTTTTGATTACTGACAATATGTGCCAATAGCCTTTCAGTTATCTCTTGGACAATATCTGTGTGCTACTAAATTGTGGTACATTATTATGAAACTGTGCAGTAAATGGTTTATTTATCCCACTATAATAAATCTTGAAATCTTAAGAGATGGGAAGAACTTCAGAATCAATATAGTACAATCCTTACCAAACCAAGAATACTGTCTGCTACATACCTGAAAACTGATTGTCCAATCTCTGTTTGAACACCATCAATGAAGAAAAATGACTTACACTTTAGGGAATCCATTTCTCCTTTCTTAAATCTTAATTATAATCAAGATCCTGAAAGGGACAGAATATCTTGATCAAAGCTTAGTATGCCCTGTGTGGTGACAGAACACTAGTGAAAACATGGTGAGGATGTAGAATGAAGTTTGGATAGAGCTTTCCTAGATATAGTTGGCTCTAAGAAACACTCAGGAAAATAAAGATTATCCAGTGAGAATTCCACAGCTGGGAAGACAAAGTACTTTGTAAACTGCAAACTATATGTGTACATTATTTATTATTATTTCAATGCAGTAACCTTTCTTCATTTATTTAATATAAGCCAGTCATTGTGCTATTTACATCACACTTAATGCAAGTCAACAGTTGTGGAAGAAATTGCGATTATGATTTACTTCTCAATTTACTAAACATTCTGAAAGCCTGATAAATGATCCTCTTTACTTGTAGCAACTTAGTTGCACTGACTAACTTAGGTAGAAATTATCTAAGCAAATAATAAATAACTCATATTCTTTGGTGTTTTAAAGTGGGCCAAATACTTTGCATAAGATAATTGTATGAAGTTTGTAGTGAAATATTCACATTCTCCATTTTATTGTAGAGGAAACTCAGATAGTTGAGTGCTATCCTGTGCAACCTAGTTTGTCCTTAAATATTTTGTTTGAAATTTAAGTATATTGGTCACTTTACCTCTCCCTGAAAAATCCTGGCCATAATAAATTCTCATGTTTTTGAATACTACATTACTTAAGAATCTGATTTGCCCAATTTATACTCCATGGCATATAATTCTGTAGCTCTCTATTGGCTGTATTAATATGTGTCAATTCCCTTGATGAGGTTTAACAATGTCAAAGGTATAGCCCTTAAATTATTTTTATTTTCCTTTATATCCCTCAATGCCCCCATTTTTTTGTCATGGAGGACAACATAATGAATACTTCTTGAATCTATTTCACTAGACACACTTAGATTTTACATTTTAAATCTCCCTTACTCCATTTCTTTCTATCACACAATTCTTTAATGCTATACTGTCTCAGATCACTTTGCTTGACCTTACTGGTACAGACATGAATTTATGTTTTTTCCTCTTGCTCAAGTAGTATGTTTTGCATAATTTCCTATTACCTTTGGGTTTCAATTTATTATATCAGAATGCAACTCCCACGGGGAGGAGCCAAGATGGCAGAGTAGAAGGACTCACATATGCGAGCTCCAAAACCACAGCTCATAAATTTTCTGTAAAAAGAATTCCCCATAAATTCTGGAGCAGTGCAAGCCATGCAGCAACGCAGTGGAGGACATTTCCGTTCCAGAGAGCCCTAAAAAACCACCACCAAAGGTCGGTTGCGCCCCGGACAGTGGAGCCCAGCCCTGCCCACATGGCCCCGAGAGGAGCAGGTCTGAGCAGGCTTCAGGGACGAAACCTCCTTCGGACGTGAAGGTGCCTCCACCCACAGCAATTTGAAGTCAACACTCGGGGAGGGACAGGATCAAAAGACAGAATAGAAACAATGGGGGGCAAGACAGGATGGAGGGAAATACAGTTAGTCTTACACAACATGACTATTATCGAAGTCATTTGCAACACCACAGATATGGCCTATATTGAATTGCCTGCCTTCCCAAAGGGAATGGGATGAGAGAGGGGAGAGAGGGATGGGGAGAATTTGGAAGTCAAAGTTTTAGGAACAACTGTTTAATATTGTTCTTGCTACTAGGAAATAAGAAATACAGTTAGTGGGGAATAGAAAGTCATCTGGCCCTACAGGGCAAAAGAGAAGATGGGGACAAGAGAAGGGAGGGATGATAGAAGAGAGGGCAGATTGGTGATAGGGGAAATTAGAATGCTCAGTGTATTGTGGTGTGGGGAGGGGATAAATGGGGAGAAAATTTGGAACCCAAAATTTTGTGAAAATGAATATGAAAAGTTAAATAAATAAATTTATATTAAGAAAAAAAATGTAACATAGGGAAAAAATAAAAAATAAAAATAAAAATAGAATGCAACTCCCAAAGTAGAACCCGGGGTCTACAGATAAACTTCTAGCTCTATAACTAGGAGAAACCTAGTAAGGCTTTCCTCTAGAGTGGTGACATACAGGAGACTGCATGTCATCCTTCTTGGCCCTCTGCAATGTGACATTACTAGTTGTAATGCCAACATGTATTTCCAAGGCTGATTGAAAAAATATAATAAACTCTCTACATCCCAGACCAAATCAAAATGTTTATTCAGAAACCTGCTATGTGTATAGCAGAAGGTAATCTTTAGCAAGGTACTAATCACCAGTCTAGGGAGTGCTTATATCTCAAGTGTTCTTTCCCTCAAACCCACCCACAAGCAAGTTCCCTAGGCAATATACTCCCTCAGCCCTTTTCTCTCTCTGCCTTTGCCTCTCTCTGCCCTTGCCTCTCACAAAAATGTACTGTTTGCAAAGAAGGACTCCTTTTCCTTTGTCCCCTCTACATCAAGTAGATTGGAAATCTATTTAATTCTAAAGGCATGAAAATCCCTATGGCCCATAATCTAAATGGCTCTCCTTCTAGGTTCCATGTAAGGTCTATTAAAGATCTGGAAAAATCTTACATTCCATCAATGCTACACCACCCTAATCATCTGTGTGACAACATACCCATTATCATGTTGCTATACCTCCTTATTTAGATACCTTTCTTTCTGTAATGTGTTAATCATTGTCTTGAATACGGAGATTATTATGTTGAGATGAAAGAATACACTACACAGATCTCCCTGATAGAGTTCTTATCTCTTTGAGAGGTCTTGAAATAGCCTTCCCATCATTGTCTAACCATTTTATGTGTTGACCTATTGATTTTATATATCATTTTTCCAATAGACCACAGAATTCATATAGCTGGCTGCTATTTTATAAGTTACTGAGTAACATATACTATTTTTTTCAAATGTTGAAACTGAGTCCCAGTGAAGCAAAAGCATAATTTTGGAGTTGGAGAACTTGGTTTCATGTCTTATATTTCATGATTACTATTACATATATGACTTAGGGCAAATTACTTAAAGTTCCTTGATTTTAATTTGTTTTCTAAACCTTTAGCTCCAGATCTAGCATTCTTTACATGTCAGAATCTTATCTTCCTAATACTTGAATGGCAAGTTCAAAAGTATGCTTTTTGATTCATATTCTGAACACGTTTTATGAAGGAATTAGTTTCAGGATTGTTAGTTTCTTAATTCAGTATATTTGTGACTCTGTTTATCCTCCTTAGAGAAATACCTTGAGATGGTTTACTAAATGGTTTTCACTAACCTGCTTTATATGGAGATTGCTAGTATACCTTTTCATATTCAGTCTTGAAAATCTATTCTTGAGTAATCTCAGAAGTCAAGTAACTGGCTGGGAAAATGCCCAGAAAAGGGGAAAAAAAATAAGACCATAGAAGGTTATTTTCTGGGTGAACAGATGTTTCCTCCTTTCCTTTCTGATGAGGAAGAACAATGCTTACCATCAGGGAAAGACATAGAACTCAAGGCCTCTGTATCCCAAATCTGAAATGGATATCCAAGGGGCTCAGGTCATGGCAGAGTTCAAAAAGGATTTTGAAAATCAAGTTAGGGAGGTGGTGGGAAAACTGGGAAGAGAAATGAGAGAGATGCAAGAAAAGCATGAAAAAAGGGGCAATACCTTGCTAAAGGAGACCCCAAAAAGATGCTGAAGAAAATAACACCTTGAAAAATGGGCTAACACAATTAGCAAAAGAGGTTCAAAAAGCAAATGAGGAGAAAAATGCTTTCAAAAGCAGAATTAGCCAAATGAAAAAAGAAGTTCAAAAGCTCACTGAAGAAAACAGTTCTCTCAAAATTAGAATGGAACTGATCGAGCCTAATGACTTCATGAGAAACCAAGAAGTCACCAAACAAAACCAAAAGAATGAAAAAAAGGAAGAGAATGTGAAAAAACTCATTAGAGAAACAACTGACCTGGAAAATAGATCCAGAGAGACAATTTAAAAATTATTATGGGACTGCCTGAAAGCCATGATCAAATAAAAGAGCCTAGACATCATCTTTCATGAAATTATCAAGGAAAACTGCCCTGATACTCTAGAACCAGAGGGCAAAATAAGGATTGAAGGAATCCATCGATCACCGCCTCAAAGAGATCCAAAAAGAGAAACTCCTAGGAACATTGTGGCCAAATTCCAGAGTTCCCTGGTCAAGTTGAAAATATTGCAAGCAGATAGAAAGAAACAACTCCAGTATTGTGGAAATATAATCAGGATAACACAAGATCTAGCACCTTCTACGTTAAGGGATCAAAGTGCGTGGAATACGATATTCCAGAAGTCAAAGGAACTAAAACCAAGAATCACTTAGTGAGCACAACTGAGTATAATACTTCAGGGGAAAATATGGTGTTTCAATGACAAACAGTACTTTCAAGCATTGTTGATGAAAAGACCAGAGCTGAAAAGAAAATTTGACTTTCAAACACAAGAATGAGAAGCATGAAAAAGCAAACAGCAAAAAGAAATCATAAGGGATTTCCCAAAGGTGAACGGTTTACATTCCTACATGGAAAGACAATATTTGTAACTGTTAAAACTTTCTAGTATTTGGGTAGTTGGTGGGACTACACACACACTCATACACACACACACACACACACACACATACACACGCACAGAGACAGAGAGCACAGAGTGAATTGACTAAGATGGGACCATATCTTAAAAGAAATTAAGGTAAACTGTTAGAGAGAAATGTAGTGGGAGGAGAGAGGGTGAAGTGGAATGGGGTAAATTATCTCTCATTCAAGAGGCAAGCAGGAGACTTTTTAGTGGAGGGAAAAAGAGGAGAGCTGAGAAAAAAAAAAAAAAAAAACAAGGCGTTTACCCTCATCACATTCGACTAAAGGAAGGAATAAAATGCACACTCATTTTGTTATGAAAACCTATCTTACAATACAGGAAAGTGTGGGATAAGGAGATAAGCAGGGTAGGGGGGATGATGGGAGGGTGGGCAATAGGAGGAGGGAGCAATTTGGACTCAACATTTGGGGGAGGGACAGGATCAAAAGACATAATAGAAACAATGGGGGGCAGGACAGGATGGAGGGAAATACAGTTAGTCTTATACAACATGACTATTACAGAAGTCATTTGCAAAACTACACAGATATGGCCAATATTGAATTGCCTGCCTTCCCAAGGGGAATGGGTGGAGAATTTGGAACTCAAAGTTTTATGAACAACTGTCGAGTATTGTTCTTACTACTAGGAAATAAGAACTACAGTTAAGGGCGAATAGAAAGTCATCTGGCCCTACAGGACAATAGAGCAGATGGGGACAAGAGAAGAGAGGGATGATAGAAGAGAGGACAGATTGGTGATAGGGGAAATTAGAACATTCGGTGTATTGGGGTGGAGGGAGGGAACAAATGGGGAGAAAATTTAGAACCCAAAATTTTGTGAAAATAAATGTAAAAAGTTAAATAAATAAATTTATATTAAAAAAAAATTCTTCTTGAGTCTGGGATAAAAACCCTAGATTCTGGGAAGAGGGAAGAGTGAAAGGAAAATGCATATAACTTTGATGTAAGAGAAATCTTCTTACCTTTCCAAAAGTGGAATTGAGTGCTTAACGACCTGATTGTCTTAACCTCAATAGAGGATTTAAGTTACTATTTGGTAACCTCTTGCTGGAGATAAAGTAGAAATATATATATATATATATATATATATATATATATATATATATATATATACACACACACATATATAATGTTTTGGACAGAATAACATGGAAAGGCAGAATCAGAAGACATGATTTTGATTCCTGACTCTACCACTCATAACCTATCTTAACCTGAAGCAAAAACCTTTACCTTTGTAGATTCCAGTAATAATAATAGCAAAGTGAGATGCCTGGTTGAGTAATTTGGGGGTGCGGAGGAATCTATAGAGAGAATCTTCGTAAGATATAATAAGATGAATGTTTGAATGAGTTACAAGGCCTGAGTCTGATTCTTTGCTCTGTCATTCGCTGTGTTTCCTTGAGCCAGTAATTAAGCGTCTCTGGGTCTCTGTTTCCTTATTTTTAAAGATATGTCTCTAATTTTGAAAATCTATGATGTTCTCTTTTCTGAGGTCTCTTCTAAATTGAATATTTTCCTTCTATCTGTCCATCTATCTAACCATCTACCTAACCGTCTGTCAATCCTTCCATCAATCTATATGTGTATGCATTTATGTAAATATGTATTTCTCAATCAGTCATGTACACTTATTGTGGAAATGATTTCTAAGCCACATAATATACATATATGTATATATATATATATATATATATATATATATAGTTGTATTTACACGTGCATACGCACATATAGATAGATGTCTATAGATGTATAAATACATACATATAATTCATAGATAAACACATATGTAGGCAGATGCACAGATCTAGCAGAGGAAAAATCATTTCTTGTAATGTGCATTTATTTCCAGTTATCATTTACTAGCTTAGATCATGCAAATACTAAGAAAAGATAATGAAGACTATAGAAAATCTTCATGCAATGGGGAACTAGATGCACCTTGGGGAGTTCAAAATAAAGCCTGCAAGAGGGTATCAATTGGATTATTTAGTTCCATTTGATTTCATGTGAAATTAAATTGACATGTGTATAATCAGGTTTTTTTTCTCTGCCAAAGGTCATGTGAAATTGAAACTTGGCAGAATAAACCTTTTGAAGATTATATCTTAAGCCTTCTGGGAAATTCCTTCATAGACTTCAGCTAAAAACATTGTAATATCTTTAGAAAATGTAAAACATTCATATTTAATAAAGAACCATTGCGAAAACATTACACTGATTAGAGCAGTAAATTGCTAATTATATTTCATAAAGAATATTTAGTGATGCAAAGTGACTGTACTTATTTTAAGTCTAATCATATATGACATTCAGAGGTACAAACTATCTCATGGAAAGTAACTGTGTAAGTAACATAGTAATATTTCTCTTTAAGTCACTGTCTATGGCATAAAGAATACAATTTCACAATATGTTGTGTAGATATAAGCAATAAAATACATAATCAGAGTTTGAAGTGAAATGGAATTACAATGGTTATTGTTTTACTGTTGGAAACTCCATTTAGATGATGCATTATTACTATTGTATTTAGATTCAGTATGATGACATCCTTTTTCTTGCTTCTCATATTGTGAATAATTTAACACAAAACATTTCCAGTTACATTCTGAGACTGTAGAGATACTATTTTAGAATTAGGAAGTTGTTTTGAGATGTGAAATGTTACAACATGAAAGACATGCTTGTTCAACTATAAGTTGTGAACTTCTTTTAATAGGACATATGCTTTCCAGTAATCTGAATTCAAACTCACTCTCTAGGGATTTGTTTTTCTTGATTTCTTCCAATTTCCTGCACCTGTAATTTCACCATTTAGCTTCAGAGAAGTCATTTTATTTCCTTTTTAGGGATTGTAAATAATGACCTTAAATCTCCACCATTCCATGCAATATTAAGTAGACTATGAGAATTTGCTTCCATCTCCCTCAAAAGTGGTCCCTTGATAAACTACACACACACATACACACATACACACACACAGTGCATGTGTGCATGAAATGTAATACTGAAGAAGACTTTTAAGGTCCCTTTGGACAGCAAGATCAAATCAGACAATACTTAATTCAGAATATTTAACTGGAAAGTCAAATTTTGAAGCTGATGCTTAAATACTACGACTACATAATAAGAAAATAGCCCTCACTGGGAAAAAAACCAAACAAACTGTTGTCTTCAAAGACTGAAGCCAAATGAATTGAGGGACAGCACAGGATGAGATGAATAGAGGGTGTCATGAAATAAATAATATGAACTTGGACAGATTTCAAGAGATAATGAAACACAGAAGTACTGGGTGCACTACAATCCATGTAGTTACTAAGAATCAGACATGACTCAATGACTGAACAAAAAGAAATATATTTGTGAGATATATGACGCAGTTAGGTGGCTCAATGGATAGAGCACTAGGCCTAGATCAGGGAAGACCTCCATTCAAATCCAGCCTCAGATAGGTTCTACCTGTGTGACCCTAGGAAAATCCACTACTATTACAAAAACAAACTAAAAAACAAACAAAAAAATATGAACAGTGTTGGTGTTATATTATCCATGTGGTCAGAAAGACATAAGTATGAGTGAATAACTAATGCAATAGAAACATACGTGTGTAACACACACATGCATTTAAAAATACAAAGAAGCAAATGTGTGTTTGAATTTACTTGTACTTTCTATTTTTGTGTTGCAAATACAATTATTTCTGGAAGTACATTTTCTTCTCTCTCCTACCCAGTGAGCTATTCTTCTTATCAAAAGACACAAAAAGCAACAGCAAAAAAAAAAAAAGAGCAATTCAGCAAAACTAATCAATTTATAAGTCCTCCTGATGACTATACTATATTCTACACAGATACCACTACACCACTTCATTGAAGGGGCATATGAGCATTTTTTTTTTCAGATTCTTTTTTGACACCCAACTTGTTCATTTTAGTTACATAGTGTTCATTTTCTTTGTTTCTGGTTATTTCAGCTTATATTGCAACAGTTAAAGCAGCTAGTGTATCAGTGGACAGACCAATGGAACTGGAGTTATAAAAGAATTGTGCTCAAATTCAGCCTCAGATATTTACTGTTCATATGACACTGGAAAAATAATTTAACCCTTTCCTTTATCAATTTCCTCATCTATATAATGGGGTAAATAATACAATTCACCTATCAGGGCTGTTGTAAGATTAAAATGAAGTATTTAAGAGGTGTTATGTAAACCTTAAGGCATTATAAATGCTATTATTATTTAACAATTAAACAATTAGGAATAATAGAAATTGTTATTAGTATTACTTTTGCTATCTCTACATATTTCACTTAGGATCAGTTTGTATAAGTCTCCATATGCTTCTTGATATGCATTTTTTATAACATAGCAAATATTCCATGATAAATATGTGTCATATAATTACCCATTCACCAAATGATGAGCACTCACTTTGTTAGCATGGAAATATTACTCTGATTATCTTGCTGTATTTGAATTTGAGTCATTTTTTTTTAATGCTAGCAAAGAGTGGAAATCTTTGTATAATAACATCTGATCAGGAAGTTGTTTTGAGTGAAATTTACAAAACAAACAAACAAATAAACAAACAAAACACAAACAAACAAAAAAACATAAAATGAGGCATGTTTCTCCAAACAATATATTTTATTAACTGGAGTATGCTACCTACAAATAAAAGTTAATGGTCCCTTCAGCTTCCAGCAAAAGGACAGCTCTCCTCTTACAGGTTTCTAGGACTACAGAATAAAAACAGAATACAGTAAATAACATGGAAGAGTATAACGTTCTTGATAACATAGTTGAGGCACGGAGAAAAATATGATTGGTTATAAGTTGGAAATAGAGTCCAGCAACAACCTCCCTTTTTCCCTCCTATGACTAGAAAGTGTAAGCAGTCATCCACCTGCAAGACAGTGAATCAGACTTTTTTGGAACGCAAACCAGACACCCTTGGAAGAAAGCAATGGTGTAAAGATATTATGTCAAATTCCCTTTCTGCAAGTTACAACCTCCAAAATTAACAGAATTATTTAAGGCACAGGTAAAACATTGATTAACTAAAGAACTGGATTCATAAACTTAATCCATTACATACCAGCTGAACCTTCTACAAAATTCAGAGACAGATAACCGTAACTTACACAGCTGTAGGAGAAAACAAAATAACTATAAATAGGATCAATAAGAAATTGATACAGAATTAACTTTAATCTTCTCAAGGCTTATCTCCTCAACTTATGAATCTTGCAAATTCAGGCATTGTTATAAGGATCAAATGAGACGTTATTTGTAAAGCACGTAGAAATCTATCTAGAATTTTGGTGATTGTGGGATGGTAGATGGTTAAAAAACCTGTATTCCATTTACCACCTTTCCACAATAGTTATCTAACACATACCAAACTCACTCGCCTGGATTCTTTACTTTTTAAGCACTTGTGATTTAACAGAAACAGCAGTATCCATAGAAACTCTTGAATTCTATTTCTCCCAAAGCCAAAATCATAAATGTTAGAACTGAGAAAGACATTAGATATCATCTTTTCAACGGCTCTTATATTTATAAACAAGGAAAATGAAGAATATATAGGGTAAGTCACTGGTTCTAGAACCCAACAATAAAATATTACAATAGCAGCATATGTAGCATACTAACTTTTATACTATTGTCTCTTTAAAACAAGGTAAAATGTTTCCATTCTTAAAAACAGTAAGAGAATTTAAAAGTGACTAATGCATCAGTAATGCAAGTCTTCTATCTCCAAATTCAGTGGTCTTTTATCACAATTCAAAATCAAGAAATCTGACACCAAATTCCAAACTCTTTCCAACACAACACAATGCTATATGTAGCAAGAGTTAGTAGGATTGTATTATCCAGTTATACCGAACTGAAACAGAATATGGGATAAATAGAAGAAAATAACAGCAGCCACAATAGCAATTCTCACTGAAAAAGCTATTTATAGTTTCCAAAGTATCTTTCCTACAGCAACCCTGTAGATGCAAACTCACTGATCATTCTACTTTTCAAGAAACTAATTGATCAGTCTTTAGTTTGCATACTGACCTATTTTCACTGTGATGCAATAGAATGAAGCTTACAAAGGAGATAAAGCACATGTGATATTTAGAAATGGTACATTTTTTCCAGAAAAAAAAATGATTACCATCAATGTATTAAAATGAGAACTATAAAACGAACTTCAATATATTGTAGAAAACTTCATTTTGGTTTAAGTATACAATTTCTTCTCATACTGATATGTCAGTCTTTGCCTTTGGGAATTACAAAGCAACTACTGATTGTCCAAATGTCCCCTGGTGATCACCTTTTACGCATACTCTTAGCACAAGTAGCTCTGTCAAGACTGTTTAGGTTATTTTTAAAAAAAGACTTATAAAACTTATTTCTTCTTCTTACTAATACATATGTGTGATGAAATGAAACATGATCTCAATGTACCTGGACAATGAAATCCACATGTGTCATAATTGCTTAATGAATAAACAAACCTTATGGAATGGTAGATTACTGATAATGACATTTTTAAAAAAGTAGAAATGGGTTGGGAACAAATTTTGGTATAAGAAAGCAGAGATTGAGATTTTATTTTGTAAGTGATGATATTTTAAAAATGAAAAGGACTAATCCAATCATTATATTTTGTCGTTATGTCTTCAAATTAAAATTTCTTAAACACAGGCTTTACCACATGGTTTATCTGATAAAAATTTTCAGTATTTTTCTTTTATTTTTAAGACAAATTATGAACCCTTCAGCATGACATATATAGCCTATTAAAGATCTGGTTTTCAAGTACTTTTGTAAACATTTCATGTTTTTTGCTCTTCAATGCATTCTACCTTTGAAACAAACTGCTCCTTTTCTTGTTGCCCAGATGTTATCTTACCTCCCTACCTTTCAACAGGCTACCTTTTCTTATCTATAAATATGTGTTTATGTGTATGTACATGTATGTGGTGTACATATACATATATGTATATATAACTTATATATAATATATCATATCAGGTATTTATATAAATATATATAAATGTATATATGCATATGTAATATATCTGTGTGTGTATCTGTGTGTGTGAGAGACAAAACCTATTTGGAGAGAAGGGAATAAAGACCAAAATAAAAGGTGAATGTGAGAGCACAAAAGAAAACTCACAAGGAAGCAAAGAAAAAATGGCCAACTCTGAAGAAAATGCATAATACTTACTATAGATGCTTTCTTGAAGTGGAAATCTATTGCTTTATATTTTGAATGCTCTCTTGTTCCATTTTGCATATAGCAATGTTTTTATTTTATTTTCTTATTTCGTATTTAAATTTTATTATTCAAATTTGTAATATATTTCTTTTATTCTTATTGTGCATTTAAAGAACTGTAGCATAATAGCTAAAAGACCTATGTTATCCTTGAATGGCATGCTTATTGGTTCAGTAATTACCCTCAAATGACAGGTTAGAGACAGATTGTAAAGATTTTAACATGTCAAAGAGAAAACCACATAACTTTGTAATTCAAAAAGCATATTCTATCCCTCCCCTAACCCTACATTAGTTGCCAGTCTTAATATGCATAGTGAAGGTCAAATAACTACTAGGAAGTGTTTATGAGGTCACGGTATTATACCTATATTACACCTCTATAACTGTTACTCTGAAATTGGCAGAAAATGTGGGACTAACTAAACATCTATGAAATTATTATGCTAAAAGAAATTAACGATTTGACTGCAAAACTTTGCCTTGTAATCTTCAAGATCTCTTTAAATCCATCTCTAAACTTGACATCCTACATTTACTTATGTTATTTTTTAAAGAATTGATAGCAGTATTGGTTCAAAGATGACATTTCTTTCATTGTGATGGGTCTCCTGGATTAACCTTTATACTGGTTCTAACTTGATATTTCCAGTGTCTTTACACTTACTTGCTATTGCAATTTGATATTGATCTGACCTCAGTTCTATCCCTGACCTAGTCTCAGGAAGTTACCTATTTTGACATCTTCCAGACACCTAGAATACATCTTTTTGTACTTCATTATTTTACCTTCCATAAGTAGTATAACTTGATAAGCAGTAGAAGATACAGTTCTCCAAATTTGTTGAAGGGTATTGTCTCAAATTAAGCAAAGTTGCTTGTGTTATAAAATGATAAAGTTTTAAAACTGGAATGATTTAAAAGTCATTTATGCCTATGTACTTTCTGCTAAATTTTCTAATAGACTATTTTTATTAAGTAAAATCAACTGTGAATATTTCAATGTAGAATATACAGGCAAAATATAGATATTGATATTTGTAAATATGAACTTAGGCACAGGTATAAGCATAGGTATAAGTATAGATTATGGGTGTGTATATACATATATATCTGCGTGTGAAAACATTTGTATGTAATAAAATATATAGTTACGCCTTAATTCAACCATCAGGACCAAATATATAGTACAGTTAACAATTTCTCTATGGATGATGGAAACAAACTTGTAGAGTACGGGTAACAATTGCACTACACACTCCCAACATTCTGCTCCAAGCAACTTTAAAATAAAACCTCAAATTAAATTCTAGCATAACAGAGCCAACAAAATGTCAGAATGGGTCACTTTTTACAACATAAGATCATTTAGGAAGTCATCAGGAGAGATCTGTGACAGTTGGGTTTAGAAGATGGTCCAGTGAGGGGTACTTTGGAAGAAGCTGCAATAGTGGCACTAGCTTCAGGAGCTCTTTACCTAAGACAGTAAGTGATCCAATAAGAAGTCATAAAGAAATTACAGGGATCCTTTTTCTGAAATTGGGTGTAAGACTCTATTGCCTTGCCTATATATAATTCTGCAGAACACTTCCAGGACAAAGAGTAGCACTAATACTTAAGACAACTGGAAAGCAATGATCCCAGCAACATTTCTAAGGCCAATATGAAAGACAGCAGTTGTAGTTACAAAGGAATATGGACCCTGATCTCATTTCTGAGCTGGAGAAGAATGCTTAAGGTCATTCAAAAGGGAGCAAAAGTCCTGGTCTCAGTTCGAGGGAGAAGTTATCACTAGCACTTTCACCTGCAATACAGAATGAAACATGGTTATAGGTTCAGGCACAAGAGGAATGCAAGCATTTTCTACTCCAAAGGATTAGGGCCCCTCCCTTCATAAAGACCAGAGAACACATCAGGAGAGTAGTGACTACACCTTTCCCTAGATAACAATACTTTGGAAGTGATGAAAACTTACAAATTCCCTGATGTAACTCTGAGAAGAAGCAGCACAAAATTGAAACTTTGGACAATTCCCCCTTCAGCAAAGGAGCAAAGCTGAATTTTAACACAAAGATAAAATTCAAGAAATTGAGTGGGAAAATGGGCAAATGGCCAAAAATAATCTGACAATAGAAAGCAACAAAACCAGTTTCCTTAAATTAGAGAACTGTTAAGTTCCTAAATCTGCATATATTGGTACTTTGTTTTATTGGGACAATGCTCTTCTCACAGTAAGTATAACCCATATGAAAACAAGGACAAATGTTATGCTTTTCCTTTTTGCCACACAAACAAACTGTGCAAGCTAGTAGAGGGCATAGCTACCACTGGACAGATTCTCTTCCCTCACAATGCACTGGGCAATAGAGAACAATAGGCACAATAATTTCATGTAGTAACAGCATCCGGCTCTTCCAGTGATATCTTACCACTTTTCAGTCACAGCATTTCTCTAGATAATTAACAAAGCAATGTTTCTCTTTCAATGAGTAAGATCCCAGATAAGCAGAAAAAGGTTCAACTGTCTTACTTTGATTCTTATTTAACTTATGTTGCTGGTTTCCTCTGACTCCTACTTAGCTTATTTATTGTCCTACTTTTTTTTCTATCTTGTAGTTTCTTCTCCTATGACTTCTTAATATTTTCTAATGTTTTAAAAGAGAAGCTCTTGGAGGAAGAGATAAGATGGCAGAGTGCAAAGATGCACCTACTCTAGCTCTGTCCTCATAGCCTATACAATGCCTTTTAAAAAATGACCCTAAAGAAATTCTAGAGCAGCAGAAGCCACAAAATGACAGTGAAAGAAATTTCCAGGCCAAGACAACCTGGAAAGTAAACAGGAATCACTGGGACATGGAGTGTAGCCAAGCCTTGGTCACGGGGGGGTGAGTAGGCCTCAGGGGTGAAATTTCTAGCAAAAGTTTAGGTTCCCAGACCACACAACCCACAAATATGATATTGCTGAAGTCAAAGGAACTAGAATTAAAGCCAAGAATCCCCTGCCCAGAAAAACTGAGTATAATGCTTCAGGGGGAAAATGGCAATTCAATAAAATAAAGGACTTTCAAGCATCCTTGAAATATGAAATATGAAAATATGAGAGCTGAATACAAAATTTGACTTTCAAACACAAGAATCAAGAGAAGCATGAAAAGGCAAACAGGAAAGAGAAATCATAAGGGACTTACTAAAGTTGAACTGTGTACATTCCTACATGGAAAGATAATATTTGTAATTCTTGAAACTTTTTTTCAGTATCTGAGTAGTTGGAGGGATTAAGCACACACACACACACACACACACACACACACACACACAGAGCACGGGGTGAATTGAATAGGAAAGGCTGATGTCTAAAAAATAAAATTTAAAGGTAAGAAAGGAATATATTGGGAGGTGAAAGGGAAAAATGAAATGGGGCAAATTATCTCTTACAAAAGAGGCAAGAAAAAGCTATTTCAATGGAGGGGAAAAGAGGAGATGTAACATAAAATGTGTGACGCTTACCTTCATCACATTTGGCTTAAAGATGGAATAAAATTCACACTCATTTTGGTATGAAAAGCTAACTTACAATACAGGAAAGTGGGGGAGAAGGGGATAATCAGGGTGGGAGGATGATGAAAGGGAGGGCAGCGGGAGGAGGGAGCAATTTGAAGTCAACACTCTTGGGGAGGGACAGGATCAAAAGAAAGAATAGAAGCAATGGGGGCCAGGATAGGATGGAGGGAAATATAGTTAGTCTTACACAACACGGCTATTATGGAAGTCATCTGCAAAACTACACAGATATGGCCTATATTGGATTGCTTGCCTTCCCAAAGGGAATGGGTGGGGAGGGAGGGAGGAAGAGAAGTTGGAACTCAAAGTTTTAGGAACAACTGTCGAGTACTGTTCTTGCTACTAGGAAATCAAAGGTACAGGGAATGGGGTATAGAAATTTATCTGGCCCTATAGGACAAAAGAGAAGATGGGGATAATGGAAGGTAGGGATCTTAGAAGAGAGGGAAGATTGGTGATAGGGGCAATTAGAATGCTGGGTTTTTTGGGGTGGGGGAGGGGACAAATGGGGAGAAAATTTGGAACCCAAAATTTTGTGAAAATCGATGTTAAAAGTTAAATAAATAAATTTAATAAAAAATAATAATAATAAAGAAATACAGGTAATGGCATACAGAAATCAATCTTGCCTTTCAAGAAAAGAGAAAAGATAGGGAAAAGGGAAAGGAGAATGTGTGATGGAAGGGAGGGCAGATTGGGGTAAGGGGTAATCAGAATGCATGACGTTTTGGGGTGGGAGAGGGGAGAGATGGGGAGAAAATTTGGAAGTCAAAATTTTGTGGAAATGTATATTGAAAATTAATAATAAATAATCATAAAAAAATTTAAAAAAAATTACTTCCAAAAGGGAAAAAAATAAAGTTAAATAGAAATTTTTATTCATGTCCACATAATGTATTTGCACAAATTTAAATATAAAATTCAATAGTCTCCAGTTACTTGATTTACAATTATTCATTATATCTTTTATAATACAGAGAACACAATATTTTCCTTCACTATTCATGCAGTCATTGTTATGTATTAATATAGTTCTTATAAGGACATTAATCTCAACTTCATTTCCCCACCTGGGAAACATCTTGTCTCTATCTTCAACATTTTCTTTTTCAGATTGTTACATTATGGAATGATTTTATAGTTTTTTCTTAAACAAATATTCTGTGTTTCAGTCCCTTTATACTACCAAAAGGATTACATAATTAGCAAAAAGTATCTTACATATATTAAACTCCTTTTTTACCGTAATATTTAATATGATATTATTATTTCTAGGAGTAGTAGGACCAGAAACAGTAGCAGAAGTAAAAATAGTCAAAGTAAAAGCAACACCAATAGCAGAAGTAGCAGCAGCAGCAGCAGCAGTACTATTAGTGGTAGTGGTGGTGAGGTGGTGATAGTAGTAGTAGTAGTAGTAGTAGTAGTAGTTTTAGTAGCAGTAATGGTAACAGTAGTAGTAGTAGTTATAGTAGTAGTAGCAGCAGTAGCAGAAGCAGAAGAAGCAGCAGCAGTAGTATTAGTGATGGTTGTGATGGTGTTATTATTATTTTTATTTTTAGTAGTAGTAGTACCAGTAGTAGTAGTCGTAGCGGTAGTGCTATAAATAGCAATAAAGTAGCAAAATATTAGCATTACTGTAATAGTTCATCCAGCAACAGATCAAATAATCAGCTGATGATATCAATCAGAGACTGAGGGACAGAAATAGAGGGAGAAATGGAAAGTTTTTTTCTATTAGAGAAGAGTTTTTAAGAAACACCAAGATCAGCATAATCTCTCTGACTTTCTTGTTCTTGACCTTTGTCCTCTTATGTAAGAGACCTCACCTAATGGTAAGTAACCAAATACTTATCTTCAGTCAGTAATCATGAACAGATAATCTGAATTGGTCTTATAATCATAAAACAGTTAAGAGTTAAGAATATACACACACATATAAAATATGCAGACATATATAGGAAATATACACAAATGAATATATCATATGCTCACACACTTGAGTATATTTATATGGATTTATGAAGCAAAGTACACTGAAGTAGACTTTTTCTAATATTCACTTCAAAGATCTACAGTCTTTCATATGCAAAGGAACAACTGCTTTCTCAGAACACTGAGATTTTCTTTCTTTCATATAATAAATTTCCTGAGACGAATGAATTGTAAATGCTCACCTCCTTATTTGTACTATCTTTCATAATCACTTATTTAACAAAGACTTGAAATCACTACAGTAGAGACAAATGTCATCCAGGGTTAAAGCAAGAGTTAGCCCATGATATTTAGTTATATTCTAATCCAGATGCAATGTTGCTATGGATGGAATAATTATAAAACCTTAATATAACAAGATCCAAGTAAACCCTAAGCTATTCAATTCTGACCTCCAAGTGATAAAGAATAAAGAATTTTCTAACAGCTTATTTAAACATGCTTTGCTCCTAAATGGACCAAAAAAAGAATATAAGTTTCAAATGACAGTGGAAACTCTTTGAAAGAAAATAATAGGAACAGGCATCTAGATGTGAAAAGGACCTCAGAGACTGTCTGTTCTCATCATTTCATCTTTCATATTAAGTAGGTAAGGCCAAGCATGGTTAAGTAATTTGTTCAATATTGAGTAGAGAGAAATGAAAAAAAAAATTGCTATTTTTTTCAGAAGCTGCAACTTACCTAAGACAATCTTAGCAAAGACAGCCTTAGTAATTTACCATGCTTATGCAAAAGGGAAGGAATCATTTGTAGTCATAAGTTCTGTTTGTTAAGTTGTTATTGCATGAGTTCAAAATCTGCCTTATATTGATTTTATACACACACTCCCCATTGACATGCACACATGAGCACTTCTGTTGTGTATACTGTCCCCTCTGATAAAATATAATCTCCTCCAAGGCCGAAACTATTACTTTTTTGTCCTTGTATCAATAAGACCTAAATCCTTCCCAGTGTAAAGTAATAAATAACTGCATCAGATTAATAATTTTATGTCTAACATTTCAGTGATAACAGGAATCATTTCTGTTACAAAATTCCACTTGAGGATAAGTAATAAATTTGCAGAGTTAGTCCATTCCTAAGTTTAACACACACACATATATACATGTATGTATATATATATATATATATATATATATATATATATATATATATATATATGCGTGTGTGCGTGTGTGTATGTGTGAATAAGTGAATTTTAAAAATATTTATTTATATCTAGCCTAAATCTAGAATGTTAAAATCAAAGCTCACTTGTTAACAAAAATTAAATTTGCTTTGCCTCCCACCAATTCTGTTACCAAGAACTTATCACAGTGACACCAGTGCTTAGCAGAGTGCCTGGAACAGAGTAATTAAGAAATATTTGTTGATAATTGATTAATTGACATTGGCAAATCATGTAGCTTTTTGGAATCATAATTTTATGTATAAAATTTAGTTTTTCTAGATGATCCAGAACATTGAATTCATCTAAAATACAGTATAATTTTCCCTTATACTGGACAACTATTCAGTTAAGAAAAGTTATGACACATTGAGAAAAGACCCTCTTCTAAAGTAAAAATCCTAATATCCTTTCCTAAATAGCACCTCCCAAAATCACAAAAAGTAAGACAATAGTGAAACCCTCCAGGAGAATAGAAGTGATGAAAATAACCCAGAAGCTGAGAAATTAATTTCAACATAAAAGATATGTGCTGCCAGGATCTCACAAGTTCCCCCAATCAGGACAGAAAAATACATATAGAATTAGATATGGAAATTTTCAGCAAGAAATGTATGTTGCCAGTTTATATGCAAAACTCTGTTATGTATAACTAAGAATGAATATCTGGTTGTTATATATTAAGGCAATGAAGGACCTCTGATGTT
Organism: Bettongia penicillata ogilbyi; assembly: GCA_023548195.1. Classification (NCBI taxonomy): domain Eukaryota; kingdom Metazoa; phylum Chordata; class Mammalia; order Diprotodontia; family Potoroidae; genus Bettongia; species Bettongia penicillata. Next base: position 1,912,457 of record JAJHZJ010000350.1, on the reverse strand, counting down.
TGATATCGCATAATTTTTAATACACAGTTAACTGAGTATTCCATCTTATGTTCTTAAATTTAACAAAGTCCCCCAAAGTAAATAAAAAGGCCTCAGGAAATCCATTAACCTTTCAGGTGGCAGTTGTAAATATATCTACATATCTATATTTATATCTATACATATATGTTTCATTCCATAATATTTTGCTTCTATATTTTAGCATTCTAGCTGCTGAAAGTTGGCATTGAATTCTCTGTTCTCTCATTTCTTACTGAGTATCAGAGAAGCCAATTAATTCCACTTCATTTCTTGAAGAGTGTAAGGCTGTGGCTTATTTTTATAGTTTACTTTATTCCTCATATTGAAAATATTATCATGCACATAAATTTTCCCCCTCAAATGACATCTTTCTCATAAATTTACCTAGTTCTTTTTAAAAAAAAATGGAGTGTATCCTTTTGATTCCACATCAAAGCACTTTCAAAAAAATTTTCTCTTTTATTTCTCTTCTTGTGATAATTTCTATGAAATTAGAACAGTTTATTTTGCTTCAACAACTTCCTTTCTTCTCACTTTTCCCCCACTTAATAGTATTTTATTTTAATTGCATTCAAACATAGTTTTAAACATTAGTTTTACAATATATTGAGTTCGAATTTTTTTTCTCACTCCCTCTCTTCTCTCCACCTTCTCCAAAGACACCAAACAATCTGATATAGGCTACATATGTAAAACATATTAAACATATCCACATTAGCCATGCAGCAAAAAAAGAATAGGAACAAATATAATGTCACATGTATAACCTGACATAAGAAAGAAAGAAACAAGCAAAAGATGCTGTGATCTGCATTCAGACTACATGGTTCCCTTCCCACCTCCAGTTGTGAAATAGCATTTTCCATCATGAGTCTTTTGCAATTGTCTAAGATCAATGTATTGCTGAGAAGAAATCTATCTATTGAAGTGGATCAACACACAATGTTCCTGTTTCTATGAACAAGGTTCTCCTGCTTATGCTCACTTTATTAAGCATCAGTTAATGAAAGCCCAGGTATTCCTGAAATTGGCCTGCAAATAATTTCTCATCGCACAATAATGTTCCATTACATTAATATACCACAAATTATTCAGCCATTTTCCAATTGACTGGTATTCCATAAATTCCCAATTTTTTGCTACCACAAAAAAGAGCTATTATATCCTGCTAAAAGGCACCATAGATAATGAAGCAACACCATTACTAAACACATATACTCCCAGTGGTATAACATTCGAATTCTTATAGCAAAACTTAAGGGAGTTACAGGAAGAAGCAGACAGCAAAAGTATACTAGTGGGGGACCTCAACCTACCTCTGAACTTGTTAAATTTAACATCAAAATAAACAAGGAAGAAGTTAAGGAAGTAAATAAAACACTGGATCTGATAGATCACTGATGACAATTGAATGGGGATAGAAATGAATATACCTTTTTCTTGGCAGTACATTGCACATATACAAAAATTGTCCATGTTCTACAGTAGAAAAACCTCACAATCCATTGCAGAAAGGCAGAGAGAGTTAATGTATTTTTCTCAGATTATAATGCAATAAAATTATATGGAATAAAAGGCCATGGAAAGACAAATCAAAATTAATTGGAAACTCAATAATTTAATCCTAAAAATGAGTGGGAAAAACAACATAAAAACAATCTACAACTCCATTCAAAAGAATGAAAATACTGAGACAACCAACCAAAACATATGGGATACAGCACAAGAAGTTCTTAGGGGAAGTTTTATACCACCGAATGTCTATGTTAATAAAATAGAAAAAGAGTAAATCAATGAATTGGGCATGGAGCTGAAAAAGGTAGAAAAAAGAAAAAAATTGAAAATTCCCAAGTATATATCAAATTAGAAATATTGAAAAGCAAAGAAGACATTGATAAAATTGAGATTAAGAAAACTATTTAACTAATAAATAAAACTAAGAACTGGTTTTATGAAAAAAAAACAAGAAAATTTTTAAATTGTTGATCAATTTGATTTAAAAAGAAAGAAGAAAGCCAAATATGGAAAAGGTGATCTCACCTACCTAAGGAGGAAATTAAAACAACAATTAGAAATTATTTTGCCCAAATGTATATCCATAAATTTGATAATTTAAATGAGTTGGATGTCACATAGAAGAATAAAGTTCAAATGGATACATGATTAAGACATGAAGACTGATATAAAAAATAAGGGAGTAAGAAATAATTTATTTATCATATTTATGAAAATGGAGAATTTTTTTGACTGAACAAGAGATAGAAAAACTTAGGAATGCAAAAGTGATAATTTTAATTTTGTTGAATTGAAAAGTTTTTGCACAAACCTAATGCAACCAAGATTAGGAGGCAAGCAGAAAACTGGGAAATATTTTTTACAACTAATGTCTGTGGATAAGGAGTCATTTTTGAAATATATAGAGAACAGAGTGAAAGGTACAAGAATAGAAGTCACTTCCCAATTCAAAAATGGTCAAAAGATATGAATAAGGAATTTTCAGAGGAAGAATTTAAAGCTATAGTCATACAAAAAAATGCCCTGAATCACTATTGATTAGAGAGATGAAAATCCTAACAACTCTGTGGTACCATATTCCACCTATCAGATTGGCTAACAGGACAGAACAGGCATATGGTAAATGTTGAAGAAGATACAGGAGAGGGGGCGGAGCCAGGATGGCAGAATAGAAAGATTCACATATGCTAGCTAGTAAACCACAACTCATAAATTAACTGTAAAAAGAACTCCCCACAAATTCTGGAGCAGTGTAAGTCATGCAACAATGCAGTGGAGGAGATTTCCATTCCAGAGAGCCCTGAAAAACTGGCACCAAAGGTCCATCACACACTGGACAGTGGAGCCCAGGACCGGTCTGGCCACGTGGTCCCAAGAGGAGCAGATCGAAGCAGGCTTCAGGGATGGAACCTCCAGTGGCCATGAGGGTCCCTCCATCCACAGGCGCTACAGGTCAGTGAGAGAGAGAGAGACTTCTGGGTTGGCCAAGAGGGGAGTGGGGTGTCTCCATAACTTGAGCCCCATTGGGAGGCAGCAGCAGAGGCAGCAGCAGTGAGGGGCTCCAGAGCAGGTAGGACCTCAGATCCACTGCAGAAGGTCACCACATAAACCCCCTGAGGGAACTGAGCCTGGGAGGTGGCCTTGCCCCCACCTGAGAACCTGAAATTAATCTTACCCTGAATAGCAGCCGCACCCTCCACTGAAAGCCTTGAGGCTGGGGAGCAGCATTTGAATTTCAGATCGTAAGCACTAGCTGGGCAGATCTAGGCAAGGGTGGAGAGGAATCTCAGAAGTCAAGTAACTGGCTGGGAAAATACCCAGAAAAGGGAAAAAAAAATAAGACCATAGAAGGTTACTTTCTTGGTGAACAGATATTTCCTCCTTTCCTTTCTGATGAGGAAGAACAATGCTTACCATCAGGGAAAGACATAGAAATCAAGGCCTCTGTATCCCAAATCTGAAATAGATATCCAATGGGCTCAGGCCAAGGAATAGCTCAAAAAGGATTTTGAAAATCAAGTTACACAGGTAGACGAAAAACTGGGAAGAGAAAGGAGAGATGCAAGAAAAGCATGAAAAACGGATCAATACCTTGCTAAAGGAGACCCCAAAAAATGCTGAAGAAAATAACACCTTGAAAAATAGGCTAACTCAATTGGCAAAAGAGGTTCAAAAAGCCAATGAGGAGAAGAATGCTTTCAAAAGCAGAATTAGTCAAATGGAAAAAGAGGTTCAAAAGCTCACTGAAGAAAATAGTTCTCTCAAAATTAGAATGGAACAGATTGAGCCTAATGACTTCATGAGAAACCAAGAAATCACCAAACAAAACCAAAAGAATGAAAAAATGGAAGAGAATGTGAAATATGTCATTGGGAAAACAACTGACCTGGAAAATAGATCCAGGAGAGACAATTTAAAAATTATGGGATTACCTGAAAGCCATGATCAGAAAAAAGAGCCTAGACATCATCTTTCATGAAATTATCAAGGAAAACTTCCCTGATTATTCCAAAACCAGAGGGCAAAATAAGTATTGAAGGAATCCATCGATCACCGCCTCAAAGAGATCCAAAAAGAGAAACTCTTAGGAAAATGGTGGCCAAATTCCAGGATTCCCAGGTCAAGGAGAAAATATTGCAAGTAGCTAGAAAGAACAATTACAGTATTGTGGAAATTCAATCAGGAAAACACACGATCTAGCACCTTCTACATTAAGGGCGTAGAATAGGATATTCCGGAAGTCAAAGGAACTAGGGCTCAAACCAAGAATCACCTACCCAGCAAAACTGAGTATAATACTTCAGGGAAAAATACGGTCTTTCAGTTAAATAGAGGACTTTCAAGCATTTTTAATGAAAAGACCAGAGCTGAAAAGAAAATTTGACTTTCAAACACAAGAATGAGAAGAAGCATGAAAAAGCAAACAGTAAATAGAAGTCATAAGGGACTTACCAAAGCTGAACTGTTGACATTCTTACATGGAAAGACAATATTTGTAACTGTTAAAACTTTTCAGTATCTGGGTAGTTGGTGGGACCACACACACACATACAGACATACACACATAGACAGAGAGCACAGAGTGAATTGATTAGAACGGGATCATATCTTAAAAGAAATTAAGGTAAACAGTAAGAGAGAAATGTAGTGGGAGGAGAGAGGGTGAAATGCAATGGGGTAAAATATCTCTCATTCAAGAGGCAAGCAGGAGCCTTTTAAGTGGAGGGAAAAAGAGGAGATCTGAGAAAAAACATGCAGTTTACTCTCACCACATTCGACTAAAGGAAGGAATAAATGAAAACCTATCTTACAATACAGGAAAGTGGGGGAGAAGGAGATAACCAGGGTGGGGGGATGATGGAAGGGAGGGCAATGGGAGGAGGGAGCAATTTGAAGTCAACAATCAGGGAGGGACAGGATCAAAAGACAGAATAGAAACAATGGGGGGCAGGATAGGATGGAGGGAAATATAGTTATTCTTACACAACACGACTATTATCGATGTCATTTGCAAAACTGCACATATATGGCCTATATTGAATTTCCTGCTTTCCCAAAGGGAATGGGTGGGGAGGGAGGGATGGGGGGAATTTGGAACTCAAAATTTTAGGAACAACTGTCGAGTATTGTTCTTGCTACTAGGAAATAAGAAATACAGTTAAGGGGGAATAGAAAGTCATTTGTCCCTACAGTACAAAAGAGAAGATGGGGACAAGAGAAGGGAGGGATGTTAGAAGAGAGGGCAGATTGGTGATAGGGGAAATTAGAAAAGCTTGGTGTATTGAGCTGGGAGGAAGGCACAAATGGGGAGAAAATTTGGAACCCAAAATTTTTTGAAAATTAATGTTAAAAGTTAAATAAATAAATTTATATAATATTACAAAAAAAAGAAGATATACGAGAGCTGGGACACTAATTCATTGTTGGTGGAGCTGTTAGCTGATCCAACCATACTGGAGAGCAAGTTGGCACTTATGACAAACATGCTATAAAAAATGTGCCTACCCATTTTCCTGTAATTTCCTTTTAGGTCTGTATCCCAAAGAGGGCATAAAAGTGGGGACAGATTCCACATATGTATGAAAATATTTACAGCAGCGCTCTTTGTGGTGGCCAAAAACTGGAGATCAAGGGTATGCCCATCAATTGGGAATGGCTAAACAAGTTGTGGTTTACGAATGTATTGGAATACTATGGTGTTATAAGAAATGATGAATGAGAAGATTTCTGAGAGGCTTGGAATCATTTATATGAACTGATGCTGAGTCAAAATGGCAGAACCTGGAGTTCTTTGCACACAGCAACAACCACAATGTGTAAGAAATATTTCTGGTAGACTTAGCCCTTCAGAGCAATGCAAGGACTTCAAAAATTCTCAATGGACTTGTGAGGCAAAATGCCTTCCCCATCCAGAGAAGGAATTATTTAACTGGATCACAAAATGAAGCAGACCATTTTCTCTTGTGATATGTTTTCTTTTGTCTTGTTTTAGTTTTTATAGTTCTCCCATTCGTTTTAGTTTTTCTATGCAACATGACTAAGGTGAAAATGCATTTAATAAGAATGGGTGTGTAGAACTTATAAAATTGTACACTGTCTCAAGGAGTGGGGAGGGAATGGAGAAGGAGGGAGAGGGAATGTGAAAAAAACTCTAAGTTATATGGAAGTGATTGTAGAGAACTGAAAACAAATAAACTAATATATATATATATTTTTTTGGAAACAGCTACTACAACTATTTTGTACGTGTGTGTGTTCTTCTCTCTTTGTGTGATCTCTTTGTGATCCAGGCCTAGTAGTGGTATTGCAGGATCAATGTGTGTCCACAGTTTTAGAGCATTTGTGGCATACCATCCCCCTCTTTTTGACCCATCACATTACATGGAAGTATCTCTACTACTTTTCTGCATGTATCTTCTCTTCAGAATTACTGCTGCCATATATGACACCCATCACACTCTTCTTCTCCTGTCTCCCTTCCCAAATTTTCTTCACTCCTTTCCATCACTTCCATGATCTTGATCTCTTAAATTAACCAATAAAATTTTCCATGAACGGGGAAAAGATAATCAGAGAATTTTCAAAAATTTTTTGCTGTATTTTGCCTGTGGGAACCTACACAAGATGTATTAACTGGGAGGCAATATCACAAATCAAAGAATTCTTTATTCTACATGATAAGTGCTTTCCTTCAAAATAGTTATTAGTGGTATTTGCTTAACATATGATCATGATACAATCCCATATATAATTGCTAAAATAAAAACAAATATTTCCCTCTCTGTTTTTGGCATGCATTTAGGAAAAAAGTATAATTAAAATTAATTATCTCTATTAGTAGATAAATCATATCTACTGGAATATATTTTCACGTTCACAAAATGATTATGTAGAAAAATCAGGTGGTTATAATATGATGCAATTATAAGAATTCTTAAACACCACTTCTTAAGCAGAAATGTCAAAGTGATTACTTCAAATGAAACTCCATTTTTACTGTGAAATTATAATGAAATTTCAAACCATAGGCAGTCAGTCAAAAATTCTTTTTTGAATATTTATTACATTCCATGCATTGTGCCAAGCATTGAGGATACAAAACAAGATAAAATTGCTATCCATGACCTCATGGAAACATAGCAATAACAATGACAGTAATAATCACATATTGGTATTGTTATTGTGTTTGAAAGCATTCCTGTGTAACTTTAAAATGTGCAAAACTTTTTACATATATAAACAAGTCTTATCATTCCCATTAGCTACCTCTCATTCTTGGAATTCTCATCTTCTCACTTTTACCTTTGAGTTACCCTGGCTTCCTGCTACTCTCAGCTAAATTGCCATCCTCTGCAAGAGGTTTTCCTGGACCTGCTTGACCTTACTGTCTTCTCTATGAAATTTCCACTGATTTATTACAAGCATACATGCACACATATAGCACATATTTACATAATGTACCTAATAGGTAAAATGTAAAATCAAGTACAAATCTGGTGTGTGGATATGTATATAGAAATATAAGTACATATAAGGCTGTATAGATATAAAAAGAGATATATACACTATCTATTGCTGTTGTTGAGTCATGAGTTTTCTTGACAAAGTGTTTTTCAATATCCTTCACCAGATCTTTTTTCTTTCTTTTACAGATGAGAAAAGTAAGATAAAAAGGGATGTGCCCAGGATGACATAACTACTAAGTAACTGAGTCCAGATCTGAATTCAGATAAATATGTCTTCCTGCCTCTAAGCCTGACCCCCTATTCACTGCACTACCTAGTTATCCTTGACTCTTATCTGTGACTCAAAGAAGGAGCAGCATGTGCAGCAGCCACATTCCAGTAAAACAGTCTAAGCAGATAGGCTAAACCAGGATGAGACTAACCAACAGTCCTCAAACCTATAAATGAGTTAAGGGATTTCTACTCTATGCAAATGAAAATTTACTCCAGAAAAATGGGTAAATGAGAAGAATTTGTTCCAATGGCCATGAAAGTAGATGAAGTAGGTGCTGTGGAGCACTTAAAACTTGCTCAGATATTGAAGACAACACGGTCATCCACAGTATCTTGGGCCATAAAGAGTTGTCTTGAATTTTGTCTTGTCATTGGACTTTGATGAGTAGAAGTGTGAGGCACGAGCCTCACTTTTGCAACTCTTACTCATTTAGATCTAATCCATCCACAAGTCAAGATATCACTCTGTGACATCATTAATTTCTTCAAAAAAATGACATAAGTATAGCATTGATGTATCTACAACATACTGGATGATGTACATATATGTATGCCTTTTTGTATATATATGTCTATATATATATATGCATATACATATGCATATATGTATGTGTGTATATGTTTGTTTATACAGAGTTGTTTTCATGGTGTACCCCCAATTAGATTTTGGGTTTCTTGACAATAGATTTCTCCTTTTTTTAAGCTCCATATTTAAGTACTCTCTGGCTCATAGAAGCCACTTAAAATGCTAATTCACGAATTAGTTGAGTATAATTTAATTTTATCCTCAGTAACAATGCAAGGTAGATCTTATTATTATTCTCATTTTACAACTGAAGAAAGTGGAGCTGAGAAAGGGTGAGTAACTCTCCTAGCATTGAACAATTAATGTTTGACCTGACTCATTCCATTATTTTATAATATTTTTATAATATTTTTAATGGAGAACAATAACAATAACAAAAAAGATATATAAAAGCTTAAGGAAGTATTCTTAGAGGAAAGGTACTAGCAATAGAGGAAATACCCATTTGCAGCTGTGACTTGAGTGGAATATTGAATAATGCCAGAAAAATGAGGCAGTGTTGAAAAGGGAAAACTTTCCAGGTATAGGGAAGACCTCTGAAAAGACCTGTTTGGTAATTAGTGTGTAGCCTGTGTTGAATCAGGTGAGTGGGATAGTGTCACTAAATAGAGGGGGATAGTGCTTAGGAAGAATGGGTAAGAATGGGCCCAGGATTAAAATTATACAATAATTGATACTAAGAGTAATCAGGAGCGACTGGAGTTAATTGAGTAGATATATGAAGGAATATGGTCAAATATGTCTTCAGCTTCACAATTTTGGATCCAGAGTACAAGACTGAGTGGAATAGGAAGAGACTGATGGCAGTGATAATAACCAGAAGACTATTGTGATTTTTCGTATGTGAGGTGATAAAAAGATATTTTAAAGATTAGATATTACCAAGGAATTCAAAATAGTGTACAGGTCATTAACCCGTGAGACTAGAATATTGGTAGTGTATTCTTCAATGGGGTAGTTTGGAAGAGGAATAAGTCTGTGGGGAAACTGATGATTTTGGTTAGGGACATGTTTAGTTTGAGATGCTTTTAGGAGATCAAGTTTGAGAAGATAGAACTGAGTAAAGAGATGTGAAAAACATATCCACAGAGATGTCAACTGAATCCATAGAAGCTGATGGAATAGCCAAATGAGATTGTGTAGTGGAAAAAAAAAAACAGGACACAGGACAGATGTAATAGAGGCACACACAAGTAGAGAAAATGATCTGGAGGAAGATTCAGCAAAGCGAACTCAGGAGTCACATGAGAGGGCAGTTTCATTAAAACCCTCTTTAAAATACCCCGAGTATGGAGAAGGTAACCAAAAACAAAGGAATATTTTGAGTAATGAATGACTTTCAAGTTTGCAATTAATGATGATCTGACCTTTTGCAATCATAGTCAATTACAATATTTTTATTATACCTCATTTTGAAGCTTAATAAATTAAACTTTTAACAATATTTCTATTAGACATAGATCTTACTTTCCTCTCTTATTCCTATTGACTATCCTCACTTCAGGAGTAGTTCACTCTAGACTGTTTTCTAAACTTGCTATCTTCTGTTCCTGAGGATAATGTTAGACCATCTGGTTCATTTTTTTCAATTATTATCCACATGTACAGTGATACAAAATACATACTGAAATCTAATTCTAAACTTAAAATAAATGGCTTGAAAAAAATTTTTTTCAAAGTGTGATCCTGTTGACAGATATTTCTGGAAGCTTTTTATAAGCTTATGCTCTAGATCCAGGTAGAGAATCATCTCATAAGTGAATTCATCTAATAAATAGCAATATCTTTTAATTTAACAAACACATTTGTCTTAGCTTGAGGTCAGGCATAGGTTAGATTTACCCCAATATCTACTTCATGTTTGACAGTGATAAGTAAGTTTACGTAACATACTATTCCTAAATACATCAAATTTAATCTGTTGTAGGCAGAGCCAAGATAAGAAAGTAAAGTCAAGAACTGACCTGAGCTCTCCTAAATTCCCTTCTGTAGTAGGTGAAAGGTGAAATGATTGATGAAACAAATGTTCTTTCTATCAAGTCCATTGATTCATTAGAAATATGTGGCAATTGCCTAACAAATTGTCACTAGCCTCCTTCTCAGCTTAGGACTGAACTCTGAATGCTGAAAGAGACAGACATTACACATTCAAAACAATTAATCAAATAAAGTCAGTTAATGAAAGGAAACAATGCAACATTTATGTAATCTAATTTTGAATTGGAAGAAAGATTAGGGGCTTTTACAGCTGGTAGGTGATATTAGTAAGCATCCCAACATATAAAGGAGGGGTCTGCTATCACACTTTATTGGATCTGCATTCATAAAATAAAAAGCAACTTTTGAGGGGTTAACAATCACTTTAGTCAATGACATTAATCCTTTAACCAAATACATTTGTCATTCACCTAGTTCAGGGGAGTCAGCACCCCAAAATTCAAAGAAAATACAGAGAAATTAAAAGTCAGTAGATATGCTTGCAAAATGTCTGACTATAATTCAGCAGACAACAGTCTAACCATGATTACCAGAGAGGAAAGCATAATACCTGGGTTCTCAAAGCCAGGTCTCCTTAAATTGGTTTCCCAGAGGCCTCATCTGGCCAAACAACACTTCCAATCGGTAAGCCCCAAGTAAAATCTCACCCTCAGAGGACTTATATACCTGTCAGAGCCAAATGGCATAACCCTCTGACCCAGTGCCTAAATAGGAAAAAAAAATGGTAGTTGGGACCCTTCTACAAAACAACTCTCCTAAAGACGCATCCCTCAATCAGCACACTTGTCAATGGGTGGGAAAGATCTTCTCCAATCACTTTATTCAATTCAAGTCATTTTTTGTAGAACAAAAGCAACAAAAAATCTTAATTTGATTTCCCTTACAGAGGGAGAGAGCAAAAAGTTGAAATTCAGAAAAGGAGGTTTCCTACTCCCCAAGTATCTCTAAACAGTGAATGGGAAAAGAACCAGTAACTGCTTGATTAGTGCATACCGTTTTTCAGATAAGACATATGGGTTGCTTGAGATGTGCAATTGTGAGTAAACTCCTTGTGACAATCTTTGGATCTTAGGTATGTGCAATTACATTAGTATGTGTGTATGCATGTATAGGCATATGTGTATATTTATGAATATACGTGCATCTAAAGAGGTATATATGTGTGCATACATGTATGCCATAATACACATGCATGTGCTCATATGTGCATTATAATTGTACGTTTATGTCATGTGCATACATGATTATGCATATGTATGTGTATGAATGTGTACTGTGCATTTATGAATACATGTTTAAAGATGCATGTACATATATGGATTGTGTACATGCATATATTTACAATATATAAGCATATATTCAGTATAACACATATGCATGCATATGCATGTGTGTATATATGTGCTTATTACTTGTATATGTGAGTACATAATTATGCATGCATACATGTGCTAATAAATATTACTTCCTCATTGTTTATTGTATTCAGGGAAGACTAGTACCTCTGGTGTGAGGGTTGCCAAGGTCTCTTTACGGCTATTTTCATCTTTTGCGTCCAGCTTATTCCACCTTACTCTCACTTGTGGGTCCAAGAATCTACAACATGTGCAACATCCACACCCCAGTAAACCATTTCAGCAGGTGAGCTACGGGAAGTTGAGGATAACTGTTGAGTCTTGAGCAAATTGTTGAGTTTGGAGGGTGGTTATCCCAAGCATGTATAGTGTTCACCAGATGAAATGGGTGGATGAAAAACAATTTGTTCCAATGACCATGAAGGCAACTGAAGCAGGCACTGTGCATTGCTCAGAGCTTGGTTAGACTTTGAAGACTCCATGGTCTTTCAATATATCTGGAACCATCACTCCTCATCTTATCTCTTTCCTGCCAGTGCATTGTGATGACTCCATGAGAGAGTGAAAGCTTATGACTTTATGCAACTCTGCCTCACTTAAATCCAATTCTCACATGAATCAAAAGTCATCACCCATACCATTTTACCATTGTTGCTTATGTCAAGGTCCTCGAGTATCAGGCAAGTGAAGAAGCAGTAGGTGCAGATAAACTGTGAACTGCAGTCACAAGCCAGTGCACAGGTGCCCCAGGTTTATAAGGTTGTCTTCTCACTTGAAGCAGTAGTGGTATTCCACTGCCCTCTAGTATATGAACAGCCTTTTAGGGGTCACACTGTGGAAAAATGGAGTTGGAAACAGCAGCAGCAATGGACACTTATTACTGAAGTGATGAAGGCAAAGTGTGGCACAAAGTAGTGGACTACTCATAGAGTTATCCAGTCTAAGCTAGATATTTGAATTTAACAAGTGTCAGATCCAAGACAAAATGACTACAAGAAAAAAAAGTCAACAGATTAGAGCCCTCTCTGAAAAGGAAAAGTTTTTTTTTTCTTTCTTTTTTGCTAATTTGAAGGGAAAGTTGAGCCAACACACAATTGGTAACAGTGGAGCAGAAAAGGAATGGGCAGCATTCAGATATTTGCTCATCTGAGTCAGAATACTTGCTAACATCAAGACTGGCTTGATGAAAACAATGGGAAAACTCAGGAGCTGCTAAATAAAAAAATGAGAAATCCACAGGGTTTATCAGCAGGATAGTTCATCCCATCCTACTCTCACAAGCCCCCATTTAATTCCCTCAAATTTAAAGTTCAAGCATGTGTGCGTGTGTTTGTCCTTTGTTGCCAAAGAAGACCAGGCCATCAGAAAAATACTGACATGACTTACACTTGAGTTTGTTGAATGAGGGAGGGCTGTGCAAGTCACCAGCTTCACTTCTCCTCCATAACCATCTGAATCCAGTGATCAGATATTCATCAGGATGACTGGAGATGACCATGGATCAGGCAACTGGGGATAAGTGACTTACCCCAGATCACACAGCTAGTGAGTGTCAAGTGTCTGAGGTGAGATTTGACTCAGGTCCTCCTGACTCCTACTCTGATGTTCTATCCACTACACCATGTAGCTAACCCACTTGACCCTCACTGACTGTGTGACCTGTCTGTCAGACAGATAGATAGATGATAGATAGATAGATAGATAGATAGATAGAGATAGATATAGGTATAGGTATAGGTATAGATATATATGTGTGTGTATGTGTGTGAGTGTATGTGTGTATGGGTATGACTTAAATGATGACCTTCTCTAGAGGGGGTTGGTGGAGTGAGGGATAATAGTTTGGAACTTAAAATGTAACATGTGAGTGTGTATGTTAAAGTGTCATGGGTAATGTGCTATGAGGAGATTGAAAAGAAAAAGAATATTTTCTATTTACAGTTAGTCTAATACCATTGTAAGGTGAAATTCATTATTATTGAATATAGATTAGCCTAGTCATCCACACAGAATATGTGAAAATGGGGAGATATTTCCTTTTCCATCAATTGCTTTTGTGATTTAGATAAAAATGTGGTTTGATTTTACAGTTTTGCCTATTTAGGTAGGTAGGAAGGTAGGAAGGTAGATAGAGAGATAGATAGGCTGGTAGACAGACAGAGAGACAGACAGACAGAGCCAGCCAGACAAACCAACAGATAGATAGAGAGATAGAGAGAGATAAATGGATAAAAATAGAGAGATGGATGGATGGATGAACAGACAGAAGCATTATTCATCATATTATACGTGTCAATATCTCAGGGAATCTTTTAAGCTCTGGGAATAAAAACAAAGTGCAGAAAGGAAGTCCACCGATCTTCTATACTCTGTTGGAGTCAGTACAAAAGGTTATCTTAATTGCCTTTAGTACTACCATTCTCAAGTTAAAAAAAAATTAAATTACTGGAAATATCTACCATATGCACCGTATTTGTCTCAACTCAAGACAAAATCTCATTTTTCAACTGGATGCACTACTCTTGGACTTCACTGACTTTTCCATCATTCCCGATGGAGTTCGTTATAGAGAAAGCCTCATCATCCTGCAAGATCCATCAGTCAAGGACACTTCTTTCTTTTTACTCTGCTCTTACTGTTGTCATTTTCAGTCATGTCCAACTCTTTGTGACCTCATTTGGGCTTTTCTTAGCAAAGATACTGGAGTGACTTACCTTTTCCTTCTCCAGTTCATTTTGAAGATGAAGAAACTGAAGCAAACTGTATTAAGTGACTTTATCAGCTAGTAACTGTCTGGGGCCAGATTTAAATTCATGAAAATGAATCTTCCTGACATGAGACATGGCACCCTGTTCATTGCACCACGTGTGTGCTCTTATTGCTCAAGCCACCTCTGTTTGGAGGGTGAGGACATGAACTCCAAAGTCTGCATTTAATGGAAGAGTTTAGCTCAGATATAATGTCATTTCTTGCCTGAATGCATTACTTTTAGGCTCTGATTTCCCCCCTCTTCAATGGCATCAGTTACCTTTCCTCCTGTTCCTTTTTTAGGATCCTAATGTGTGTCATCTACTCCCACATTACATTACAAACTACTTGAGTTCAAGCAATATATATTTTTTATAATATCAGTAGTACTTAAAACACTTGTAGGCACAATATAGATACTTAATAAGTGTTTATTGTCTACCAGTATTTTTAATAACTGTTACTCTTCACTACAAAGACGATCCAGATTCCACCAGTTGATGGTTCCTTCTTCTAGAAATCATTTTTATATTTAATTTGTATAAATATGACACTTACTTTTCTGTTACCATTTTTCCAACATTCTCCTCCCAAACTCAGTTAAATTGAGGGCCAATCAACTGTTTATATCAATGTGCTCAGAACAGAGAACAATGCTGTTAAGAAGTACTTAATAAATGCTTCTTGACCAAATAAATATCTCTAGTTATAATCTAATTTATTCCACAAATAACTGCATCTTGATAAGGAATGTGACTATCAATTATGTGAGAATGTATGGATACTACAGGACACAAAATAAAAAGAAATATGTGATTTTCTGAACCTTTAATAAGAGTTGTGCAGCTTGATGACTATTTTTCAGCAGTTTAAATGAATCCTCACAGGGAATCTTTTAAACTACCAATATCATTAAGGAGGACAATCTCCATGAGAAATAAACTACATTCTACAGGAATAAGATTTAATTGCCACAAACGAGTTTATGGAGAAAGTTCTTCAGGGGCCATAAGTTAAATTATTCTTTGCCAGGTAGTCATTTATAAAAAAGATGTGGAGTCATAAAATTCTAGAATCAGAGGTATGTATTTTAATATTAGGTAAATCTTAAAAATAAAGGGATGCATTATTACAAATATTGATTGTTTTAGAAAGTTTTGGATCTCTCAGATTTCAACAAATTTAGGATTCAATGTTGCTTCAGAAAGTTATCTGAGTATTAATTCTCCCACTACATTCTGGTATTATATTCTTGAGAGATGTAAATAGAAAAATGAATAGATAAAGAAAAAATGAGTAAATAAATTGAGTAATGAAATAATGAATAAACAGACAAATAAATAAAAAAAAGATGAATGAATAAACAAACAAATAAATACTCCCCAGCATCACCTGTAACTTCAGTTTAAGTATTCTATGCTGCAGTGAGAACAGAATTGGGAATACCAGTTTTAAGTATCTGTTAATCTTAAATTCTAAAACTTATAAAATAAAATGTATGTTTATCATCAATATTTGTAATAACTTTTACTTACTTTAATTGTTCTTATGATTACCTCAATCATTGTACAATAAAAAGAGACGGTATTCTAATGCCTAACCTTCCATAGATCAAAGTAGTCAATATGTCTCTCTGCTATTCCCATTTTCAAGGAGAGGAAAGAAATTAATTTTGAAGGATTATAACTTTTATTTCCTTCTCTTGTGAAAAGAAGTAGAATCTGATTCAGTTAAACTGATCTGTCTTCATAAATGTGAATATTATTGTAATTAGGTAATTACACATAATTGCAATTATACACATGCAATTATAATTATACATAATTTTAATTACACTGTAAATTATGCAATTATACATAATCTTAATTATGTATTTGTCATATGATCTAAGAAATTATAGATAAAATATACCTATTAGGGAATTTAGTCAATCCTCCTTCTTTATGGGGTTCTACCCCAAAGTTATTACTCTTCTCACCATCTTATCTCATTTGCCGTGAATTAAAACATGTTGCTGTGCCCTGATTACCCAGTGAACCTGATAGATATTCAGGAGAATATGCATATAGTTTTCTAGAAATAAATCAAAATTCTACAGATCGTATTTAATTTCACAAACAGCAAAGACTTCTATTATATAACCTCAGGCTCTATTATATAATGCTTTGTAATAATTATTTTCAAGGCTTTAGTTTATATCTTTAAACTGAGGGAGATTCCATGTTATTGAACTGACATTCACATGCGCAACTGAGTAACATTCTACTCCCTTCACCTCTGAACTGTTACTAGAACTTGTGGCAATCAGGAACCCACAGTAGAAAAAAGTGCCCAGAAATTATTAAAGTGGAAAGTTAGGAAGGAAGGGATGATTTCTCGATTTTTCAACCTTATCGTTTGCAATGGAATATGGAGGAAAAGTGACAGTGTTTGTCCTCTGGAGTAAGATAAAAACTACTAAAATTTTGTGGTAGAAGGAAGTACACAAGATTCTATAACTGTTCCACCAATAAAGTGGCATAAATTCTAGACCCTTGTGTTAGAAATTGAGGTTACTGTATCCTAAAAACAAACTGGTTACATAACTTAAAGTCCATATAGGCAAAATTAGCTTTCATGATCAACCAACCCTCCTAAAATCATCTCAAGTCTTACTGATCATTGGTTGGATGCTGTCCTTCCTTTTCAAAGAGGACCAAAATTGCATCACCATGATAAAGTGAAGCTGAAATGTGTACGACTGTGTTTGATAAGAACAATAGAAATTCAGAATGCTCTACTACAGTTGGGCACAGATAGTACTTTTGAATATTTGGGGAGGATACTCCATATTTGTACATCCTACTTCCCTTTGTGCTGTCTCAGTTCTGCTTTGCTCATAAAGCACAGTGCCCTTTCTGATGTGGGAACGTCATGCTGAGCAGTCTTGTGCCAGTGTCTTCAATGCTGCACAGTCAAATCCAAAGTTCTTGGCAGAGACCTTGAGAGTGTTCCTGAATTGATTCTTCTGACCACCATGTGATTGCTTGCCCCATGTGAGTTCTCCATAAAAAAGTCTTTTTGGCAAGTGTACATTTTTCATTTGAAGAACATGGCCAGTCCTTTGTAGTTGCTCTCTCTGAAGTATAATTTGAATGCTTGACAATTCAGCTAGAGCAAGGACTTCAGTGATCCTGAGAACCTTCCTAAGGCAGTTCAAATGGAACACAACGGCTCTGTAGACCTTCAGTTTGGCAGTCAGTCTAATAACTCTTACCTCCCAAACTTTTCTTCAGAGCCTCCCAAACACTGAGCTAGCTCTGGCAATGTGTATATCAACCTCATTGGCATTGCATACATTCCTGGAAAATACACAACCAAGGTAAGTGAACTCATACACAGCATTCAAAACGTCTTCGCTTCTTGTAACCAATCGTTCAAGGATGGATGATGAGGGGGCGGTTGATAGAGCACCTGTGTTTTCTTGGTGTTAATTATTAGATCACAATTATCACAGACAGCATTAAATTTATCCATACTTTGCTGCATCTCAGTTTCAGAGGCTACACTGAGTGCACAATCATCTGCAAACACAAAATCATGCACCAGCCCTCCCTCCACTTTGGTCGTGGCTTGAAGTCTTTTTAAATTGGAGAACTCACCATCAGTACAGTAGTTGAGCTTGATGCCGTGCTAATCCTCATTGAAAGTATTTGACAACACAGCTGCAAATATCATGCTATAAAGCATGGGAGAAAGCACAAAGCCCTGTTTCGCTCCGCTGGTGACTGAAGACACAGGAACTTGTTCATTTTCTAGAACCTAGGCAAACATGCCATCATAAAATTGACATGAAATACTGATGAACTTCTCTGGGAAAACAAATTTTGACATAATTTTTCATAAGCCCTCATGATGAACAGTGTCAAAGTCCTTTGTCAGATCTACAAATGTGTACCCACCTCTGTTCTGCTCCTGGCATTTCTCCTGGAGTTGTCAGGCAGCAAACAACATTTTGACTGTTCCTCAGCCCTTTCTCAAGCCACACTGGCTCTCAGGTATATGACTATCTTTCAGGTAAAGAATTAGTCCATTAGGGAGGACTCTAGCAAGAATTTTGCCAGAAATGACTGAGAGCCCCTCCCCCCACCACCCATGATTGTCAAAGGGCCATCTACTTCCTTTACTTTTATAGAGATGAATAATGGAGGCATCCTTGAACTCCTGGGAGAAAACTTCCTCTTGTCATATAACCTAGAAAATTTGAGTCAGCTTCTCTATGAGCACTGGTCTCCCTACCTTTTAAATCTCAGCTGGAATAGAATTAACGCCAGGTGCTTTTGCCACCTGAGAGAGACTAATCTCTCTCAATACCTCTTCTTCACTTGGAAGATCATCTTAGGAGGGATTGACTTCAGCCTGAGGTAAATGGTCAACGACCTCAGCATTGATTGATGGTGGTCTGTTAAGAGCACTAAGCAGTGTTCAACCCATCTCTCTAGGATCATGTCCTTATCAGTAATTAGTGTGGTTCCATCAACACAGAGTAGTTATGATTTACCACAGGCTTTTAGTCATGAATAACTTTCAGGGAATCATAAAAGTGCTTTGGATTGTTACTCTCAGCGTGAAACTGAATTTCATCTGCCTTCTTACTGAGCCAGGAATCCTGCATCTCTCATAGCTTTGCTTGTGCTCTACTTTTGATAGAATTAAATGCTGCCTTCCTAGAGGTGGATGAACTATCCTGCTGGTATATCCTGCAGAGTTCTTGTTTTTTTTTTGTTTTTGTTTTTTTTTTTTGTTGTTGTTTAGCATCGTCTGTGTTTCCCTATCATTTTCACCCAACCAGTGTTGGTATTTGTGAGTATTCTGACCCAGAAGAGCAAATTGAGTGCTGTACACCAAATCTCTGAAAGCTGCCCACTCGCTTTTTGCTCCACTGTTGCCATCTATGTCTTGGCTCAACTTTCTCTCCAAGTTATCCACAAACTGTTCACACTCACAGGAGAGCTCTAATTTGTTGAAATATTATGTGTAGTAGTCATTTTGCCTTGGGGGTGGCACTTTTGATGAATGCTAATATTTAGCTTGGAACGGTAAGTCTGTGATCAGTCCAGCACTCTTCATTCTCACATATTTTTCTTTTTGTCACTCTCACATCTTGTCCATCTCTTCTTCTTACAATCACATAGTCTATTAGATGTTAATGTTTGCTGTGAGGGTGTATCCATGAAGTTTTATTGAATTTAGTTAAGTGGAAAAGAGTGTTGGTGATAAGAAGGTCATGCAATGCACCAGTCTTCAGCAGGTAATGACCATTGCTGTTGCTATTTTAAACTCCTTTTCTCCCTCAGACTCCCTGTCAAGTCTGGTAGTCTGAGCCTACTCTAGCATTAAAGTCATCCAGAATTTTAAGCTTGTCCTCTTTTGACACATTGATGATAAGGGTCTCTAGGTCTTCATAAAAAAACTTTTTGACCTCATCAGCGTTCGTCATGGTGGGAGCATAGTCATTGATGATGGTGGCATGGTGCTTTCCTGCAAGTGGCAATTTCATTGTCATGAGCCTGTCATTCACTCCTTTTGGGAGGAATACCAGCTTGCTGACTAGATTAGTCTTGATTGCAAATCCCAAGCCAGCTTCACAATGATCCCCTTCACTGTGCCCATTCCAGAATAATGTTTATCCAGCTCCAAATTCAGTAAGTCAGATTTCTTTTACCAACTTTGTTTCACTCAAGGCTGCTATTTGGATATGATACCTGTTGCATTCTTTTCCAACAAGAGTAGTTTGTCTTTCAGGTATATTGGATTTTTTGCTCTCTGTAGGTATGTGTCCATCCCATGTGCTGATGATGAGTTGAATCACTTTTACAGAAGTTTTTGTATATTTTGTATATTTTTTGTGTGTGTATTTCAACCACATAGTGGGATTCCCCACCTGCCATGGTAATCAAGCCAGGGTTGAGAAAGCAGACAACGTTTAGGGTACCCTTTCTAGCCCCCTTCCTTACACCACAAGGTGATAAGTGCTATCCTTACAATGCTCCCCAAACACCCAGACTCAAGACAGCTCTCTATGGCTCAGGAAGGAGTGGATGACCTTGGCATCTTAGGTGTCTAACCAAGCAGGAAAGGCATGACAATGGCCCTAAATCTCAACTTAGGCAAGGAGAATGAGAATCTTCCTCAAAATCCCTTCCTTGGGACAAGCCTTCACTCTGGGGGGGGGGGGGGGGCTATAATCTACAATGCCTTGTGTCCTCTGGCATAACACACATGCTCTGCTCTGCTCTGCTTTGAGTGAACCCAAAATGCCCTTTCCAGTGTCAGCAACCATAAGGCCATTTGAGGCTGACCAAAGGCCTTCTTCTGTTTCTAAATGTCAAGGACAAAGCACCTTGAATCTGATATTATCTTTTTTTAATTAATTGATTAATTTTTAGTTTGCACAAGCAAAACTAGATTGAAATACCAAAATATGCTCTAGGTCACAGTAGGTCAACATATACATATGTATGTATATGTGTGTATGTATGTATGTATGTATTATATAGATGTTCATGTAGGTATATGTAGGTCTATGCATTTATATATAGTTGTAAACACACACATATATGCATATAAATCTCCATTGGACTTTCTAACGTCTGTAGAGTGTTGTTTGATTGATGTGAGGGATTTGGCCCAGAGTATAAATAGGACCCCTATGTGAAGGCCTTTCCCATGGATGGAATTTTGTGGAAAATTCTTCTTCTCTTTGCCTAGGGCTAGATTTCAGGTGATTACCCTTGCTCTGCTCTTTTCCTGCTATGCATTGGCATTGTCCTGAACAGACTTTCAGTAAGTGGAAGAGTTCTGATCTCTCTGGTGGATCCCATCATAGGCCACTCTACTACAATAGATTGAATTCTGCATTGACTTGGCCTGCACAGTCGCCTTGTGTGACCCAGTGAACACTCTGGTGGTATTTTTGGACTAGTTCTGCTCTGTTGTTCCAGCATAGTAGTTTCTAGTTTCTGCAGTGTTGGTGGTTGCAGGTGAGAGATTCTGACCCATAGTGTAAGCAAGGTCATCTCTTGTAAAAGCCTGTCCCAGTGATTACATTTTTGAGAGAATTCTCCTTCTCTTTGCCTGATTCCAGATTTCATGCCATGATCCTGTCTATGCTTCTTTCTACGTAAGTAGAGGTATTGTCCTGGTCCAACAAGCAGTGTTGTATATGTTTCCTGTAAACACACACACATATACATGCATATACACATATATACACACATATATACACATGTACTATACACACATATATGTGTTTGTAGTATATGTGCACATATATGCACACATACACATATATGTACATGTGTATAAGTATGTATATGTGTATTATGCATGCATATACATACACACAGATATGTATCTATATGCACACATATGTATATATATATATATGTTTGTATATATATATGTATCTGTATTTTCATACATAGATACATATAAAATCATCATACTTTTAGTAGAAAAAATACTGGCAAACCGATGGATACCATAATCATCAAGATGTGATGAGAGACCTGAGGACTCATTACAAAATTATTAACTATGCCCACATTCAAACAACTTTTTTTTTCTTTTCCTCATTTAGTGTTGACTCATTCAGGGTTGATATCCTTTACAGAATTTTAGACCTTGGGAATCTATACATCCAGTTTCTTAATTAAAGAGTAAACAAGGGAGAGAAAAACAAATTGTGGTCTTTTAAAAATGATGTGCATCATACTACTCTATGATTCTTTCTCCCTCTTTATCATACATGCTACTTTGGAGTGGGCTTTTCTTACCAAAATTCTACTGTACTACTCAATAATTTGTATTGTTGAGTCTGAAATAGATCCTCTCCTTGACAGTTTTTCAAATTTTGGAAGAGTATAATTATAACTAGAACATCTTCCTCCTATTCCATTCACCCTCATCATATTACCTTTAAATTAAATTCTCTTTTGGTATGAAAATTATGTGAGCCATTTAGTTGCTGAAATTCTCAACTAATCTGTTGTTGTTTGTTTCCCCTTCTATTAGAGATGGTAGCATGTAGTTACATATTGATATTCAAATTTTAATCGACTAATACTTGGACATTTTTCTCTGTATTCAATGAGAGAGATTAGTATTAGCCAAAGTTTTTCCATGAAGCTGCTTGTGCAAAAAAAAATCAGAATACTTTGATTTTTTTAGTTATATCTACTTTGTTACAATGAAATAGGTTTTGAAGTGAAGGGACCTGGTTTCTGAAAGTCACCTAACAGACTTTAGAAAATTCACTGTATTTATTATGTATTTTTGCTTATTGTGAGTGTAATTTTGCTTCTTGATGGAAAGGTCTTCCCCACCCATTAACGAACCTTGGAAGATTTTTAGGAAGGTCCACCCCATTTGTTAATAAGTTATTGTTTCTCAATGGTGTTGAAGCTCTCTGGCTCTGAAAAATGTATAAATATTCTAAGATGAGGTTTTACTTTGAGGCTTACAGATAGGAAGTATTTGTTTGCCCAGACTACGCTCTGGGCAACCTCTGTGGAGACCCTTGGCTTTGAAAATCCAGATCTTGGTGCTTATGTCTCTGATTACTATGTGTGTGTGTAATGGTGAGACAGTTGGATCTGTCTGTTTATATATGACCTATGAATTGCTTATGTCAAACAGTTGTAAGCCATGCCTGTTGATTACTATTTCTTGATATTTTCTATGAAGTTCAAGGTGATGATATTTTCTTTTGAACTAAGTGAATGATATATGTGCTTGATCAAACTATTGTTGACCCTGTGAAAGTTGCCTTTCCTTTTAGAAAAGCAGAGCTCAGAGGCTGTGATAGCAGGCCCTCTTCTGTACATCAGCATGTTGGTTTTACAATATAGCATAGTCCACAGCAGGATCTGCACTTTAAAAGGAAAATATGGGGTTTTGTGGGGCTGGAATATTTGTTTTTTCCCAGTTATGGTAGCTATGGTTCTGTGTAGACTCAGGAATTGGGGGTGGCCAGAGCCAGGGGTCCAGTGGGTTAGCCCAGATTGGAACTGTGTTGGAGGGATGAATGCCTTGAGATTTTATTGTATGCAGAGACTTGAAACTGGAGCAGAAATCTTCCTGCCTTACAACAGAGCAGAAGTGGAGAGCAAGACTTCACCTAAGTTTTTAGACAAACTCCTTCAGGTACCTCTAAAAAAAGAATCTGACCAAATTTTGGAGGTGCAGAATACAATAGGAGACAGACTGTGGCACAGTCACAGCCTAGGACAGACTGGAAGGTCAACAAGAACGATCTCTTCTACTGGGTGAGCCCACAGCAGACAGCACAATGCATCCCACAGCAGTACAGCCAGGCAGGAAATCCTGTAGGTGCTCAGCCAGCACCAGCACAGCAGAGCGGCAGAGTGGTGGCCCAGGGCAGAAGCCCAGTGGGAACCCAGCAAGTGACAGCCCCTGAGCCCCAGGTATAAACCACAGATGCTCCTGAGACTTTCAGTCTGCAGATTAAACGTCTATACGTCACCTACTTGAACTTCTGGGAGCCAAAATTGTAGAGTGATCAGTAAATGATCTCTCTCTCTCTCTCCCCTTACTGAGTTCGAAAGAATCCATAAAATGTTTTCCCAGAAAAATCCTAGAGCAGTGGGATGAGCAGAAGGTGCAAAGTGTGGCTAGGAAAATAACAAAGGAATTTTCGACTTACTATGGTAGAGGAAAACCAGAAGAAAGGAGGGGGGAATCTCCCTCTACTACCCAAGCATGCCTAAGTACTCCAGGAGAAATGGGAAGACAATAGAGTAGCCAGGACCACCAAGCACTGAGCTTACCTTTGCTCTAGCTAAGCTAAGGAGATCTCCAGTGACCAGACCACCACTCTTCCACACTTAACAAGCTAGCTCCAGAGCTAATCCAGGGAAACACAAACAGATTTCACCTTCTTTTGCTTTCTGACACCAGCCAGTTCAGCATCAAGTTCTTTAGAGTCTAATTGATACAAACAGAGGCCACAACACACAAAGGAGGAAGGAAAAGACCACAGAATTTTTTTATAGAGGCAAGGACCAAAACACGAATAACAGAGGTCAGTATTGAAACTGTACTCTCATTAGAAACTCTAGAAAGGACTATAAACTGCCTGCATACACAAACAGCTCTCCTGGAAGAGCTGAAGAAGAAAATGGAAGAAAAACTGGCCAATGATTTTAAAATTATGAAAAAAGAATTCACTGAAGAGAACAACTCTTTAAATAGGAAAATTGAACAAATGGTAAAAGAAGTACAAAAATTAACTGGGAAAATGGGACATATGGGAAAGTAAGCACAAAACCTAATTGGGAAAATTGGACTCATGGGAAAGTAAGCACAAAACGTGACTGGAAAAATAAGAAAAATGGAAAAGGAAGTACAGCATTTAACTGGAGAAAATAATTCCTTAAAAGGAATAATTGGATAGATGGAAAAGAAGATGTAAAAGTAAGCTGAAGAAAACAATTTGATAAAAATTGGAATTGACCAAATAGAAACTAATGACTCTATGAGACACCGAGAAACAGTAAAACAAAATCTAAAGAATGAAAAGATAGAAAAAACCATAATATTTAACTGAAAAAACAACGGACCTGGAAAATAGACCCAGGAGAGAAAATTTAAGAATTATTGACCCAACAGAAAGCCATAATGAAAAAAAGTCTGGACAATATCTTCCAAGAAATCATCAGGGAAAACTGTCCAGAAGTGCTAGATCCAGAGGGCAAAATAGTCATCGAAAGAATGCACCATTCACCTACTGAAAGGGATCCCACGGAAAAACAAAACAAAACAAAAACACCAAGAAATATTGTTGCCAAATTCTAGTACTATCAAGTAAATTAGAAATTACTATAGGTAGTCAGAAATAAGCCATACAAACATTAAGGAGGTACAGTCAGGATTACACAGGATCTTGCAGCTTCTACGTTAAAAGACTGAAGGGATTGGAATATGGTATTCTATAAGGCAAAAGAGCTGGGACTACAAACAAGGATCAGTTACCGAGCAAAGTTCAGCATAACATTTCAGGCAAAGAGAGGGACATTCAGCGAAATAAGGGACTTCCAGACACGCCTGACAAAAAGGCTCCAGAACTCAATAGAAAATTCAGTCGTCAAACGCAGGTCTCAAGAGAGGGATAAAAAGGAAAACAGGGGAAAAGAAAAACTTGTTATTCTATTTGGGCAAGTTGTTTATCTCTCTATAAGGGAAGATGATTCTTGTTAATCTTGAGAATAGTGCATCTATTATGAAATATAAAAGGGATATACACAGATAGAGGGACAGCCCCGAACTGAGGTGAGTGAGTGCATTTTAAGCATTTTGGCACTACTTGGTACAGCCTTGCAGTTTCCACAACAAACAGAGTTCTGACAGAGTAAGAGGGGGGCTTGCTACTAGGCAAGAACCCACAAAACAGAAGAGGTTGTCAGGGAGTTACTAGGCGCAGGACCCCTAAGAGAAAACAGGTGCCAGGAGAGGTAGCCAATCAAAGACTGGTTGTCATTCAACATACAGTAGTTGTCAGGAAGGGGGGTGCTCAGCAGAAAGTGGTTACCTTGTAATGGGGGATCTAACATTAGGTGGGGCACAGGTGGTTACCATGCAAATGGACTAAACAAGAAATAACTGTTAACAATTCATCAGATATTAAACCAAAGGGGAATAACATTTTGACAGGGGCTTAACAACAGAAGGAAACTGTTACTAGGCAAGCTATTCTGCCCAGTAACCTAACAGAGATCTCTCAGTCTAGAGGCCCAGGGAGAAATAATGTCCATTTTATAACTAAAATAAAATAATAAAATTCATCGTGAAAAACAGAAAGTCTAGGAAATCAAAGACAGTCAATGAAACAAAATGCTAGGGATGGTGATTTTGCACATGCATGCCAGATCTTAAATTTTATTGTAATTGAGCAATTGTCAAAATTGGTACTGACTAAAAAAGACTGGTGGATTGACGGAATAGGTTAAACACCCAGGATACAGTGGTAAATAATTATTTAAGTATAATGTTTGCAATTTCCAAAGATTCCAGCTTCTAGGATAAAAACACTCTACTTGACAAAAAGTGTTGGGAAAACTGGAAAATATTATGGTAGAAACTAGGTATAGAGCAACATCATACACTATATACCAAGATAAAGTCAAATTGTGTACACAATTTAGATATAAATATTTTTATGCTATGGAAAATAGGAAAGCAATAAATCTTTTATCTGTCAAATTTGTGGAGAATGGAAGAATTTTTGGCCAAATGAGATAGAAAAGATTATGAAATGCAAAACTGATGATTTTGATTACATTAAATTAAAACCTTTTTTGCAGAAACAAACCAATGCATCCAAGTTTAGAAGGACAGCAGATAGTTGGGAAACAATTGTATAGTCACTGTCTCTTATAAAGGTCCCACTTCTAAAATATGTAGATAACTTAATCAAATTTGTAAGAATACAAATGACTCCCCAAATGATCATGAAATGAACAAGTAGATTTCAGAAAAAGAAGTTAAAGTTTTCTATAGTCACATGGAAAAAACAATTCTCTAAAACACTATTGATTAATGAGATGCAAATCAAAATACCTCTGGCTAGCACATCACACCAATTAGATTGGCTAACAAGACAAAACAGGAAAATGATAAATATTGGAGAAGATGTGGGAAAATTGGAAAGCTAAAGCATTGTTGGTGGAGTTGTCCATTGATATAACCATTCTGGAGATCATTTAGGAACTTTACCAGTTCTATAAAACTGTGCCTATGCTTTGCCCCAGCAATATCACTCCTAGGTCTGTATCCCAAAAAGATCATAAAAATGAGAAAAGACTTCACATATACAAATGTATTTATGGCAATTATTTTTGTTTCAGCAAAGAATAAGAAATTAAAGGTATGTCCATCAATTGGGGAATGCCTTAACAAATTGTGGTGTATAAATATGATGGAAGACTACTGTGCTATAAGAAATGATGAGCAAGTGGACTTCAGAAAGGCCTTTAGAGACTTATATAAACTGTGAGCGAAGTGAAAAGAACCAGGAGAACATTGTACACAGTAACAACAAAATGGAGTGATACTAAATTTGATATATTTAGCTCTTCTTAGCAATGCAAGCAACTAAGATAATAAAAGACTAGTTACTGAAATGCTGTCCACTTCTGCAGAAATAACTATGTAGTCTTGATGCTGATTAAAGCATACTATTTGCTCTCTCTTTATTTTGTGGTTGCTCTTTTGCTATCTTCTTTCTTGATGTTCCTCTCAGTGATTGTAATTCTCCTCTACAACAATATTGATGTGAAAATACGTTTAATATAAGTGTATTTTAGGGTCTATATCACATTTCATTCCATCTTCCAGAGGAAGAGAAAATTTAAAACTGGAATGCTTATGAGAGTGAATGTTCGAAACTAAAAGTAAATTAATCTGTCAAAAGAAAACGGGAACCTATATGGACAAATTTGTATTCTGTACACTTTCAGGTAAATATGAATATGTTTGTGTCATTTGTTATTTTCTACATTAAAGAATTTTTGTGTGGATATATTTACATATGAATTAAAATACATAGGGAATAGCTAGGTTGATGAAAGAATAAAGTTCAGGGCCTAGAATCAGAGAGACTCATCTTCCTGATTCTGTGCAAGTCACTTAATTCTGTTTGACTCAGTTTTCTCATCTGTGAAATGATCTGATGAAGGAAATTGCAAATCATTCCAACATCTTTGCCCAGAAAACGCCAAACATGGTCATGAAGAATCAGACACAATGGAAAAAAATGACTGAACACTAAAAATATGTAGTTACTCCCATATGCAACTATCTCAGAATTAAAAGTTTTGATTTGCATATTGGCTTCATTATGACAAGATTGTTATAATACTTATTGCTATTTTAAAACAAATTTATAGATGTATAATCAATAATTTTTAACAAGCACAATCAAAATACTCTAGAAGGATAATTTCTTGGTGTTCAAGTACTTTGTTCAATTTTTTTGAAAGAGGAAGAACAAAACATATTATCCAAGGAATACATAAAAGTAAAGATTGCTGCTTCCAAAACTTTCAAAAAAATATATAATGATCTTATGACATTGAAGAATTCAAAAAGAATTTTGAAAATCAAGCTAGAGAAGTGGAAGAAAAATTGGGAAGAGAAATGAAAGCAATGGAAGAAAATCATGAAAGAGAGTCAACAGCTTATTAAAGGAGACCCAAAAAATGCTGGAGATAATAAAAATTTTAAAACTAGGCTAATTCAAATAGCAAAAGAGGGTAAAAAGGCCAATGAGGGGAAGACTGCTTTGGAAAGTAGAATTAGTGCAATGAAAAAGGAGGATAGTTCTTTAAAAATTAGAATGGATTAAATGGAAGCTAATGATGTTATTAGAAATGAAGGAATTACAAAACAAATCCAAAAAATTGAAAAAAGATTGAAAACAATATGAAATACATCATTGGAAAAACAGCTGATCTGGAAAATAGATATAGCAGAGATAAGTTAAAAGTTATGGGAATACCTGAAACCCATGATCAACAAAAGAGCCTAGACATCATCTTTCATCAAATTATCAAGGAAAACTGCCCTAATATTCCAGAACCAGAAGGTAAAATAAATATTGAAATAACACCAGTCACCTCGTGAAAGATATTCAAAAAGAAAAACTTCTTGCAAATATTGCAAATTCCAGAATTCCTAGGTCAAGGAGAAATATTGCAAGCAGCCAGAAAGAAACAATTCGAGTATTGTGGAATTACAATCAGGATAACACAAGATCTAGCAGCTTCCACATTGAGGGTTTGAGGGGCTTGGAATATAATACTTCAGAAGTCAAAGAAACTTGGATTAAATCCAAGAATCAGCTACCCAGCAAAACTGAGTATAATACTTCAGGGGAATAAATGGTCATTCAATGAAATGAAGGAATTTCAACCATATTTGATGAAAAGACAAGAGCTGAATAGAACATTTGACTTTCAAACACAAGAATCAAGAGAAGTATGAAAAGGTAAACAGGAAAGAGAACTCATAAAGAACTTATTAAAACTGAACGGTTTACATTCCTGCATGGAAAGATAATATTCGTAACTGTGGAAACTTTTCTCAGTATTTGGGCAGTTGGAGCAATTATATACACATATGTAGACAGAGGGAACAGGGTGAGTTGAATACAAAGGGAGGGTATTTAAACAAATAAAATTAGGGTGTGAGAGAGGAATATATTTGGAGGAGAAAGGGAGAAATGTAATGGGACAAATTATCTCTCATAAAAGAGGCAAGAAAAAGTCTTTTTAGTGGAGAGGAAAAACGGGTTGGTGAGAGGCAAAAAGTGAAGCATATTCTCATCACATTTGGCTTAAGGAGGGACAATGTGCCCACTATATTTGGTATGAAAATCTATCCTACACTATAGAAAAATAGGGAAAAGGGAGTTAAGTGGGGTGGTGGGAATGAAAGAAATGAGAGCAAATGGAATAAGGGAGTAATTAGAAGTAAACAGTTTAAGGGAGGGACAAGGTCAAAAGAGAGAATAGAAAAAAATGGGGTGCCGGAAAGGATGGAGGGAAATATAGTAAGTCTTTCACGACATGACAATTATGGAAGTCTTTCACAAAATAACACTCACACACACAAATAACACACACACACATATATCTCCTATATTGAATTGCTTACCTTCTGAGTGGGGATGGGTGGGGAGAAGGAAAGGGAGAAAAGTTGTAACTCAAAGCATTAGGAACAAATGTTGAGAATTGTTTTCACATGAAACTGAGAAATAAAAAAATGCAGGTAATGGGGTAGAGAAATCTATCCTGCCCTTCAAGATAGAAGGCAGGGCAGATGGTGGAAGGGGTAAACAAAATGCATGGTATTTTGGGCTAGGGGGAGGGGAGGGATGTGGAGAAAATTTGGAACTTAAAATCTTGTGAAAATGAAACTTGAAATCAAAAAATAAATTAATTATTAAAAATAAGAAGACAACGACAGCAAAAAGAAATTGCACTGGGGTAATAATGTCCATATTTTATTAAAGGTGATTCACATTTAAGTATGCGACCATTTAACGACTATATGCAACTGTATACATAGAGTTTTCTGTCCTAGAAGGCATTTTATTAATGCCACCGAAGATAAAAAGGAAAGAAACAAGTCTAGAATTCCTGGATCATACAGCCAAAACTTTAAATGTTATAGATTCATAGTCATAAAGGTTTGAATTTCCAAAACGATTTGTAAATAGTTGTTTTTGTTGTTATTGTTTTTAACTATTAATACATGCAAGTTCAGCCTCATTTTAGAAAAAAAATGAAAGCTATAAAAATATTCTAGATCTATGTCTCAGAGTGCTAATTTTGACATTTGATTTAAAAAGTTTTCAAGTGTAAAAATATATGCTTGAAGTACTGTGGTCTGCTATAGAAATTTTACAGTACACAGCATGCTTCTATGTTATGGATCATTAAATATAGCTTTATATTCAATATACACAATTAGACTCTATTCATGGGTGAAGACAGACACCATCAATTCATACTTTGTCTTGACAACATCTCAAGGTACTGTTAATTTTGTCAGTGTTTTACTGGCACAGGAGATCAGGTTGACTGAAACTATTACATAAGCCTTTTTATCAATTAAAGAATTCAAAGATATTGAACAAAATGTAGTATGAATCAGCCAATTTAAAATTCCTCAAGTTTGAAAGCATTCAGGCACTGGATAGTAAACACTAAACTTTATTTTTTTTTCCTGTCAGTATTAGGAAAACGTCAAATAATATAGTATATATTCCTTATACTTAAGAGGAGAAAAAATGAGATTAGCCTTTAATATGTTTTTTAAATGATGCTCATGTGCTTTCAAGATATACATGTCCCATTAAAATAATAAAACTACATTAAAAGCCTCTATTAAAATATATATTTTAGTATATTTAACCTGAAAAACATGTGCAGAGGTCTGAGTCACTTATTGATCCTGGCAATAATATTAGTGTTCCTCTCAAGCACTGACTGATTATATACACGGCAGATACAGCTAAATATTATGTGCTTTTTTATGTGGCATACACGTAATAATAAACAAATTATGTATTGGTAGTCTTGGGCATATTCTACTGACACTTCCCCTTCTCCCTGATTAAAAAAAGTACCTTGCTTTTGTTATAGTTTGTCAATGACTGTTGTATCAAATTTAATCCTATTCAGAAGTTAGTAGTGATAGTTAATATTTATTTAGATGGTAAAAAAAAAAAACTGCCACAGAAAGCATTGCTTTTGTGTTATAAGTTTCTAGAGAGGTAACTACAGTAGATAGAGTGCTGGAGTTGAAGTTAGGAAGACTCATCTTTGTGAATTCAAATCTGACCTCAGACACTTGCTAGCTGTGTGACCCTATACAAGTCATTTAACTCTGGATTGATTCTTTATCCATAAAATGGCAGAAAGAAATGGCAAGTAGATTCCACATCATTGCCAAGGAAAAAAAAAAAAAACTTAAATAAGGTTACAGTCAGATACAACTGAAATACCTGAACAACAAGACTCAGGTCTTCTTGTTTCTATTTGAAAGAATTATGAAGGAGATAATAACATTTACCTCAATTACACTTGATTTACTAGTTTACAGAGGCAGCATCGTATTTCTATGAAAGTGGCACAGAAGTCCTAAGAAATTATGAAATAAGAAAAGCTCAACTCTGTTAAAGTCTGGCTGGGAAACAAATATGCCTTTTCTTTTTCATTTCTAGAAGCAGCCCCAAAATGTGAAGGGGTTAGGTAAGGAAGCAACATATTTATATCCATGATATGGCATACTGACTATTACATTATAGTTGCTAATTATCATCATCCTCGTTTTTCTCTCTCAATATGTTATATCTTTAAAGGACAAATGAAAAAGGGAGGAGTAAATGAAATAAACTGTCAATTTGAATAAACAAAATCTTTGTAGAATTCTAAATATATACAAAACAACCACCAGCTGAATATAATTCGCCTCTTTGTGACTAATCCCGGTAAGGAATACATACGTTTCTTTTTCTGCTTTTATTTAGGATTTTATTTTTCCCTAGTTACACGTAAAAACTATTTTTAACATTCATTTTTAATAATTTGCGTTCCAAATTCCATACCTTTCTCCCTCCCTACTGCCCTTCACTGAGACGTCAAGCAATTTGATATAGTTTAATCATGTGTAAGTATATAAAATATAACCATAATAGTCATGTGGTGAAAGAAAACTGAGATAAGAAAAAACTCAAGAAAAATATTTTTTTTTTGTTTTTTGTTTTTTTAAGTATGCTTCAATGTCTATTCAGTCACCATCAGTTCTTTTTCTGGGGATGGATACTATTTCTTACTATAAGTTATTGTGAGCTGTCTTGAATCACTGTATTACTAAGAATAGCGGTCATTGTCAGCTGATCATTTTACAATATTGCTGTTACTTTGTACACTTATATTTCACTTTGCATCAGGCTATGCAAGTCTTTCCAGGTTTTTTTTTCTTTACGTGTAGGACTTTTTTTTTCCTTTTTGTATAATCTTTTTTGTAAGCGGACTGAGTACTGCTATCGCTAGGTCAAAGGGAATGTATGATTTTATAGCTCTTTGGACATAGTTTCAAATTGCTCTGCAAAATGGTTAAATCAGTTCACAACTCCACCAATAGTTCATTGAAGTCTCATTTTCCCCCATATGCCCTCCAACTTTTCTCATTTACCTTGTCTGTCCTATTACCCAACCTAACAGACATGAATTTGTATCTCAACATTGCTTTAATTTGCATTTCTCCAGTAAATAGTAGGTTGGGGTATTTATTTTTTTACATGTGGATTTTGATATAAAAAGGTGATCATATCTTTTAATTGTTTAACAACTGGGGAATGGTTCTTATTTTATAAATTTGCCTCAGTTCTCTATAATGGTTGAGCAGTGAGTCCTTTATCAGAGAAGCTTGCTTCAGGTTTTGTTTTGTTTTGTTTTGTTTTTTCCCAGTTACTATTGCTTACTTTATTTCTCTTCACATTATCCGCCCATTCATTCTAGTCTCTCTCTCCTTTCACACTGCCCATATCAGAAGTGTTTTGCTTCTGACTAAACCCTCGCACAATCTGCCCTGCTGTCTATCACCCCCTCTTCACTTATCTCCTTCGACTGCTACTTTCCTGAAGAGTAGGTAATGTAGAAGGCTATACAAATTAAGTGTGTGTGTTATTCCCTCTCTGAGCCAATTCTGGTAAGTGTAAGATTCACTCACTTCCCCACACATCCCTCCGTGTCACCTCAACCACAGAAGCTTTTCCTTGCTTCTTTTATATGAGATAATTTATCGCATTCTACCTCTTCCTTTCTCTTTCTCGCTGGACATTCTCCTCTCCCCACCTAACTTTTTTATATTATTCATTCATATTCAAAAAATATTTGTGCCTTCTGTCTATATACAGTCTTGGAATACCCTAATAATGATAAAGGTCTTATGAGTTACATATTTCATCTTCCCTTGTAATGTGAACAGTTTAATCACATATAATTTTCCTTTTCTGTTTCTCTTTTTATTTTTCTCTTGAGTTATATCAGAATTCAGATTTTCTATTCAGCTCTAGTCTTTAAATCAAGAATGCTTGAAAGCTATCTACCTAATTCCATGTCATTTTTCCCCTGAAGAATTATACTCAGTTTTGCTGGGTAGGTGATTCTTGGTTGTACTTCTACCTCCTCTGCCCATTGGGATATCATATTCCAAGTACTCTGATACTTTAACGTAGAAGTTGTTAAATCTTCCGTTATCCTGAGTGTGGCTCCATGGTGCTTGAATTGTTTCTTTCTGGTTGCTTGAAATATTTTCTATTTGACCAGGAAATTCTAAAGTTTGTCTATAATATTCCTGGCAGTTTTCCTTTGGGGATTTCTTTCAGAAGGTACTTGGTTTAAATTTCTACTTTGCTCTGTAGTTCTAGAATATCAGAGCAGGTTTCCTTGATAATTTCTTTTTATTTTTTAAATTTATTTTCAGTATTCCACAATCACTAACATACAATCCAGAAATTTTTTTCCCTTCCTCTCCCTCCATTCCCCCACTTCCCCCCTCCCTCTCCTATTTTGCATACAATTTCATATACGTTATGTACATGCATTCCTACTAAATACATTTTAACTGTAGTCATGTTGTATAGAAGAATTAAAAGGAATGGGAGAAATCATAGAACAAACCAAAATAAACTGCTGCAATCTGCAATTGAATTCCATAGTTCTTTCTCTGGATGTGCAAGACATTTTGCCTTAAAAGACCGTTGGGAATTTTTTAAGTCCTTGCATTGCAATGAAGTTCTAAGTCTCCCAGAAAAAGTCATCACACACTGTGGTTGTTGCTGTGTATAACGTTCTCCTGGTTCTGCTCCTTTTGCTCAGCCTCAGTGCATATAAGTCTTTCCCGGTCTCTCTAAAGTCTTCCTGTTCATCATTTCTTATAGCTCATTAGTATTCCATTACTTTTATAAACCATAATTTATTCAGCCATTCCTCAATTGATGGGCATTCCCTTGATTTCCAGTTTCCTTGCCAACACAAAGAGTGCTGTTATAAATATTTTTGTACATGTCAGACTCTTTCCCATTTTTATGATCTCTTCAGGATAAAGTCCTAGAAGTGGTATTGCTGGGTCCAGGGGTATGCACATTTTTGTATCCCTTTCCACATACTTCCAAATTGTTTTCCAGACTAGCTGTATCAGATCACAGCTCCACCAAAAATGAATTGGTCTTCCAATTCTCCCACATGTTCTCCAACATTTGTCATTTTCATGATCTGTCATGTTAGCCAATCTGATAGGTGTGATGTGGTATCTCAGAGTTGTTTTGATTTGCATCTCTCTAATCAAGGGTGATTAAGAGCATTTGTTGTAGGAGTATAGATATTTTTAATTTCTTCTTCTGAAAACCACCTGCTCATATCCTTTAACTATTTATCAATTGGGGATTGACTTGTATTCTTGTACAATTGGCTCGGTTCTCTCTATATTTTAGAAATGATGCTTTTATTGCAGACACTGAGTGCAAAGATTCTTTCTCGGTTTTCTGCTTCCCTCCGAATTTTGGTTACATTGTTTGTTTATGCAAAAACTTTTCAATTTAATGTAACCAAAATTATACACTTTGTACTTGCTAATGTTTTCTATCTCTTGTTGAGTCAAAAATTTTCCCTTCTTTGTAAATCTGCTAAATACACTATTCCTTGCTCCACTAATTTCTTTATAGTATCAGTCTTTATACCTAGATCTTGCACCCACTTAGACTTTATTCTTGCGTACAGTGTCAGACATTGGTCGATGTCTAGCTTCCTCTATATTCTGTCCACCACTGAGTTCTTATCCTGGAAGCTGGGGTCCATGGGTTTACCAAACAGTAGATTGCTATATTTATTGACTACTGTGTCTTGGGTACCTAACATGTTCCACTGGTCTAACCTTCTGTTTCTTTTCCAGTACTTACTGGTTTAGATAATTGCTGTTTTATAATTCAATTTGAGATCTGGTAGAGCTAGGCCACCTTCCCTAGTATTTCTTTTCATTATTTCCTTGATATTCTGGACTTTCTATTCTTCTAGTTGAATTTTGATATTATTTTCTCTACCTCTACAAAATAATTATCTAATAGTTTGATTGGTATGTCACTGAAAAAGTAAATTAATTAGATAGAATTTTCATTTTTATTATATTTCTTTGTCCCACCCACGATGCTTTCCCACTTACTTAGATCTGACTTTATTTGTGTGAAAAGTGTGTTGTAATTCTATTCATATAGTCCATGGGTTTGTTTTGGCAGGTAGACTCCCAAATATTTTATAGTGCCTACTATAGCTTTAAATGGGATCTCTCTTTCTATCTGTTGCTCTTGGGCTTTGTCAGTAATACATAGAAATTCAGAAGACTTGTTTGAGTTTATTTTGTAACCTGCAACTTTGCAAAAGTTTCAAGGATTTTATTACTTGATTCTCTGAGATTCTCTAAGTATAGCATCATACCATTTGCAAAGAGTGATAACTTAGTTTCTTCTTTGTCTATTCAAATTCCATTGTTTCCTTTTCCTTCTCTTATTGCTACAATTAGCATTTCTAGTACCATATTGAATAATAGTTGTGATAATGGACATTCTTGTTTCATCCCTGATATTATAGTTGTTTTGCATGTGCATAGATATATAACATGTATGTATATGAAGAAATATAACAGCAACAATATAAATATAATCTTGTTAAATATTATTTACTATGTACGATTGATTGTAATTACTGCATACAATATGTATTGTACATATATAATGTACAATTATAATTACTATAATTACTATGTATGATAGACTATAAGTGGTTCACTTTCAGCTTTTAGTTACTGACCCAAAATCTGTTAAAAGCAATTCATTTTATTTTACTTTTTCTTTTCTTTAGAGAAGACTTCCTTTTCTCATTGGTCTGAAGTGTAGTGGGTTTCATGGGCTCAGTTCTTCAAGTAATTTTCAGGGTTGTTTTTACTTACTTCTTTCCTGATCTGAGCCTAATAATGCCTCCTCTTTAGGCAGTCTAGTTGCTCCCAACTCCTGGAAGTCATAGCATTGTTGGTGACTTAGACCAGATATCTATTTAGTTTTAACAATATTACAATTCAGAATTTCGTAGCTCAAGCAATCTGCCAGCCTAAAACTTTCTGATATCAGGGATTTTAGGTATTGGTTACACCATACCTGTCAATAGCAATTAACAGAAAAAAATATTCATTATATTTCCTTTGTTCAATAAAAATGAATTTATGTATGCATTTATATTCACATGCATTATATACATGCTTCTGTACATAAATATAATACATGTACATATTTACATAATGCATGTTTGCACTGTGTTTATGTGCATGTGTATAGTAATAACTGTGTAATAACTGTGTATATACATTTATATATATATATGTATGTATGCATATTGAGTATGTGTGTGTGAGTGTGAAGGGAAAGAGCTAAAGAGAGAGAAAAAAGAGAGAGGGGAGAGAGAGAGAGAGAGAGAGGGAGAGAGAGAGAGAGAGAGAGAGAGAGAGAGAGAGAGAGAGAAAGAGAGAGAGAGAGAGAGAGAGAGAAAGCAATTGGGTCTTTGAAATGTGGAAGCATTCTATTTCCACTAACAAAAATAGTATATAATGAAAGTACTATTGGAAAGAAGTAGACTGTTCAGTTAAGGCTTCTCACACATTTCATTATTAAAAAAATAATTAAGAATATTTGACTGACCCATGGATTATTTGGAAGAGTAGAGTGTCAGATTGTATGCTACAAGTCTATCAAGTCTTGCATAAACATAAAGGAGGGTAGGATTGGTAAGAAAAAGATTAATGAATGTTCATAAAACACAGAGGTAAGAACAAATTCATCAGTGTTCTTCAAAAGGAAAAGCTGAAATCATAGTTGCAGTGGAAAAGCGAGTACCATATGTAATATGTATTAATTATGAACTACAAGATGGTCTGAAACTAAGACCTTTTATTAATGCATCAATTTAAGGTTTGCCACAGAATATATCATGTATAGATGTAAGTATACATGCATGTGTATGTACACATACATATAAACATATGCATGCACACATATATACATGTATGTAGCACTGGAAACTTTAATTGTTATATAATATGTGTATATTATGAAAACACTCGAAATTCTTCAAATTTTATTCATATAACCAATTTTTGATGTGAGTACCATTATCACTGTTTTACTCATTAGGAAATTGAGACTCAGGGAGGGTATATGACTTGCTTAGGGTGACAAAGTTTGGTATTTAATAAATTTAAGGGGCATTTACATTTTTGCAAACAAATATGAATACATACATATTTAAATATGTATATACTTATTTATATACACTTGCATTTGTGTAGTAATATGTATCTACTTCTGTATATTTTAAGATTACAAAAATACAATAATTATATAAATACATATTTTCTATATGAAAATTAAAAATTATTGTAAAAGTGAGACATGCATGTATACATATGCATATGTACATGCCTATACATACATACATATATACACACAAATACACATATATACACACATATGGATGTATGTGTATATCAGGTATCATACCAATTATATCAAACCATTTTATGTATTCATATCTATACATTTAGATACAGATATCTACAACAATAACACATGTACATGCAAAAAATATTATATATATTTAAATTGTATGCACATATATGTGTCTGTAAATTTTAAATACTTATTGTCAAATAATACTTTAAAAACAGAGTAAATTAATTAAGCAAGGAACTATGTATAGTATGTTCACAATACACATATATGAATGCAAACACATATCAATATTTGTGTATGTGTGTACATATTCACATGTATAAAATATGTGTGTGTGGTTTATATGCATGCATATAAATGATGTCAATCAAATGGAAACTGCCTCTAATCTGGGGGTAGCCAGTGTCAAAAAAAGCAGATTAGAGTCAGGAGAGTCAAGAAGCAAA
The DNA here is from genome assembly GCA_023548195.1 of Bettongia penicillata ogilbyi. Classification (NCBI taxonomy): domain Eukaryota; kingdom Metazoa; phylum Chordata; class Mammalia; order Diprotodontia; family Potoroidae; genus Bettongia; species Bettongia penicillata. The sequence goes on along the minus strand of JAJHZJ010000350.1, from coordinate 1,873,425 downwards.
CAGGAATTTAATTTCAAAGTAAGGGAAAGAACTTGCAAGCAATGTGTCACGTGCCAGATCCCTGTCCCTGCTTGGGGAAAGAGGACCAACAGTGTGGGTAGATCTTAATACTTCTACTTATGGCTATGAAGTGAGTTGTAGCCTTGACAATGAGGTCTAATAGTAAGTGTGACAAATTTAACTCATAGCAGTGCTTCATGACCAGAAACAATTTTGGGATTTTGCTGGTGCTGAGATCATCCAGAAGGTGAGTGCAAAGGTTTCTTGCTATGCTAAACTCAGGGCAAGTTCTGCCACTGTCACTTCCTTAATCTGTGACCATTTTAACTGCTCTAAGTAATTCTTTGTCCATAAGTTAGAGAGAAGATACTGGCTTGCCACATCATTGATTTCAGAGTCTGACACTTAACAGATATTTAATGTGTCTAAGATGAATGTTGACTTAACTTGTTGATTTGCACTGGTAGAGAAAAATTTTACACCCAAGAGCCCCTTATGGAATTGAAATCACAGACCTTGTCTTTGTCCTCCTCTCTAACTTAACTTCTTAAATTTAGTATTTAAACTTTGGACAGCTTTTCTTTAGTTTTGGACTCTACCTCCTTCTCTTATTTTATCCCACTACATCCTCATAGTCAGAAAGAAAATATTTTCTTTTTTTCTAGATTTACCATTGAGTTAACAAAAATCTGATTTTCTCTGTAGGATTTACAAAATTGATCCTATCTTTTCCTCTCTGTCTCTGATATAGTAAGAAAATATTAGTATTACTTCCATTTTCAGGAACCATATAAACACAATGTCTAACTTCCCTAACTGAGGCCATTTTTTCTTTGTTTTATACTTGGTTTATGCTATCTCTTCCTTTTCAGTTCTTTTTTTTCTTTCCTATGAAGAGTCATTTCTGATTCTCTGTAGTGGGCAATACTTTAGCAGAATACTTCTTTAGTAGTAAATAAGTTTGGTTAGCTCAATCCTAAAGAAATTGTTTAAACCTTAGAATTTTACAACAGCATCCTCTGCACAATAAATGAATAAAAAGAAAAATGGAACAGAATTTAAGTATGTATTGCCCCACTGATAATGAAAGTAAAATAAAAATGGTGGTAGGGACAAATTTTCTTAGAAAGATAAGATTAGCAGTACTTACAAATACTTACTTGTATTAGAAAATTAAACCATGTAATTTAGTAGACTGGGTCATTTAACTTTCCTAGGATGGAGTTGTCACCCAACTACTAATTTTCTTTCCTTTTGACTTTATTTGGCTCTAATATTTCAGACTGATAATAAAACACATATATTGGTCTAATGAAGCTATTAAAAGTCAAAGTTTTGCTTATAAAATGGTTTAATTCTGTTTTTTGTTTCTCTTGTTTTTAAGGCCCTGCAATGGTAAGGGAATTTGTAGGTATTTCCTGGTCCTTAATAGATTCATGGGAGCTGCTTTGAGCTTTGACCCAGCCCGCAGCTTGAGTCACATGAAATTCATGGTGAGAGGAGCTTGCTGAAGAGTGGAGCAGGAAGGGAGGAGTAAGAAGAGAGAGTTAGGTGGAGCCAAGAAAGAGCAGGCAGAGCAGCTAGCATAAGTAAGAAATGGAGTGATTTTTCCTAAGGGAGCTTGTTTGTCAGGAGGCCTTACAAGGAAAGGTTTGGGAGTGACCATGGTCCCTTTATTGATAATACGTGCACACTTCATCATTACTGTGATGGAAATGGGTTTCTAGTATCTGAATAAATATTTTGTGAATTTATCCTGGAAATATGCATACATATCCATAGTGGCCGCTCTGGGTATCACATTGGTGCTACAAATGGTGACAAGAATGGAATCACAAAATACAAAGCCTCTACTTGGAGACAGGAAGGCTATAAGGAAGGAAAGAGGTATCTCAGTAAGGGAAGATTTACCTTATTCCTCCCTGGCAAGAGAATGTGCAAAAAGCACAGGACTTTGTGAAAACTGGGGACAAAGGCTATAAAAGGGAGAATCCAGAGATTAGAAAAAAGTTTGCAAGGAATATCAATAGAACCAGGGAAAGACATGGGAGTGAGATGTAGAAGAGGATGAGCATTTTTAACAAACTATGGCATAATACGTAAACGTTAATATAAACACATTGCTGGGGCAAAAGTTTCAGCTGAAAAAGGAGTTAGTTTATTTGGAAGAGAAGCTGTCTGTGCTAAAGCATCCGACCTTTTCTTTACAAGAACAAGGTAAAAAGTCGGGTGGTAAGAGAAAAAAATGTTGTGAAACTGACTCAGGAAAAAAAGGTGTGGGAAGTTAACAGCAGGAAAGTGAATGCAACCTTTGCATCTCCAGGGCCTGATTCTGACCTGATTAGGGCACAGAAAACTGGGAGAAAGATGCACAGCAGGAAAATGAAACACCTTTAGATGAAGAAGATTCTGGAAATATGGGTACATGCCCAATATTAGAACGAAAGCAGGAGAACTGGCGGGGGGTGGGGGGCACATAGTTGAGGATTTTGCTCAATAGGAGATCACTGATATTTTAAGTTGATTCACCCCCAAAATGGGAAAATCATTAGTATTTTGGATGGTGATAATCAGTGACAAAGGGGCCAAAGAAGTATGGCTAGATAACATAGATTGTTTGAAATTCATAGGTATTAGTCAGAATCTGTTTATACAACAAGCTTTTAGGGATTACTGTGGAACTAGCTTTAGTTGCTGAGGAATGCAGCAAGCAGTATCCCACCGATGCTCTGAGACCTACTGGAGATAGAGCCTGGTATTTGCTTAGAGACTGTATGAGAAAATTAAAAGAAGACTTAATGAAAATTACAAATGTTTGGAGACCCCAAACTTATCATAACACCTCCTCAACAGTTTCTCATAAGAATATAATAGTGAAATCTGCTCCTCCAGCTTGTAAGCACTTAACTCTAATTCTATTAACTGGGGAAATAAGGAACCCACTTTCAAAGGGATTGGATAACATTTCACAGTTAAATGACTTAGTGGAATGGGAAAAAGATAAATTTTATCAAGACAGAACAGCAAAGAGCTAACAGATTCAAAGTCAGAATAGATTAACAAGGAAACAATTGCTTGCTGCTTTTTAGATTTGGGAACAAGAGTTTGTATTCCAACCAAGGAACTATGTAAGATGTAGTGGGAAAATTGACTTAATATTAGACTGAATATGGCAGTAAGAACTGTACCTACACATCCTCCTAAATTATTGTATCCAAGTTTCTCACACCTTTAGGGAAAATAGAATATTGATCAAGCCCCATTCACATTAAAGAAGTACACTGACAGTATGGCAGGTCCCTTATCAATTTAACCATATATTGGAAAAATAGATCTACTACTATAACTAGGTCATTAATAGATATTGTGGAAGAGGCATCTCTTATACATGCAAACCCTGCAGTAAGGAAGATAAGACTTAGTGCAGTTCCAATGAGTTCCTGGATTCCAGAAGTCTGACTGACACTATATTTACCATGCTTCTCGTTAATGTCTCCTTATTCTTTTTGGTGTTTGTTTGTTTGTTTAGCCTATTTGCTAGATTTCTCTCCTCTAAGCTTAGTGCCCTCTACTTGTGGATTACTGACTGATTAATCTTTGCTAGATTGTGATATGTTATCCCTGGATCTAATATCAATTGAGCTCCAGATACTGGAAAAAGAACTGACCACTCAAATGGCGTCTCGTGAAGCAGGGGGCACTGTATATCCAATCTCAGCAGGAAGCAATTACCCCAAGGGATTTGGGGTCCCATTCAGTGGAGGGGATGATGATGGAGTGATTGAGATCAAACCTTCAATCTAAGGTAGTGTTTCATTTGTTTATTTTGTGCTATCCCTGTTATATAGTGTAAATTATGTTGATACCATTTACCCCTAAACTGCCATAGATCTATTAATGGACATGAAAGATATTGGTGATAAATGTAATGCTAAGGGCATTTAAAGATCTTCTGTGTCTCTTAGGCCTATGCGACCTGTTTTGGGCTTTGGTCTAGCCCAAAGCTTGAATCACCTGAAGCCCATGATCAGAGGAGCTTACTGAATGGGTGGAGAAGAAAGGGTGCAACATGAAGAGAGAGTGAGGTGGAGATGAAAGAGACCAGGAAGACCAGAGCAGACCAGCTAGCATGAGTGAGAAAAGGAGTGATTTTAAGTAAAGGAGATTATTTGTGGGGAGGCCTGACAGAGTGAAAGCTTGGGGATGACCATGATCCCTTTATTGGTAATGTGCACAAACTTCCGTGTTACCATGGTGGAATTGGATTTCTGGTATCAGAATAAATATTTTGGTTTTGTGTTTGAGGAACAGAGTTCAAATTTTGTTCATTTACCCTAGTAATGCACATGCATGTCCATAGTGACTACTGTGGGTATTGCATTAGCACTAGAAGCACTTTGTTTTTCAATTGGTGAAGTAAACGGGTTTTTCCAAGAATATATTTTCTGCCAGAAATAATCCATCCAAGATGTACTGAGAATATTCTTCTCTGTGCCTTTAGTTCACTGAAATGTGTATATGGATAAATAGCAATTAAGAGTTTCTTCCCATTCCATCCTGTGGCTATATATGATTCCCTCTCTAACAAACCTTTTTAGGTCTTTCTATTTATCCAGTTAGATAACTACATAATGATAAGAGAGTCAATTGGGGAACATATTCTCCCAACAACTGCTAAAGTAAAATTGCTATAGCAGAATTTTAATTATGTTACTCTAACTCAGTGGGACCATTGAAGCTCCTTATTACCTCTATGAGGAAGTAACTGACTCCTAATTGTCTTTCTAGGATCAGTATAAATTATTTCAATCATACACTCTAAGATCGGGTCAAATTTTCATTGTTCTTGCTGTCCTTAGAAGAGCATGCCATCTCTCTTCCATCTTTGTTCCTTGGTACATGTTAATCCCCATACCTTAAATACACTTCTCTCTTCTCCTTCTGAGAAAGATTACATTCATTTGAAGCTCAGATCAAACAACACGGCCTGCATTACCTTCTCCAATTCTTAATGTTTCCCCCCAAAAAATTTACCTTTTATTGCTCATTTTATAATTCTGTGTGCATATGTCACTTCTTCTAATGGAATATACGCTCCTTGATAACATGGTCTGCTCCATTATTGTGTTTTCTTTTTCTTCCTAAATCAAAGAAAAAATCCTGGTAAAGAATAGTTTATTAAAGGTTGATAGTTCATTGAGTTTGATATTTACTTCACAGGTAAATACAATTATACAAATGCAACATCAACGACAACAATAATATTTATATAGGAATTTAAGGTTTGCAATGGGCTTTATAATTACTTATATTACCTTTCCAGCCAGTGTAAATACACTTATAATCAAATCCCTCTCTAAACTCAGAAAAACTCAACTCCAACATGTTTGACTTGTTTACAAATCCTCCCCTTTCCTTTCCAGTTTTCTGCTGGACTGTGTATAAAAGACCAAAGTAGAAATGTTCAACATTTAAGACAATTGTACAATACTTGCCACTAAGGTCAGGTGTGGTACTAGTGAAATCATCAATTAATCAATATTTATTGAAAGAAATAGTGTTTCACTAAGTATCTACTAGGCAGTGGAAACACAGTCTAAAGAAAGAGATTATCTCTATTTGTAAAGTGCTTACATTTTATTTGGAGAGAATTATCTATTATGAATATATGACAACAAAAATGAATTGCCATTGGCCTTCATGGTACTTTGATTTTCTACACTTCTTTCATCTTCTAGGCCTTGTAAACAGATAAAATACACAACTATGATAAGTACCTGACATGTTCTTCCTTCTTTTGAATATTTAGGAGAAAGAAATTGATGTCTGGGTCTGAGATGGTAAGGATAGAGGAACACATGAGGTATAAGTATGAGAGAGAAGTTAAGGTGACTGGGAGGAAATATTCATTTAGACATAACAACTGCTAAGTGGTAGGCACTGTGCTAATAACCTTTTTTCTGATTGTTAAAGAATTATGGAAGTCATTCGCAAAATGTAGCAGATCATGTTTATATATGTATAGGTTTTAGTGTATTGTGTTTTGATTCGTTATATGATTTCTTCCATTTATTTTGGTTCGACTACGTAACATGACTATTGTGAAAATGTACTCAATAGGAAAGTATATGTAGAACCTATACAGAATTGTATGCTGTTTCAGGGAGGGAGCAGGGTAGTGAGGGAAAGATGCAGGGGGGGCAGAGGGGATAAAATCTTAATTTTAAGGAAGTGATTGCAAAACACCAAAAAATAAATAAATAAATCTAAATAAATAAATAATAGTGCTATATATGTATGTATATATATATATATGTATGTATGTATGTATATATATATGTATGTATGTATGTATGTATGTATGTGACCTAGTTCAGGAGAGGAAGCAACTTGTCCCACAAACTGTGCATGAATTCTTCTTTATAGGCTGAGTGAAAATTTTTCTCCTTTTAGTTTCCTTGTGTAAAGTGTGTGTCTGTGTGAACCCATGAATGTTATATCCACATGTGTTGTCTAAATGTGCATCATGTAGAAACACATATATATTTCTGGAATATTATCTACCCTTCTGGAAGGGAGACAAAAATGTGCTGTCACAATCAGGCAAAGTGCCATAATCGGTAACTCATCATTTCAATTTTTGTTTTATCTTACAAAGGTTTCGGATCTGCATATCATCTATTAACATCATATGTCTTGAGCATTGTTCAAGAGAAACACCAATTTAAGATAAATCAATAACAGTGTAAAGTAAGAACAACATGAAGTTAATAACTTAAAAAAGTCTACTTTGGATGTAAAATATAAGTCTCTACCTCCCTATACTAAATTATTAAAACATGACTGATATTTACCTGTCATGATTTGCTGGGGAATCTGGACACTGAAACAAATCTGCAATGATTCTGTGAAGAACCTATGCCTAAACTATATAGAAGTTTAGTTATTTTTCAGAGTTAATTCACCTTAAGTTAAGTTGCCAGTGCAACAACTCTGAGTAAAATTGTCCAAGCCTAAGTCAAATGTGAGATACGATAATAACACTTAGGATATTTGGCAAATATGTTGCAAAATTGCTAAAGTTAACCTTTTATGTTTTATGTTTTCAGCATCTGCTGACTTCTGAATTGTCTGTCTGAATAAGAAAATTATAAAATATTAGATACATGAGTATTACTCAGATTGTAGAGAAAGACTTCGGAAGCTGAAGACATGTAGAGGAAGTAATTGTGTCAAGCAAGCAGTCATTTTATTGGAACCTCAGTTACTTCATTCCTGTTACAGAGATTTTGAGAAACTTATCAGTGAAAAGCACAAGTAAAATAATAGACTAATTCCTTAGTTTCTGCAAAATAGACATGATGAGCACAAAAAGAGCTGCCAGGTGATCATCTAAATCAATATCATAGTCTTTCAAAGACAAAAGCATAAAATCTTGTTTTTCTGTGTGACTGAGGCAGAAAAGTATTAAAATCAATCAAAAGACTTGTAACTAAAGTATCCATAAGAAAGGGTTTTTTGTATTATCCTTCAATATTACACTTTAAATCAATCTTGTCCTTTGTGTATTTATCCACTTATACTTACATTGTTTCTATACTCAACTAAAGCAATTGCTGTTAGCTATGACATAATAAGATAGTGACTCCAGATATAAACCTTCACCAGGGGATATCACAGATCAGTATAGAGTTGTAGTTGGAATGGCCCTTAACTATTATTTAGTATGGCTGACATATGAAGTTCTTCATTCTTCATTTTTACCATTAGAAATTTTTAGATCCCTTCAAAGATCAGTTTAGGAATGTGTGGGACTGATACCACTACTCAAAATTCAGACAAAGGTTTAGATACCTTGAAAGCAGAAAAGAGTTTATTGTTTTCTCATGAGAAAGGGTACTGCCCCTCAGTGGCATGCTAACCAGGGAGTACAAGGTGGTTACAGAAAGCAAGGTCTATTCATACCTTAATGAGATCTCCCACTCCCTAACCCCCTTCCCTTTATCCAATTGACTGGGCTTCAGGGGTTGCCATCTTTTGGTGGAAATCTTCCTCAGCAACAAGGAACACACAAGCTTGAAAGGAAGTTTTGCAAGGTTAATCAGTTTAGGTTGGAGATGGGGCATATGCTATCCTTTCTCCTACATGTCTAAAAACAAGCTCCAGGGGAAGGGGGTGGGCATCAATCACAGTACAAAGCATGTTTCTATACAAGGTCAGGTACAGATGTAGTTTTTCAAGGGAGTGTGTTTCAACAGTACAAGAAACAATTCACTCCTTGAAGAGGCTTCACTTCTGAGAGATCATCTCTCACAATCCCCCCTCTTATTTCTTACAATATGAAGACTCGTCACACCATAGTTGGAACACTTCTTGCAGTAAATTTGCCTGATAATCACCATCACGGTGGTCTTGGACTGGCACCCAACCCTGACTCTTCAGAACCATCATCTTAATTTCTCCCTTCCCTTCTATCTTAACCAAATGGGACAAATAGCCATGGACTCTTCTCCGTATCAGTTGCATCATACAGGGGAAACACACTGGGAGTAGTATAACTCTACCAAGGGCTATTAGGAGGAACCAGAAGGCTTGTTTTCCACAAAATCCACTTAACCAGGAGAACCAGGAGGTGTTAAAGGGGGAGGTCCATGTTTGCTTGGGCACATGTGCCAATTTTCTGATATTCTTGGTGATGTCTTTTACAGCTTCTCTATTATTATCAATCTTCACAAAGCAGCTAGAGACATTTAGTTTCCCGCAGACTACTTTTTCTTCTGCTAAGAGGTAGTGTAGATTGTTTGCCCACATATCCAATAGTGCCCTTTTCGTGCTGGCCACTTTGAAAGAAAAAAATTGTTACCTTAGATTCCCTGTGGGGAAATACCAAGGGTCCTCATTCCTTAATGATCCCCCTACTTTGGAGGAGTTAGTGCATCACCACAGACCCTGTCTTCCCCTCCACTCACGGTTGTAGCCCATTCTATTCCTCCTGCCCCAGAACTGGGAAAACATTAACTGAATTCCATCCTTATTTTCTCACTTCCATAGATTAGTGGTTAGATTCCCAGAAGTGCTTTGATTATTTCCTTCACAGAAGATAATGTCTGAGCTTCCCTTACATGAAGATTCCTTCACTTTTCTCAAACTGCCACTTTCTTCAAGTTCTTCCCTTTAATACCTTTCTGGGGTACACATTTCCCAATTCCCGTTCCAGCACAGAACACCTGTCTCATTCTATGTGGGAGAGTAGATTGAACAATTCACTGATTTGACTAACTGAGATCTCTTACTCTAGGTCCAATTTCAGGTACTCTCCTAACTACAACCACTTGCCCTTTCCCGTCTGATTCAAGCAATACATTCTCTCTCTGATTTCTGCCAGGGGCCAGAAATGTTCCTCCCATTCTTCCCAAAAACAAGAGTATTTTGAACCACAGATATGCTACAGAGAATACAGGCAGTACTAACTGGAATGGAGATCCAGGATCAATTTTCTAGCCCTAATTGGGGCCCACCACAAATCTAACAACTTAAATTAAAAATCTCTGCTATACTTTCCATCAATTGTATAAACTGATTCTCTCATCTAGGAGGGAGGGGAAGACAACATGCAGAGCCCCCAAAAAGTAGAATTATAACCTGGTGCATAGCAATGAAAATGGCTAAGACCTAGAGGTCAGAGCCAAAATAAAATTCCTGCAGCAAAGCAAAGAAAAGGTACACCAACTGGCAAGATAAATAAGCACACAATAGTTCTTCCGGTCATGAATGGATGAACTTCTTTAAAGTGAATTTTCAGGTTCCAGGATCTTGTGATGCCACAGTCCACTGAATCGGAGCTGGCATCAGTCCCTTCTTTCATTTATGATGAGACTAGCCCCATTCTCTGATTCGAACAGCAGTGTCAGTGGTGAGGAGGATCTGGTATGGGCCTTCCCAGGCAAGAGACAACTTTTCCTCCTTCCAAGTTCAGATCAACACCCAGTCTCCAGGCTGGAATATATGGACTGGAAACCATAAAAGAGGTGTTTGACCAATTACTCTCTTCTTCCATATCTTTGACAATTGTTGTGCTAAGTATTGTATATACTCCCTAAGGAACCTATCTTTAAGAGTAAGAGAGCAGAGGTCAAAAACTGATTCAGGGTAAGGGTGACCATAAAGAAGATCATCAGAGGATAAGCCAATATCTCTCTGGGGCTTCATTATGATCCTAAGGAGTTCTAGGGGTAAACAATTTGTCCAGAGCAACTAAGTCTCTATTAGTAGTTAAGTTAATTGTTCTTTATTTCTGGGTTCATTCTAACACCTTGTTGGAGGAAGGAGGTTGCCAGGGGGTATGGAGTTCCCAGGATATTTCTAAAACTCTCGTAACCATCTGTAAGACTTTTGTTGTAAAATGGGTTCTTTAATCCAAGTCTATAAACAATACTAGCCCATACTTAGGGAATATACATTCCAATAAGATCTTAGTGACTGCAGAGGCAGTAGCCTGTGAAAGAGAAAAGGCCTCCATCCAAGAGGTGAGGTGCTCCACAATGACCAACAAATACCTTAGTCATCCCACTGAGCGTAGCTCAAACAAGTCCACCTGTGTGTTTTGAAAGATTCTGATGCCCGGAGTCTGCCCTCTCACTGGGGCCTGGAATTGGCTACTCTTGTTTGTCTTCAACACACAGTGCAGCCATCAACAATTAGCATGCCAGTGTATGTTCCAAGACACACATTCTGGGTGAAGGCCACATCACACAGGTTTTGGACATCCCAATGGCTGTGCTGGTGTAGGTGTCTTCAGATTTGTGGCATATTATTCAGTACTTCACACCAATCAATTAGGAGTCACCTCCCTTGAGGGTCCTTCTCAGCAGCTAGATCTCCTGCCTGTTGTTCCTCTTCCCTAGTCAGGAGAAGAGAAATCAGACTCAGTTCAAAGGAGGTAATGAGAACCAATATAGGTTCTTCCCTCAATTTCAATTTTCCAGCCCTCCTGGCCTCCTCATCAGTCAGCCAGTTTCCTCTTGCTTCAGGGGAATTTCCCTTTTGGTGGTCATTCACATGTATCACAGCTACTGCTTTAGGGAGCTGTAAATTCTCCAAGAATGGTTTCAACAAGGTGTCAGGGACTAATTCTTTTTCTTTACTATTTACCATGCCCCTCTCTTCCCAAATTTTTCCAAAAACATGAGTCACACTCCAAGCATATCTTGAATCTGTTTACATGGTTTCTTCTGTTCCTTCCAGTAATTTTAAAGCCTGATTGAGAACATATAATTCACAGATTTGTCCTGACCAATTGTGGGAGAATATACATTGTTATACTGGAGAAATTTTTATTTCCATCAAAAATAGCATACCCATTCAGTCATTTTCATTCTACCACCCAGGAGGATCCATCTTTAAATAGATTGTTTGCCCCAGTAATCGGAGAATCTAACTCTGACCCTAAAATGTTCTCTAATTCTAACCCTAAATGTGATTCTTCTAAGTCCTCCCTTGATTTAGTCTGGTAATTAATTAATTCCATACAGCAGTGTATTTCTACTTGATCCTGATTTGAGTTACTAGTACAAAAACCAGTTGTATTCTGTTTGCTATCATGAGCAAGGATCAAATTATCTTTTTCTGTCAGGATGGCCTCATACTTTAATATTCTTGAGTCTGTAAACCACCACCCTGTTCTCTGATTGAGTATAGCTATCATCTGATTGGGAGCAGGGACTACTAGGCTTCCTCCAAAGGTGAGTTTCCTACTCTCTTCTGCTAAGAGGGAAGTGACTGCTACTGCCTGAACACATATTGGCCTCCCTCTAGCCACAGGTTTTAACATTTTTGAGAGGAACACCACTGGTTGTCGCTGCCTGCCATGGGTTTGGGTTAGGACTCCCCTTTGTCTACATTCACAGAGAGCTGAAATGGTTTGTTCCAGGACGGGAGGGCCTAGAACACAGGAAAAGGTTAGAACTTCCTTTTGTTTTTCCTTTCAATGTCCCAACTACCACTAGAGGATGATTATTCCAGGAGATGTTTGTATAAAGGTTAAGTGAGGACTGCCTAAGAATAAATTCACATTCTACAATATTTATTAATCCTTGGAACTTCCTCAGCTCTCTCTTAGTTCAGGGCAACTGAACATGTAAGATCCGGGAGATTCTGGTTGGATCTAGTCTTTTACCTCCCTCATTCATTAGGTGTCCCAAATATTTCACTTACCTTTCTGTGAACTGCATTTTGATTCTGAATACTCTTAGACCTTTTCCCCATAAAAACTTCAAAAGGTTGATCGAAACCATGCCAACCTCCTCCCGTTTACTTTCTGCTATTAGCAAGTCACCTATGTATTGTAGGACAAAAACAACACAAGGACGGGTAAAATCTTCGAAAACAGTCTCCACAATTTGGCCAAACAAGTTGGAGGATTCAGTGTATCCCTAAGGGAGAACACTCCAGAGGAATTGTCTTTTCCTTCCCCTGTCTGGATCTTTCCATTCAAATGTAAACAAATCCCTCCTATGTGAGTCTAATGGAGAGTCCTATTACACTAACCACTTGGTATCAGAAAGGATCTTCCCCAAAGCAGTATATGGGTTTGAGATGACTATATATGAGGACAAAACTATTTTACTAATTTCTCTCAGATCTTGTACCAATCTATAAGTCCCATTCCCCTTCTTGATGGGAAGAATTGGGGTGTTGTACAGGGACAGGAAGGATTCTAATAGTCCATCTTCCAATAACCCTTGGATCACAGATTTTAGCTCTATCCTTCCTTCCAAACATATTGTGTAATGTCTTACTCTGAACATAATTCCCAGGTCTCTTAACCAAATACTAAAGGCAGTCATTTCCACCTTCCCTCAGTTCCACAGAGTAGTCTGTACTTGAGTATCAATCATTTCTTCTTCCTCTACTTTCAATACTAACACTCCAGGGAAGATGTTAGGTCAGGCTGAGATTAGGTGGATGGACATTTTGGTAATAAGATCTCTTCCCAACAGATTACTCCCTGCTTTGGACAGTAATAATAATTTTCCCAATGCCAGTGATCCTTGACATTCTACCTCAGCAACTCCGATCAGGGAGCAGGGAAATTTCCTTCTTTTATCCCCAAAGTCAGAAGAATTTCTTTCCCTAATTTTATTCCCCTGAGTAATTTGGTTACAGAGGACTGGGTGATCAATCAAAAATGTGTATTCCTGCTTGTCTTTGCCCACAGTAAAATTTATCAAGGACTCACAGTGAGCTTGTAGTCCTTATTTTCCATCAGGGAGAAGATCTTATTCTCCCTTTTCCTTTGTGGGAAATCTTGTCTCATATGCCCCTGTTGCCCACACTCAAAGCAAGTAATAGGGGTTCTGGGCTTCCCAGGATCCTCAGCAGTGTTGCCTGAAGGCAGATAGTCCAAAGAGCATCCTCATCCTCTTCCCTTTCCTAGGTTGCTTTGATCTCTTGGGTATGGTTTGGACTGTCCACAGCATGACCCAAGGGTGCTCCTCCTGCTGTTGTTTTAAAACTTTCATTATAGCCTGGGTTTGTCTAACTTGCTTTTTAGCTTGTTTTTCTTGGGCCTCCCTTCTTCTTGTCACATATACCTTTTGAGTGACTTCTACTAATTAATCCGATGGTTTATTCTGCCAATTTTCTAAATTCTGTAATTTCTTATTAATGTTTGGCCAAGAATTGGTGATGAAATAAATCATAAAAAGACTCTGGGATGCCAAAATTTCTGATTCAAATCCAAAGAATTTCTTCATGTTCTCTTTCAATCTATCTAAAGAGGCTGGAGGGATTTCTTCCTTCTCCTGTTGGACAGGCACTCAGATCAGAAGACACATCTTCTAGCCAAAGCGCAGGTCTTCCGAGGACTGAGTTTGCCACGATTTAAAGCTATGTGTGAACTTGAAAAAAATCTAGGAATGAGGAAGAAGTTCATAGGCATCCCTTTGGCTGCCTGTTGAGGAACGCTTTTTATTTACCTCTATTTGCATTTTGGTTCTCTGATACTGCGTTCCAAATTCCTTGTATTATCATTTCCCTTAGCTCTCTCATATTTCCCCTATAGACTGCATTGTTATCGTCCCAGTTGGGGTCCCTCAGAGGGAATTTTTCTTCTCCCCTCCGACTACCTTGGGCTAGGAGATGAGTGTCATCCCAAGCTTTCCTTGCAGCCCTTCTAATCTGCCCTTGCTCCTCCCCTGTAAATAAATATCTAAGATAGCTACAATCTCACCCCAGGTGTATTTGTATGTGTGTGTGTGTGTGTGTGTGTGTGTGTGTGTGTGTGTGTGTGTGTGTGTGTGTGTGTGTCAAGAATTGATCTAACTGCTCTTCAACCCCAGAGAAGTCCTCTAAAAGCTTTTTCATGTCCATTTTAAAATTCCTAATCTCAGAGCTACTAAATGGTACATTAACATAATCTATTCTCCCTTGAGCAAAGGGGACCACCCTCAGATAAAAGAGTTAGTAGTCCTAGTGACTGGGAAATTCTCTTGGTCCTGAAGTAGTCCCTTCAGTTCTCTCCACAGTGAAGCATGCAGAGGTGTTACTGGTGTGGTGAGGTCAACCAATTATTCACTGCCTGCTGCTCCTCCAGGAGAGGTGGGAGAGGATACAGATGGAGGCAGAGGTGGAGGCAGAGCTGGTGCTGCCTGAGGAGTATAGGGAGAAGAAATGAAGACAAGTTGATCCTCTTCTTCCTTCTCCTTTTGCTCCTGTATCCTTGTCAAAAAGTGTGCTCCAACTGGCAGCTAAAGAGAGGCATATGAACTTTCTTCCTCAATCCTAGGTTCTTTCAATTTCATACAAAGTTTTAAATTGTGGCCAACCCAGTCCTTGGAAGAATTGCACTTTGGCTAGAAGATGTGTCCTCTGATCTAAGTGCCTGCCCAAATCAAACAACAACATTTTATCATTTTCTTTTTACCTTTTCCCTTATACTTTGGCAAAGTCCAGTTAGCAAGCTTGGTCCTCAACAGGCTATCATCCTGAATATCTGGAAAGGAATTATGTTGCTGACCACCCACTTTTTATCTTTTCCTTTATGCTTTGGCAAAGTCCAATTAGCATGCTTGGTCCCTAATGGGCTAAGGTCTGAAATATCTGGAAAGGAACCATGTTGTTGACCACTCACTTTTGAGGGGGAGTTCCTCATGGCTTGCCAGTTCTTGCCCAGCTTGGGCTCACTGTATCTTGCCTTCCACTGGCGGGGATGGGGGGGAGAGATGATTAAATCTTGCCAAGGACTCACCACCTCTTGCTTCCTTCCAGGAAGCTCATCATATCTTGCCTTCTCAGCTCACTAAGCTCAGCCTCATCCCCCCACCCCCAGTCACCTAGAGCTTCATCAATTATTTCCTCCAGAATAAGAGCTCACTGTACCTTGTCTTACCTGGATTTGTGCACACAAAACTTACCTGACCAATTCAAATTCTTCAGCTGGCTGAGAAGCACTTTCTGAAATTTCTGCTGTCAGGAAGCTCTCTTTCTTCTGATCTGTTACTTAAAAATGAATGGAAACTCCTAAACCTTCCATGGAACATTTGCAAGAGTCCAAGTGGGTGCCTGTCCTAGGACTGGTTGGGAGACCCTTCCCCAAATAAAGGGAAACCCCTGATGAGGCCCCAAAACTGTGTGAGACTGAGACCACTACTCAAAATCCAGACAAAGACTTAGATATCTTGAAAGGAGTAAGGAATTTATTGTGTTCTCATGAGAAAGGGTATGTCCCTCAGTGGCATGCTAGCCAGGGAGTGCAAGGTGGTTACAGAAAGCAAGGTCTATTCATACCTTAAAGAGAGCTCCTCTTCTCCAATCCCCTTCCCCTTATCCCATTGGCTGGGTTTCAGGGGGTACAACGTATTTGTGGAAATCTTCTTCAGCAACAAAGAACACACAAGCTTGGAGGGAAGTTTTGCAGCTTACATTAGGGGTAGGGAATATGCTATTCTTTCTGCTATGTGCCTAAAAACAAGGTCAGGATGAAGCGGGGAGTGTCAGAAACAGTACAGGATATGTTACAAAGTGTGTTTCTCTACAAGGTTAGTTACCTACAGATCTAGTTTTTCAAAGAAGGCTTTCAACAGTACAAGAAACAACTAACTGTTTGAGGAGGTTTCACTTCTGAGACATCATTTCTCACAGGAACTATTTCTTGCTTGAGGTTTTTGATGATCCACATCACTTGTTGGTATATTCTCCAATTAACAAGAGCTTCCTATTTACTTAATTGTGTGCATCAATGTATCCTTTGACTCCCCTCCCCTTCGCAGGGTGTAAGGTCCTGGAGGAAATGATTGTTTTATTTTTGTCTTTGCATCCCTAGAAATTACCATAATATCATGTGCATAATAGACACTTAACAATACTTGTTGATTTGAGTTGAATTTAATCCAATTCTATTGCACAGACAACAAAAATAAGACCTAAAGCATCAGAAAGACCAGGTAAAGTTCTATTGCTAGTGGAAGGAAAGAACATAATTTGAGACCATACTTTCTGACTCCATTTTGAGTCTTTCATGCATTACACTGCAGTGGACATTGCATCCTAAGCCAACTCCAGCCATCCTATGGTTATCAGGCCACTGGACCAAGATGGCTCAGAAAAGAAAGTGAGGTTAGAGACTCTGCAAAACTCTCCCTCATTCAAATCAAAAGTCATCTGCAAGTCATGTCATCATCTTGATGTGATGGTCCTCTGAGAAAAAAGAACAAACATAATATTAACAACAACCACACTATATTGAATACCCTTGATTTATTTGCTACTCTGTTTTAGAGGAATACATAATTGAGTGTATAGCTCTCTGAGTCTACTTAGACAAAATTGGTACTCAGGCTTTTCCTTTTGTTCCTAGTAAGAGAAAATTACTGTATCTGGTGCTGCATCTATAGCAGTCTCTACCTATATAAAATACTGTGGTAATTGATCTTGGGACACAACAAAATGGTCTCCCGTTAAACATCTGAAATACATCAGAAATTAAATGAAGTAATAGAGAGATATTTGAAAACAATTTGTTCCCGTACAGGCATGCTGTGCTATTTTTTTTCACTATAGACATCTCTATCATAAAGTTGTTGCAAGTGAATATATGAGGCAGCTAGATGGCACAGAATATAAAGTCCTGGGCATGTAATCAGGAATACGTGAATTCAAATGTGGCCTTAGCTATTAGCAGCTGAATGCCCTTGAATATGTCACATTAACATCTGTTGCCTCAGTTTCCTTATCTGTAAAATTGAAATAATAATAGTACCTACCTTTTAAAGTTAGGGATAGGATGAAATGAGATAGTTTAAAAATGTTTAACATAGAACTTGGTATGTTGTTCAGTCATTTTAGTTGTATTCGACTCTTTGTGACCCCATTTGAGGTTTTCTTGGAAGGTTCAGTTCGCAGATGAAAAAGTGAGTTAACAGGGTTAAGTGACTTGGCCAGGGATAGCCAGTGAATGTTTGAAGCGAAATTCTTCAGACCCAGTATACAATACATTGTGTCCTCTAGCCTAGCATAAATTAAGTGCTATATAAAAGTTTATTTTCTTTCCTTCTCTTATGTACATAGTTGTATGCATATTTTCTCGCCATTAAAAAGTGAGTTCCTTCAGGTTAAGAACTAATTTTGCCTGTCCAAATATCTGCAGAATTTAGCCTGACACACAATGAACACTTAATAAATGCTTGTTGACTCATAGATCTTAAATTGTTATGTGCATATGATTTTTAAAAAATATTATTCCTTTTAATTTTTTTTATTATATGTCCATAAAATGTCATTTCATTAAGATATTGAATAGAGTATATGGAGTGTTCAAGGAGGATAAGCACCTATAGTGTGAGGGTTTGCTGAGTCCATTTCAGAGCTACTTATCCTCTTTGACAATGACCTGGAACACAACTTTCCCTGGGATCTCCAAGAATTTGAAGCGTGTTCAGCAGACAAACCTGAGTAAACCATCTCAGCAGAGAGGTTACACCAGGTTGAGGGTAACGAAATCATCTCAAACCCATTGCTGCTTTAGGGGGTGTCTACCCCAAGCATGCAAAGATTCCTCCCAGTAGAATGGGAAGAGAAGGATTTGTTCCAATGGTCACAAATGCAACTGAAGAAGGACCTAAGGTAGCACTTAAGTCTTGGTCATACAATGAAAAAATCAAGTTCATCCACTGCATTCATGGTGCTTGCTAGTCATCTTGACTTCTGTTGTGTTACTAGACTTTGATATATGTGGAAGAATGAGACTGTCTAACTCTGCCTCATTTAAATCCAATATTCTCATGAGTCAAGAATAAGCCTCATGATGTCATTGGTCCTCTCTGAAAACAGAAGAAAAACAGGGGTGTGATTTATCATTAACATTAGAGAAAATGATCAACTTAAATTAAAATGTCTGCTATAGTTACCTATCCTTTGACTGAGGTTGTGACTACCAAAATCTTCCTCAGCAAACAGTCATGCAAGGTTGTATGATGTAATCAATTTTTATTTAATCACTAAATCAAGTTAGCAAAAATCTGTGAAGCAAGCATCTATCATGACAGAGGAACTATCTTAGGCCCTGGGGATATAAAAGTATAGATTAAGGAGTCATTCCCCAGTTATTGAACATCTACCACTTTTACAGCTGTTTGCACCAACCATATTTCCAACTTCATACATAACAATAAAAATGAAATTCTTAAATTCCTTGTTGTGGGAGACTAACTGCCTCTGGTATGACAAATTGCTTTTCAGATCTTCTTTTCCTTTTACTTTGTAATATCTCTAGCCGGCATAAATTCATTAAACCATGTAAAAGTTGTCCTGATGGGGTAAAAACTGTTGTTTTCTAGGTCACTGCGGTTAGGGGAAGAACTGGAAACCTGGAATGAGTTTTGGGAAACTATGGCCTTCTAGAACAACGCAGAGCATTCTCAAGGCTAAGATTTCCTTTTAAGATCATAATTCATGAAAGTTGTGAAAGTAGTCAATTTAGATTCATATGTAAATGTAAACAAATCAGAGATTAAAAAAATGCCTTCAAGGAAGAATTTACCTTTTCCTCGTTTAATAATTCATATTGTTTTGGTTTCCAAATAAGGAAAATGTGGTTCTCGGCAGGATTTAATAGCATTTGGGGTTGCCAAAGAGCATATTTTTATAATATTACATGTAGGATGGCCCTAAATACAGATGGACTTCGTAGTTCAATGGTCTAAAACAGGCAGAAATATGAAGGTGATGATAATTCTTAAGTCACTGAACACTTACTATTTTGTGCTCTATAAGGACAAACTAAGTAGCATTTTATGTTGTTTTTCTGAATTGAGTTTTAACCAATAAATGTCTTTGACTGTATCAAGAGTATTTGATTTTAAACAGTATATACATTGTATTGCTTGGAGGAAAAGGAAAGACTAGAGAGAGAACCAGAACTGCGAGAGAGAGAAGTGAATGTGTGCAGCCTAGAACAACTTGCTTGTGGGAAGGTCTAACAGAAAGAGTATTTGTTATGTCAGTGCTCCATCTGCTGATCTGTGCTAATTTCTCAGACAGAATTCCTGTCTGTTGGTATTTATGAGTGAATTGAGCTGAAGAGTGGAGATCTGCACACTGGAAGGAGGCTACCTAAAGCCCCTTTTAAAATCTGTTAAAGTGAATTGAAACGATGATCCTCATAATATGTATGAATGTTATTATAGCCCTGTTAAGCCCTGTGTTCCTAGAAATAGAAAATACAGGGAGGAGCCCCTGGATCCTGTTTTCAGGCAGAAGCAGGAAGAGTTTGGAGAGGAACAGCACTCATGAGCTAAGACAAGAAGCAGGTGCAAAGAGCTGCCTTTATGTGAACCCAGGCAAGAACTTGGGGTGGTCAGCCCATAGAGGAGGAGCCCTGGGGTTTGAAGTTAACCTCCAGTCAAGATGAGAGATGACTTTACTTGGATTCTGCGTATTGATTAGGGAGATTGCTCTTACTGTGAATTATGGGTGGATGGTATGGTATATTCTGCTACCCCCTAAAAATGTGTTGTGCTAGAGAAAGGTCTAGCCTGAGACCTCCTGACTTTTGGGATGCAATGGTATATACTGCATGCCATATGATATATTGAGTGTTATGAGATACATATATATCTGTAAAAATACATATATCTCCATAGAGTGTCTATATAGATACATATATGCATTAGATAATGTGTGTTGCTTAAGGATCTTGCTATGAATGTTATGCTTTATTTGATTGAACAATGTTTAATATTGATGAATAAATAGAGTTACTTACAACATGTGATTAGGCCCTTAAAGTTATTCACAGCAGGAGTCTACAGGTGTGCTGCTGTGATTGGTGTTATACTCTACTAAGAGAAAGAGCTCTCTCCTCATATGTGGGGAACTAGAAAAATTTAAGAACATCTTAATATTTTGCTTCATTGTTTCCCTGGCCAAGATGATTAAAGACAAATATCTGGCATTACTGAGCCCTACAAAATGTTGTTGATAGGAGATGAATATACTTATTTAAGGGATAAGGAAACCTTAAGATGACATGATATCCCAAAGAAAATGATAACTAATAGTGAGAAATTCATCTCACAGCGTTCTGTGTAGTATTAGTAAATTACAGTACTACTATTAGCAGAATTCTGGTAAAGGATGTCTGGGGTAATTGTTCCAATTTAGTGTTGCTCTTGGTCAAAATTCTACCTATTAGTATGATCTTGATTGTGTAGTGTTTCTTATCCCCTATTTCTCTCAAAGATATCAGCAATTGTGTGAATATACATATGTGCATATGTATACAGCTATGTATATATTCATAGACAGTGAATAAATTGGTTAATTTGGCTAAAATGTTTTCTTTTTACTATTTTTTTTTTACAATGCATGTCACTTAGGATAAACGAGAGTGGAGTTATACATTTTAAATGAAGGAGATGGAAAAATGCAAATGAAATTATGAATTTAAACAGAAAACAGGGAAAAAAGAAATGTATTTATCTATATAATTTTATTTTGGCTCATGCTTTCTTTGTTGCTTCTGTGGATAAGCACTTACATATTTCATCTATACATGCCAATCTTCCTGAGGATATAGATGGTTTATGGTTTCATTTTTATCCACTTTCATGCAATTAGAAACTCTTCCAATCATGAAATGGTGCTCTTACACATAGATTACTGTTTAGTGAACCATATAACAAGATTATTGAACAGGTAGCCTATACTCATGTAATATTGTCATTTTGGAAGGAATAATTTGACAATTCACTTCTTGAAATATTATTTATTCATATTTTTATAAATTTTCTCATATTCTCATATGGGCTAAAGATTTGCTTCTTTGCTTAAAACTTCATTTCAAAATTCTAAGCAAATGAGCCTCTTATTTTAATGAGGCTGAAGCCATGTGAAATGAATTCCAACCACTTATCCCCCAGGCACAATTAAACTCCCAAATACATTACCTAATGGTATCAAATTCATGTAGAAACAGAGAATTAAGGGTAATATATTCACTTAGAAAATGACAAGGTAATTTATTTGTATTTTATTTTATTTCCATTTTATTAGATTTTTGCCAATCACATTTTAGTTTAGTTTTAATTGGTGGTTTACTTTTACTCTTTTACTTTTACACTTTTACTCTTACCTGGTTTCATCTTCTCTTTAGATCACAGTTTCTTAACCTTTTTCTCTGTCATCAACAATCTGAACAGGACTATGACTCTCTCTCTGTCTATCCGTGAGTCTCTCTCTGTATGTATATGCGTATATATATATATATATATATATATATATATATATATATATATATATATATATACACACACACACACAAAGACTATATATTTGTGCACATACATACATGTTTGCATATACACACAAAAAATACACACATAATGTCTAAATGGATAAGTATTATGCATATATTCATGAATGGATGTATGAGGAAAGAATTGAAAATTAAGTGAAAGCAATGAAGTAGAGATGTATTAAAAGTACTGAGAAATTAGTTAAATCAGAAAGAATTTAAAGGATTGAAGACTCTGAAATACGGTTTTCCCAGTTGTGAAATAATTGCTCCTACAACTAAGAATAATTTACCAAGAAAAATAAATGAAACTTTGATGAAAAAACTGACCCCAAGCAATTTCCAGTGAAAGGGCCAGAGCAAATATTTCTCCCAGTCATCCATAAATATAGAATAGCCCACACATGTAGAAAAATGAAAGGAAACTTAAAATACGCAATAATGGGATAAAACTTGTGAGAAGGATTTACAAGTATGTCCTACTAGTCCAAAAATGTTATTTTTCAAGACGTTTACCAAGATCTCTGTGAACTCAGCTCCATAACACTCTACAATCTGCTTCCTTTGACTATGCTTGACAAAGTACATAGTGAGATTTTTCAATATACACAAGTAATTTTCATGGAAAATACAGCATCCTGAAAACTTTTCCTCTACAATAGATATAGATTCGATATAGAAACATGTTGTGGATTTAGATCATCCTTCAGGACAACTAACTCAGCTTATCCAAAATGTCTTTGGAATAAATATATTCCACCTAACTACTCTCCTGGCTTGTAACCTGAAATTCTTTGAGTCTTAATTACTCCTCATCTGCTCATCCAGTCTATTATAAAAGTTTTGTCTATGCATGCATTTGTATGTGTGTTTGTCTATACATATGTGTGTGTTTGCACATACACACAGCTATTATCTATATTTAATAACCAACATCCATTTTCCTACCTTAATTTACAAAAACAGCTCTTGTTCAACTACTTCAATCTTTCATTTTCATCCGTAATAACCTCTTAGACTTTCTGCCCCAAAGACACTCCTATAGGAGCCATCTTAATAATGCTGCCTAAATGACCTTTGTAGTAGATACAGTATAACTGTTTTCTATAGTTTTCTTAATTGTTTTATATATATATATATATATATATATATATATATATATATACATATATACACACACAAACACATATATATATATACATGTTTGTGTATTTGTGTGTACACACATATATATGCATATGCATATACACATATACACATACACTCATATATATGTATAAACACATATTTAAATATATTGTATATATTTAATTCCAAATATAGTATAAAATCAGGAAGAGTAGTAATAAGTTCACTTGCAAGGAGAACTGTGGAATTGTGTGATGAGGAAACTCCATTTAGTAAACTTTGTTGCATTTTTATTTGCAATGTATGGTCACA
This sequence comes from Bettongia penicillata ogilbyi, assembly GCA_023548195.1. Taxonomy (NCBI): domain Eukaryota; kingdom Metazoa; phylum Chordata; class Mammalia; order Diprotodontia; family Potoroidae; genus Bettongia; species Bettongia penicillata. The sequence goes on along the minus strand of JAJHZJ010000350.1, from coordinate 1,850,195 downwards.
GAGTTGCCAATATGTACTGAGATATTAAGATAACTGCTGTGGGCAATAAAGAGTATATGACTTAGAAGTTGAACTGGAATCCAGCTCTTTATGGCAGCCTTCATGGTGTTTTTTGACCTTCTTCATTCTTAGGTAGAAAAAAATGAAATAAAATCCCTCTCGTTTTCCAAATAAGTCATTATTCCATCTATTTACAATTAAAAGAACTCACCAATTATCACAATTATTTCATCATTTAATAGATATGTCAAAATTAACCATTTAGATCAATTAATACTTTACTGACATATGAGTTTGAGAAATCATTGCCAAATCCAATAAGATATTGACTACGAATAAAAGAATATCTTGTTGTCAAAAGATATCATCAGGGAATAATTTCAAAGCATGTTTCCATATTCAAATTCCTTACATCCATTTTGCAAAAATTTATCCAATAATTATAAAACATCTTAGATTACATTTAGTTTCAGAATCTACTTTCAACTAATACTCAAAGTACTTAAACCACAGCATTGATATTGTTATCATGTAGCCACTAAAAATAAATGCAATTGTCAAATCACTTTGAATTATCTATTTCTTCACTATTTCACTTTGCTAAGATTCACTTTGAAATTACTCTGCTTGTCAACACATAATGATGTGACATTTCTTATTATATTTAACATTATTATATACATGTATTATGTTCATGCCTGTTTTATACATGTTAATATAGAGAGATATACATACAAAAACATATATATATGTTTGCATATATAAATGTAATATATATATATGTCATATGCGTTTATCATTGCTGGGAAATTATGTTTCATGTGTTCTTGACTTTTGAAATAGTCTTACAGATTTCCACAGAAATCAATGCTTAACAATGAGATATAAATATCTTTCTTCCCCTTCCCACAATCTGAAACCAAGGAGCAATTTCCCTATAACGATATATTCCCTTAAGTTAAAAAAATAATGTGGCGCACCTAAAGAGGCTTCTTTCTCTTACCTAAAAATCAATTCACCCATATTTATTTTTAACATTATTGCAAAGACAGTAAGATTTTGTTTTTTTTTTCTTTTGTGGCATCATATATAACTGAATATTTTAAACATTTTTATTATTATGAAATGTCTTACCTATGTTATTTTGAAAATTATTTAAATACAGAAAGTTATATCTGAGTCTTTTTTTCTTAGAATAAGAAAATTTTCTATTGACATGAAATTGCAGATAATTTTTCAACACAGACTGTGATTTGATATGTATGAGGCAATTCCATGTACAAAAAACTATTTTTCCTGATGCAGAAAGTGAACTTATAGGTAAGTTGTATCTTTGGGGCAATGAAATTGCATGATTTAATCATGGTAACAGGTAGATTTGAATCATTCATGATTCTAAGGTCAATCCTTCTGCACATACCCTCTCACCTTCTGTCTTTTATATATACATGCATATGTATGCATAAATTCATACATATCTATCTTATTCTAAGAAAATTTCATATTTTAAAGATTAACAAAAAAAGACTGAAGGAAAGAAGAAAAGCGGTATCTTTAGAAATTCACTATGCTCCCCATATGTCCCAACTCTGAACTTCTCTATCACTTATATTCTATGCCACTGATTCACTACTTAATCACATTTTCTTGATTTTATTTCTATGTATATTTACTGTTGCCTCAACTCTTCTTTAAATAGAATGAGACCAGCCATTGTGCTTTATTTCCTTTTATGCTCCATGACATGTTTTTCTTACATTATTCATTCAACATATACCTATTAAATATCAAAAATGTGTTAGACGCTAAGAATACAAAGACAAACAGATAAAACTGACCCTTTGATGCTAATCTCAATGATATTACTGTGCAGCGGGGGAAAGAATATGCAAAGAAAAGTGTGTATGTGTGTGTGTGTGTGTGTGTGTGTGTGTGTGTGTAATAAAGGATGCTCCTAGACCTTATGGAAGGTAAGAACCATTATTCTGGTTTTAGGTTAAGTGAGGAGGGAGGTTATGATGAAGATGAAATCTTAGGTAGGACTTCAGAGAAGGGACGGACTTCACCACTTAAACTTTGGATGCGAGGCATGCTCCATGGTATAACATAGAACAGGTATGTGGAAGAGTACTTAACAAATGATCAGAGGATTCTAGATTTTTCCAATATTAGTAGAAGAAGGAGTACTTGAAGCATATCGGTATGAGAAAGGACTGAAAAGTTAGATTAGACAGAAATGGTAGAATATCAAGGGAATTAGTGGGGGAAAATGCAAAGAAAGGTGTCCTAGCTGTACCAGATCTAAAACACTATTGTAAGCTGAAATCATGAAAAGTATTTAATACTGGCTAAAAAATGGAGTGGTGGATTATTGGAATCGGTTAGTTACAAAAGACACAGTAGTCAATGATTATAGAAATTTGTTGTTCTATAAGACCAAAGACTCTAGCTTCTTGGATAAGAATTCACAAAAGCTGCTGAAAATATTGGAAAACAATATGGCAGAAAATTTACAGAGAGCAACTTTGTTTGCTGTATACAAACATAAGGTCAAAATGAATATGATATTTGGACATAATAGGTGATACTATAACCAAATTAGGAGAGTAAGGAATACTTTACCTTTCAGATCTAAAAGAAAGGAAAAATTTATGAAAAAAACAGGAGACAATATTATAAAATGCAAAATAGATAATATTGATTAAATTTCATTAACAAAAGATTTTCCAGACACAAAGTCAATGTAGCCAATATTAGAAGGAAAATAAGCAGCTAAAAAATATTTTTTACAGTCAGTGTTTCTGACAAATGTCTTATTTTTTAAAATATATAGAAAATTGAATCAAAAGTATAATTCAAATCATTCTCCACTTGATAAATGGCCAAAGGTGAAAAAGACAGTTTTTAGGTAAAGGTATTATATCTATATATAGTTATATGAAAAAATCCTATAAATCACTATTGAAAGAGAAATACAAATTAAAAGGACTCTGAGGCACCACCTCATACCTGTATGATTGACTAATAGGATAAAAAAGGAAAATTATCAGTGTTGGATGAAATGTCAGAAAATTAGGACACTAATCTATTGCTTGCTGATAGAATCGTGAATTGATACAAACATTTTGGAAAGTAATTTGGAATTATGCCCGATGGATTACAAAACTATGCATGTTCTTTGATTCCACAATACCCCTAATACGTGATCACAAAAATCGTGAACCACATGTGTAAAAATATTTATAGCAGCAGTTTGTGTGAGGACAAAGAATGAGAAATTGAGAGAATGTCCATCAATCGAGGAATGATAGAACAAATTGTGGCATGTGAAAATAATGTAATACTATTGTGCTATAAGAAATTATGAATAGGCTTATATCAGAATCAAAACAAAAAACTTGGCAAGACTTTCATGAACCAATGCTGAGTGATGTGAACACAACACAGGAGAATATTGTACACATCAATGGCAACTGTGTGAGATGATGACCTATGACATTCTTAGCTCTTTTCAGCAATGCAATGATCTAAGATAAGACAATTTCCAAAAACTCATGATAGAAAATACTATCCACATCCAGAGAAAGAGCTATGGAGTTTGAATGAAGATTAAGCATGCTATTTTCTCTTTCATTGTTTCTCTTTTATTTCTTGTGGTTTTTCCCTTTTGTTGCGATTTTTCATTTACAGCATGAGCAATGTGGAAATATATTAAACACAGTTGTGCATGTGTAACCTCTATCAGATTACTCGCCTTCTTGGAGAGAGCAGAAGTTGTTGAAACCTATCTTTATCTGTTATTGGAAAAAAAATAGTAGCAAAAAGAGAGGGGGGCCATGAGTGTCTTTGTTCTTTGAGAGATAACCAAATGGACATCATTTTATGTATAATAAATGGCATTATTAATAAAAATGAATAAATTATACAAGAAAACATCTGGAAATTGTGGAGTATATATTATTTCAAAATATTGATTACAAAAATGAGAATATGGTGGAAGCAATATAAAAATTATATTTCTCTGCAAGTTCTATATAGTTCAAATAGGCAAGGTACTATTAATACCTCTTGAATTATAAGGAATTTGACATGAGTTTTGAATTAGGTCAGAGAAGCCAAGAGATAGAGGGGAAATGAGAGGGCATTTCATAGATAAAGGGCATGCAAAGAAAAGAAAATCACATACATAGTGATGAAATACAATATGTGAGGAAAATCATTTATGATAATATAGGTGGATTGAAGAATATGTAAATGAGAGGAAAGAGTAGAAGACTAGAAAGGTAAGAAGGGACCAATTTGTAAAGGACTTTGAATGCATACAGAAATGTTTTATTTGATGCTGGATGGAATTGTGAGCCTGTGGAATTTTATTTTGTTTCTTTTTGTTTTGTTGGGGAGGGGAGAATCACATGAGGAAACATCATGGTTGACTTGCATTTCACTTTTGCTGTACTTTGGCCACTAAGTAGAGGATGAATTCGAGTGTGGGAAGACTTGGGGACCGAATAAAATGTTTTCAATAGTTTGAGTTTGAGGTAACGAGGTCAGATATCAAGGGGGCTGCTGTGTGAATGTAGAGAATCATTGAAAAAGCAGAAGTTTTTTGAAGATGAGGGGAAAATTGTATATATATATATATATGGATGATGTGTTCAAATAAGGATTTGAGGAAGACGTTGAGGCTTTAAGCTTAGGTGACATAATCTACCAAAACTGCCCTTTTTTCAAGAAAAATACCTAAAAAGTTTTGGATCAAACTCCACATTCATTTTTAAATCTCATCTCCAGTGGTGGTTATTAAAGTACATTGAGGAAAACCTTGAATACATATTTTCTATAATACCTGAAAGCACTTTCTTCCATCTCAGATCTATTTTGCAATAATTACTGATAACCATGAGTTCTTTACAATATGTATATATTCACATGATATCATCTTGAATGATATACCATAAATCATTCCACTGCTAATAAGGGAATTGGAGATTAGATTCTTATCTGATTTGTCATTCCTATGCCTTCTTTATCTTATATTTACATTGACCAAAATGTCCATTTCAATGGATACTACAGATTTCTCAGTGATCTCATGTCAATTTTGAAAATTCAACATCTCTCCCAGTTCTATACTCTAATACACACACACACACACACACACACACACACACACACATCTCAAAATTGCTTCTTTTCTTTCAGGCTACTAAGTAAGCCAAATTGCCATTGATTTATTTTCACATCTACAAACATTTGCACAATTCCTGAAATAATTAAATATCACTCTTTAAAAACATTTATTGATTTCTTTCCTAGTTACTTTAACAATAACGAGAAATGATGTGTGTGTTTAGTGGTGCGGGATATCTTTTTCGGGAAAAGGCAACACCTGAGGCTACCTTCTTTTCTCAACCTAGATGCAACAGGCAATTAAAAGCTTTGGAGACCGTATTACACCAGTGATAAAACACAACTTCCCTGATATTTCTTTGCAAAACTGACTAACTGAGAATACTTTCCTCCCCGGGTAACTTAAAAAGAGCAGTCATTAGAAGCATATGCTTTGAAAGCAATTTGACATTGATCTTTCATCTACACATATTGAGAGTCGCTAGAGGCAGAGAATAAAGAAAACAACTCTCTCCTAGTCTCTTCAACCAGTGGTGGAATCAAGATATATATCTATAATTAAGAATGAAAATATAGAGTCAACAGAATATATGAATCTAACAAAAGATTATACAACAAAGCAGAGTGAATTTGGAAGAAGAGATACACTACGAGGCTTTGTAATTGAGATACTGGGATGGGTGGGTTTGAGAATTCCAATTGAATACAGATTAATGGAGTTTTGATCAGAGTAAAAATAAGCAATAAGATTACCTATTTTTTTCTTCTAGTGCTTCTTAGCATGAGCTTTAGATATAGAATGTAAAAATTCAATGGTAAGGAAGTCACAAAATGTCAAATCGAAAGTGTGTATTTGTTTATATGTAAAGAATGTGCATTCTACACTTGCAACTTGAAGAAGGAATACATCTTGAGTCATCAGCATAACAGGTCAGGAGTGAACAGCATTAAAAATACAACACTGTAGTTGAAATATTTTTCTTCCAGAAATTTCAATTATCTTTGAGTACAAAAAACTGTACGTAGTCAATCTGGAATTTCACCTGTTTGCTACTAATGTCTTTCTCACTGTTTGATCATAGAATCATATGTTTAGAGCTCAAATATACCTAAAATTATTTATTTTTTATGAACAGAAAAATGAAAATAAAAATTAGAAAGGTCAAGTGAATTACAAATTGGATCATTTTTCAAGTTCAGTTAATAAATGAGGACATAAGGATTTTAAACAAGAATCTCTGACTTTAAATCCACTTTTCTTTCTATTAAACCACCCTATATCTCCAGAAATAATTGATTACTTAATTTGTCTTTGGAGATTAGATAAAATTTTTAATATGACCAGAAGCACCACAATCATTGGAATTACAGATGTGTTATTTATGCACTGATTTATCCTTTTTTTTGTTTATTTAGTTACTTATTTATATACTTCTTTGGATATAGATATCACACTATAGGTAAAGTGAAAGAAGAGTTTACCAATTATCCAATTAAATCAATCAATGAAGATTACTTCTCTGGAAAATTTCAACTGAAAGCTACATTTTGTCCAGAAAGACCTCTCAATAATAGACCTAAGAAGTATAGATCTTGTGGCTAAGTTCTTTAACAAATTTGTTTCTTGTTGCATAAAATAATCCCAGACTAACTCTCACAAAAATCATGCAGATTCAGAGTTGAGAATTGGCTAATGCATTCTTTTATCTACAGTGCTTCATGCAATATAATGCAAATAGAAGCTAGCAAAGTGTTTTTTTAAGAATGATGCTTATAACTGAATCTTACACATTTCAAATTTTGAATCAAACAAAATTTTAATTCAGTATACACACACATATATGTATATACACAAATATGCTGATACATTTAAAAGCATGGCTATGGCAGAAGTTTTCTATTTTAGCATTTGCTAATGGAGGTATAACCATAAGTTTCTAACTCTATGAGCTGTACATGGGATATGGTTTGGACTTTGGTGTTTCCTTTAAGCTTAAAACATTATAATATATTTACTAGCGGCAGTTATTACTAAGTCTCTATTGTTTTGATTATAATCATCAAAAAAGGCAAAAACTACTACTAGTTTTTCTTTATTTCATTTATTGGGGAATTTGAAGGCAAAAACTATTATATAAAAACAAATTCTCGAGTGAAGTTTCTTGGCATTTTATTTTTAATTATATCTTTTTTGTTTTCAATATTTTTTCCACAAGATTTTGAGTTCCAAATTTTATCCCCATCTCTCCCCCTCCCCCTACTCCAACACTCTCTATTACTCCTTCCTTCAATCTGTCCCCTGCTTTTATCACACCCCTCTCTTCCCTTATTTCCATTTCCTCTAATTTCTTGTTGGGCAAGATTGATTTCTATACACCCAATACCTGTATATGTAATTTCCAAGTTGCATGTAAAAACTATTTTTAAAATTTGTTTTTAAAACTCTGATTTCCAACTTTTCTCCTTTCCTCCCTCCCCACCCATCCTCCTTGAGAGGAAAAGTAATTCAATATAGGTTATACATGTGTAACTATTCAAAGTCCTACCATAAAAGTCATATTGTGAAAGACTAACTATATTTTCCTCCACCCTATCCTGCTCCCCATTTATTCTATACTCTTTTTTGATCTTGTCCTTCCCCAAAAGTGTTTACTTCTAATTAGCCCTTCCTCTCTTTTGTCTTTCCTTGTATTGTTACCCTCCAAAACCCCCCAAAATCCCTTACTCCCCCAGTTTTCAGGAGTGTAAGATAGATTTTCATTAAAAATTTGTTGCATGTTATTCCCTTCTTAAGTCAAATATGATGATAGTAAGTTTCGCTTATTCCCAATATATTCTTCCTGTCACCCCTTAATTTCCTTAGATATCCCAATCTATTCAACTCACCATGTGTCCTCTGTATATATGTATATAATCCCTCTAACTACCCAAATACTGAGAAAAGTCTCAACAGTCGCAAATATTATCTTTCCATGTAGGAATGTAAACATTTCAACTTTAGTAAGTCCCTTATGATGCCTTTTTTTCCTGTTTAACTTTTCATGCTTCTATTTATCCTTTTGTTTTAAAGTCAGTCATCTTGCATGAAACTATCAAGGAATATTTCCCTGACATTCTAAAACAAAAAGGTAAAATAAATATTGAACTAATTCAACTTTCACCTTCTGAAAGAATTCCAAAAATATTCAGCTCTAGACTTTTCAAAAAGAATGCTTGAAAGTCTTCTATTTCATTGAATGGTCATTTTTGCCCCTGAAGTATTATACTCAGTTTTACTAGGTAGGTGATTCTTGCTTTTAATACTAGCTCCTGCGACTTCTGGAATACCATATTTCAAGCCCTCCACTCCCTTAATGTTGAAGCTTCTAGATCTTGTCTTGTTCTGATTGTATTTACACAATACTCGAATGGTTTATTTGGTCTACTTGCGATATTTTTTCCTTGACCTGGGAACTCTGGAATTTGACTCCAGTATTCCTAAAAGCTTTTGTTTTGGGATCTATTTCAGGAGACAATTGGTGGATTCTTTCAGTTTTTCTTTTGCCATCTTGTGCTAGAATATCAGGGTAGTTTTCATTGATATTTTCATGAGAGAGGATTGTCGGGGCTGCCCCAACTGCTGCCTCTACTTACCCTGCCCAGGGTCTTCGGACGTCTCCGGCTCCCTTCGGGGGTGTGAAGGGAGAATTACCAGGCAGAACACCGGAGTAGTGGATCAGAGCTTTATTGCAGGACGATCAGTCAGGAACTCCCCCGAGCCCTTCCTGGGTGTGCCTTTTATCCCTAATGCCTTGCCCTCCTATTCCAGGTAGGCTCCTCCCCAGTTCCTCCCTGAGGGCGGAGCTCAGCTCAGTATGAAGCCTCCCCAGTACCAGCGTGGCAAAGCCACGTCAGCAGGTCCAGACTTCCTGGTGTCTCCTATCCTTCTCAGGGGGGGCTGGGTCCAGAGCGCCCCTTACAACTCCCCCTTTTTGTTTTAAACGGGGGTCATATCTGGGTAATTGGGCTTTTGGGTTTTGAACAAAGTTACGGAACTCAGCCTTAGTATCAAGTACAGCCTGTCTTATCAAGCTACAGGCACAATGCAACATACAGGGTAAAAAAAAGGCAAAGAAGAATAAAAAAGGGTAGCAATTCTACCTTAAACCAGGACTGCCCAGGGCAGACACGTAGCCCCAAGAAAGAAAAACATTTTTTGGCTTCCTTGATCTCAGAAAAGCCCGGGAAAATAGCTTTGAGCAAAACAGGGGCGGAACCCTTCCTCCCAGCACCATCTTGTTCATGCCTTACCAGTCTCCCCTCAGTTTACCTGAGTCGTGACCAGTGAATGCCATCCAAGAGGCTGGGGATTGGCAATTCCCTTACAATTCCCCCTTTTTGTTTTGACTCAATCTTTCCCTCAGGACGATGATGTTCTGCCTACTGGATATCAGGGAGTCCTGGATACTACGCAAAGCAAATTTGATACATATTGGCACAAGCAGCAATATCAGCAGTACTATAAGAAACTTATCAGTGAAGGTGAAAACCAGGTCTTTACATGACTCCATGAGCTTAAACTATTTCATAAGAGCGTACAATTCAGAAGCTTGAACTACAGTATTTTGTGTATTAGAGATAGATACAGCTAATGCAGTGGATGCTAAAATAGCTTCTACTAATAAAGTGATTCCTAACATAACACAGGAAACATCTACGCACCCTAGTAGTAATAGGGGTTAAATGCTTGTCTATGATAAGTAGAACTTCATTACTAGGTGTTCTGTACCACCCATTAGCCTTAATCACTGTCATGGCATATTGAGGTCTTGTTAGAATAAACACTCTCCCTACTATCTTTTGTCCTATACATGCTTGTACAGAACAATTCTGGCATGTAAAATTGAAAATTCCTGTCATGTTTTGATATGTCTCTAGTTTAGATCTGTAGTCTCTGTCCCATAGAAATATATGTGTGTTCCCTAGACATACTTCACCCATTAAAGTAATGTTGTTAGCTTTCTTTGGTGATGCTGCAGCAGGCATTCCCTGCACTGATTGTCCTTCCATAGCTAGAATAACTTTGTCTAGTCCCTGAACAGGTCTTTCAACCTCAGGAGACCCTTTATAATTGATGCACATTTGTCTGGGAAAGTTTGGTGCATATTTTTCCTCAAGTAAGTATGTAAGATTGTGACATGAATATAACATTTCTGTGTAGTTTCCCATAATCAATTCTTTCTCCTGACAGGTATGTGTGTGACAATTCTCAAATGGTAAAAACCCCGTATACAGATGCCAAAGGGTTACATTTCTCTTCTTTTGTAAGTTACAAAATGGCCTATATTTCATCCCACGAACAAGTCCCACAAAGTCCTTGTCTGACCAAACTACTATTGTCCCATTTATCCTCCAGGTGAATAGATTATAAGCGTGTAATGTATCTTTCTCATCCAATGTCTCTTGTCCATCCACAATAGTGGCACACCAGGGATACCCCTCTGTTCCATTCAGCTGTATGTATTTAAAACCAAACCCATTCCAGTTCCCAGAAATACCCTTCTATAGACAAAGTGGGAAATCCGCGACTAGTCCTGAAAAGTTAGTGTCTCTGAGAGTCCCATTATTATCATAGGCTAGTCCATCATCTTTAAACATGTGAGAAATATTAACTTGGATGATAAACTTAGGCATTGTCTCACTCCATGACATCACCCTTAACCATGGTGCATTCGTGAGGAACGCCCATCTCTGTTGTTCCTTTGGTGCTGGGTTGATGGACGCAGTGTTCTTGAGTGTGATGATAAGTACGAGAAAAATGAAAGGAGTCATTGTGACCTAGTTGATTAAGCTTCTCCAGAAGTTTTTTCATCCGCCACTGATAGCACCTCCTCACCCCTGTGACCGCTTCACCTTGGCGGTTGTCCTCTATCACTCTTATCCTTTTCACTGGAACCCAAACTTCTTTATTATCATCTGTTAAAACACAAACATACCCTTTTCCCCACGTTAACACTGTATGAGGACCAAATCAATTTTTATTCTCATCGTGCCTCATTACTGGCTGCTTTCAGGGCACTTGTTATTGCTGATTCATTCTTTGCAGACTCCTTATTAGGAAATGCTAAGAATTTCATAGCAGCCAATAAGACATCATTATAGAATTTTAAATAATTTAGAGTATAAACAGCCAAACAGCCAATTGTAATTTATCATCAATTTAGAGTATAAACAGCCAATTGCGAATTTGTCATCAACTCCTGGTCCAACTACTCCTTTTTGTTTGTGCAAGTAGGTGTCCACGGAGCGATTCGCTCGTTCCACTATAGCTTGACCAGTGGGATTATGGGAGATTCCAGTGACACGTAAAATGGAAAATTCCACCATGAACTGTTCAATGGCTTTACTGACGTAAGCTGGACCATTGTCTGGTTTAATGCTTTTTGGTACTCCATGATTTAGAATGTGACCGAGTGTGTGTGATATAAAATATTGTTGTTTTAGCCCTCATTGCCTGTTGAACTTCCATAGTAATCTGTTTAATACTATCTGCCCTATCAGGAGTATAGGCTGACTCTAATCTAGGTATCAATAGTGCTGCATACTTTCTGTCTATGATGATATTGCAAGGTTCTTTCACATATAATAATGCTTGCAATACTGCATATAATTCATTTTGTTGTGTAGAAGTAAATGTTGTTTTAAATTTATGCATCTCCTTTTTAGATGGAATATACATAGATGCCCTAAAATTTTTTGTTGCATCTGTAAAAACATTAACTCCCTCTACCGGTGAGGAAGAGCATTTGTCGGCCCAAGACCATGGCCACGTGGCAAATTGCTGCCGAAAAGGAATTGGGAGCCCATGTTGGAAATTCTGATTAATCAATATCTGCCATTCCACAAACTCTTGTATGCAGTTCTCTGTTTGTTGACTTGTATACATAGCATATATTGTGTGAGGTTTCTGTCCTATTAACATCCTTACTCTCTTCACTGCCTTATGTATGACTTGGGCTACCAGCACAGCATAAAGCACACAAGCTCTGTTCTTTATCTGAGCCAAATGTACCCACTCAATAATCCCTTGTTTTTGATGTAAAACTCCAGTGGGTATTTTTTCAGTGAATAAAATTGTTACTTTCAAGTCCTGTGATTCTAATATCCTGCTAGTAGTACACTCCATAATCTTTTTCTGCACTAATTTCAAACATTCCAGTGCTTCATCTGTCCATTCTCTGCATGAGTTTAATTGAGAAGGACCTTTCAATAAATCATATAATGGTTTCATTTGATCAGTTGTAATTCCCAACTGTGGCCTACACCACTGAATTTCTCCTATCAATTTCTGAAAGTCATTTAAAGTTGTAACCTTTGTAGAATCTATGATAGGTGACTTCAAACTTAAACCTTAGCACCTTACATCATTGTTTCACAGGCTAGTTTCTCCTTCTCTGATTACATTTACTCTGGAAAAAAAAAAACTTTTTAGAAATTACGTTGTTAATAAGTTCAAACACTAAATTTAACTTTTGCTTAAGCCAAGGAATGACTACAAGTTCAGATTAAAATAGCAAGATCTTTTCTGCTTCATAGACCATTACATATTAATTTATCAATACATTATCTTGAAAATGAAAATTTAAAACCGTTTAAAATTTCTCCTGTTGTTAATAGTCACTAAACTTTTACCAAAAAAAATAGTTGAAAACCTTTAAAATAATAGTTCTCTTCTCTTGATCTAATCTGGAATGATAAAAGTTACAATTCGCTGTAGACCCAGCTGAATGTTGAGTTGGGACTGCAGGCCAAAAAAAATCTTAATGGTTCCAACCTTTACTCAAGTAAATTTTACTTCTGTGTCTACTCCTTAAGAACTTTCTTGAATGAGAGGGTTTTTGAATTCCTCAGCTGAAGGGAGGGAGACTTCTGGACAACTGCCCAGTGGCACCAAGTCTATTCCATTCTGCTGGAGAGTTTCAAAAGCTTTATCTCTGCTGAGGTGTCTCTTTAAGATTTATGCATATTTCCAATTTGCCTAGTACCAAATAATATAACAAATCCTGATCTGTTTTAAACATCCAATTAGGAGTGACACGTTTCACTTAAAATGTGAACAGAATAACTACCTTTTGGTTACTTCTCATTATACAAAATACTTTTCTTTTAGGTGAGGCATGAGATAATGAAAATGCTGATCAGCCTGCCTCAGATCTCCTCTTGTCTTTCTCTCCACTTTCACAATCTGGCCAGGATTGGAAGGTAAAGAGAGAAAGAGAGTTTAACCAAAAACTTTCAAATGATTTCCAAAACTTTTATGCTTTCCTTAAACTTCATATCCATGTTGTTTTCCTAGTGGGCTTTGATTAAGGCCCCTTTAAAACTGCACATATATTATTCTCTTGCATTTCTTATCTAAAATTGCATTTTGCAATCATATAAACTAAATAATATAAGATTAGTTCCTCTTTTTCTCTCTCCCATACTTCTCCCCGATGCTGCAGCCATCAGAGAGAAGGGAGGAGGGGGAGGAAAAGAGATAACATTCCAAGGTCCAGCTACCATGAAGCTGACCATAATAACTCACATACACACGCACACAGAACATGTAAAGACAGAACACATATACAGACAATAAAAGAATCCAAAAACTGAGAAAAATTGTCAGAAATCCTCTGTATACATTATAACTCTGGCTTAACTTCTATCACTGTGTAACTAAACCTTGCATAAGATTCCCTGTCTAAACTTTCTCCCGCACAAGATTGCTTTTTTAGACTTACTCCTGCAACTTTTTACTGCACCACAGATCTATGCCGAGTGCCAGGGCTGGAAGAACATCCGGGCTGCTGAATTCGCCACTGTGCCACAAATCCTGGGCAAATTTTTTGCTGTGCCACAAAACCAGGCCCTGTGGCAAATTTTTTGCTGTACCACAAATCCAGACCCTGGGCCAACTCTGGATGTATTTCCTGGTTGAATTTCTGACTCCACCAACTCCCTCTTTCCTCTCTGTCCTATCTGGTCATGATTGTCTCCTGAGCTCCCAGACCACCAAGATTGTATGGCCGTCTGTACATAAGCAGAGCCGGAGCCGTATTTTGTCATGGCCTCTTTCAAATCTCGTATGAACTTAAAGGGAACAGGGCGATGGTGCCTCCTTTCTTCCTCAGTTCCAGGATGTTCTACAAAGATTGGAAAGGCTGATGACCACTCATTCCAATCTATGTCCTCTCCTTCACGTACTGCTTGTTGTAAACTAGCAGTGAGGAGGCTCACCGGCTTGGATGGGCCCTTGGGGGTACTAGAATGGTAGCTAAATCCCCTTACCCCTTCTAAAGACAATTGTGCCATACGGGCGGTGGCTCCTGCTGGGTCGCCTGGCACTTCCCTTTTTTCACTTGGAGGAAAAGACAACTGCGCCATAAGGGCGGTAGCTCCTGCTGGGTTGTCTGACACTTCCCCTTTTTCACTTTGAGGGGATGGCCACTCCCAGTTCCCCATTTCTGTCCTTAACTGAGCTTCTTTCTCTTCTTGCTCTAAGGGGAGCTGGGGTGTTAGTGTTCTGCTAGCCCCTTCAGAGACTTTCCAGTTCCTCTTTTTGTTAGGAATTGGAAAGCTGTCAGGGCTCTCTTTACTTTGTCGCAACTCTTCCCATGGATAAAGAGGTCTTGTTGGGGCTGTGATTTGACTTTCTTTTTCTTCCTCCTCACTGTCAGAGCCCATTAAGGACAACCCTACTTGGGTGGCTTGGTTGCCCAAGAGGGCGGGTGGCTCAGGTTGTAGGGCCGCGCCGACTGCCACATATATTACGAAATCTGAGGGGTTTAGGGCAGATGGGTTATCTTTGTGGTAAGAGGCCATCTGCTGGCCTACCACCGTCCACCGTTGTGGATCTATCCCCGTGTGCTCTATCCACGGACTGATCGTCCAGATCTTATCCACCCATTGGCAGCAGTTTTTTAAGTGGATCTTAATATCTTGATCTTTACAGGTTTTATAAATCTTACAGGCGAGTACACCTTTATCCTCCAGATCAATTCGGGTTTTAACTACCTTCTGTCCCATTCTTCCTAGAAGTTTTCTAGGGCTGCCTGGCCTTCTCTTCCTGCCTGTGGGATTCGGGGTTAGGCAGTTCCTGGAGGTCCCTGTTCGGGGGCCAGCTGTCGGGGGCCGCCCCAACTGCTGCCTCTACTTACCCTGCCCAGGGTCTTCGGACGTCTCCGGCTCCCTTCGGGGGTGCGAAGGGAGAATTACCAGGCAGAACACCGGAGTAGTGGATCAGAGCTTTATGGCAGGACGATCAGTCAGGAACTCCCCCAGCCCTTCCTGGGTGTGCCTTTTATCCCTAGTGCCTTGCCCTCCTATTCCAGGTAGGCTCCTCCCCAGTTCCTCCCTGAGGACGGAGCTCAGCTCAGTATGAAGCCTCCCCCGTACCAGCGTGGCAAAGCCACGTCAGCAGGTCCAGACTTCCTGGCGTCTCCTATCCTTCTCAGGGGGGCCTGGGTCCAGAGCGCCCCTTACAGAGGATGTCTAGGGTCTTTTTTTTTTTTTTATCATAGCTTTCAGGTAAACCCAAAATTTTTAACTGCCTGGTCTGCATTGTTTTCCAAGTGAATTGTTTTTTCTAACGAGATATTTGACATTGTCTGCTATTTTATTTCATTCTTTATTTTTATTTTTTATAATATCCTCATTTTTCATACAATTGTTAGCTTCCATCTGCTCCATTCTAATCTCTAAGGGATTATTTTCTTCAGTGAGTTTCTGGATCTTCTTTCCATCTGGTCAATTCCACCTTTTGAAGTTTTATTCTCCTCATGAACTTTTTGATGTTTTTTGTCATTCATTTATTTATTTTGACATATATATGTCATTTTTTCTAAATTTTAATAAATAATTTATTAATTAAAATTAAATTAAATATAATATGTATTTATAATAATATAATATATGTTCCTATACCATATATAATCAAAATATAATTTAATATAATTTTAAAAACACATTATTTATTTAATAAAATTAAATAAATTTATTATTCATTTTATATTTTCAACATTCATTTAGACAAAATTTTGAGTTTCAGATTTTCTCCCCATATCTCCCTTCCCCCCACCTCAAAACACTGACCATTCTAATTACTCCTATCACCAATGTGCCCTCCCTTCTAAAATCCCTCCCTTCCCTTATCCCCTTCTTCTCTTTTGTTTTGTAGGGCAAGATATATTTCTCTACCCCATTGCTTCTCTTTCTTATTTCCCAGTTGTGTATAAGAATAATATTCAACAACTGTTATTAAAACTTTGAGTTCCAACTTCTCTTCCTTCTTCCCTCCTCACCCATCCCCATTGGAAAGGCAAGCAATTCAAAATAGACTATATATGAGTAGTTTTGCAAATGACTACCATAATATTTACGTTGTGTAAGACATATCCTGCCCCCAATTTCTCCTATTCTCTCTTTTGACCTTGTCCCTCCCCAAGAGTGAAGATTTCGAATTGCTCCCTCCTCCCATTGCTCTCCCTTCCCTCATCGTCCCCACCCTGCTTATCCCCTTCTCCCCAAATTTCCTGTATTGTAAGTTAGGTTTTCTAAGAGTGCTCATTTTATTCTGTCCTTCAGTCTAATGTGATAAGACTAAGCTTCACGTTTTTCCTCTCACTTCTCCCCTTTTCCCTTCAATAAAAAGTCTTTTTTTCTTCCTTTATAAGAGATAATTTTCCTCATTCCATTTCTCCCTTTGTCCTCCCAATATGTTCCTCTCTCACCCCTTAATTTTATTTTTTTGATATGATCCCTTCCTCTTGAACTCACCCTAAGCTCTCTGTCTCTGTCACTCTATGTCTCTCTGTGTGTATACATATATACGTACATACATACATATACATATATATCTGTGTGTGTTAGTGTATGTGTGTTTCTTTAATCCCATCAACTACTCAGATACTGAAAAAAGTTTCAGAAGTTACAAATATTGTCTTTCCATGGAATGTAAGGTATGTAAACAATACAACTTTAGTAAGTCCCTTATGATTTCTCTTTACTGTCTACCGCTTCATGCTTCTCTTGATTTTTGTGTTTGACAGTCAAATTTCCTTTCAGCTCTGGTCTTTTCAACAAGAATGCATGAAGGTAGTGGAGGAGCCAAGAGGGCGGAGTGGAAAGATTCACAGATGCTAGCTCTGAACCCACAGCCCATAAAATACCTGTAAAGGAGAACACTCAAAATATTCTGGAGGAGCAGAAGCCACACAACAACGGAGTGGAGCAGAGATCTATTCCAGAGAGCCCTGAAAAACTGACACCAAAGGTCTGTCGTGCACTGGACCCAGAGCAAATCCCAGCCCTGCCTTGACCACGTGACACTGAGAGGAGCAGATCTGAGCAGGCTTCAGGGACAGAATCTCCAGCAAGCGTAGTTCCCCCAACCCACAGGCACAAAGGTCAGTGGGAGAGCCTTTTAGGCTAGCCGAGAGGGGAGCAGGTTGTCTCCATAACTCAGGCCCCCTCGAGAGGCAGCAGTGGGGGCAGCAGGGGACAGGGACTCCCAAAACAGACAGGAGCTCAGATTCACTACTGAAGGTCTCCAAATAAACCCACTGAGGGAACTGAGCCCCTGGTGGCCGCCCTGCCCCCACCCGAGCAGCTGAACTTAATCTCACACTGAATAGGAGCCCTGCCCCTACCTGAGCACCTGAATTTAATCTTACACTGAATAGCAGCCCTGCCCCCACTGAAAGCCCTGAGGCTGGAAGCAGGATTTGAATCTCAGACCCCAAGGACTAGCTGGACTGATCTAGAGGCAAGACGGGTGTTGAAAGGAATCCCAAAAGTCAAGTAACTGGCTGGGAAAATGCCCAGAAAAGGGGAAAAAAATAAGACCATAGAAGGTTACTTTCTTGGTTGACAGATATCTCCTCCCTTCCTTTCTGATGAGGAAGAACAATGATTTACATAAGGGAAAGACATAGAAGTCAAGGCTTCTATATCCCAAACATCCAAAATAAATATTCAATGGGCTCAGGCCATGGAAAAGCAAGTCAACACCTTGCTAAAGGAGACCCAAAAAATGCTGAAGAAAATAACACCTTGAAAAATAGGCTAACTCAATGGGCAAAAGAAGTTCAAAAAGCCAATGAGGAGAAGAATGCTTTAAAAAGCAATATTAGCCAATTGGAAAAGGAGGTTCCAAAGCTCACTGAAGAAAATAGTTCTTTAAAAATTAGAATGGAACAGATGGAGGCTAATGACTTTATGAGAAACCAAGAAATCACAAAACAAAACCAAAAGAATGAAAAAAATCGAAGATAATGTGAAATATCCGATTGGAAAAACAACTGACCTGGAAAATAGATCCAGGAGAGATAACCTAAAAATTATGGGACTACCTGAAAGCCATGATCAGAAAAAAAGCCTAGAAATCAACTTTCATGAAATTATCAAGGAAAACTGCCCTGATATTCTAGAACCAGAGGGCAAAATAAGTATTCAAGAAATCCACCGATCACCACCTGAAAGACATCCAAAAAGAGAAACTTCTAGGAACATTGTGACCAAATTCCAGAATTCCCAGGTCAAGGAGAAAATACTGCAAGCAGCTAGAAAGAAACAATTCCAATATGGTGGGAATACAATCAGGATAACAGACGATCTAGCCGCTTCTACTTTAAGGGATAGAAGGGCATGGAATATGAAATTCCAGAAATCAAAGGTACCAGGACTAAAACCAAGAATCACCAACTCAGCAAAACTGAGTATGATACTTCATGGGAAAAAAATGGTCTTTCAGTGAAATAGAGAACTTTCAAGCATTCTTGATGAAAAGACCAGAGCTGAAAGGAAAATTTGACTTTCAAATACAAGAATGAGAAGAAGCATGGAAAGGTAAAGAGTAACAAGAAATCATGAGGGACTTACTAAAGTTTAACTGCTTACATTCCTACTGGAAAGACAATATTTGTAACTCTTGAAACTTTTCAGTGTCTGGGTAGTTGGTGGGATTACACGCACACACACACACATACACACGTGCATGCACACACAGAGACAGAGAGCACAGATGAACTGAAAAGGATGGGATCATAACTTAAAAAATGAAGTTAAGCAGTGAGAGATAAATGTACTTGGAGGAGATAGGGAGAAATGGAATGGGGCAAATTATCTCTCATGAAAGAGGCAGGCAGGAGACTTTTTAGTGGAGGGAAAAAGAGGGGAGCTGAGAGAAAAACAAGAAGTTCACTCTCATCACATTCGACTAAAGAAAGGAACAAAATGCACACTCATTTTGGTATGAAAACCTATCTTACAGGAAAGTGGGGGAGAAGGGGATAAGCAGGGTGAGGGAGATGATGGGAGGGAGGGCAATGGGAGGAGGGAGCAATTTGAAATCAACACTCTTGGGGAGGGACAGGATCAAAAGAGGGAATAGAAGCAATGAAGGGCAGGATAGGATGGAGGGAAATATAGTTAGTCTTACACAACATGACTATTATTGGAGTCATTTGCAAAAATACAGATATGACTTATATTGAATTGCCTTACTTCCCAAAGGAAATGGGTGGGGAGGGAGGGATGGGGAGAATTTGGAACTCAAAATTTTAGGAATAACTGTTGAGTATTGTTCTTGCTCCTAGGAAGTTAGAAATACAGGTAAAGGGGAATAGAAAGTTATCTGTCCCTACAGGGCAAAAGAGAAGATGGGGACAAGGGAAGGGAGGGATGATAGAAGAGAGGGCAGATTGGTGATAGGGGAAATTAGAATGCTCGGTGAATTGGGGTGGGGGGAGGGGACAAATGGGGAGAAAATTTGGAACCAAAATTTTGTGAAAATGAATGCAAAAAGTTAAATAAATAAATTTATTATAAAAAAAAAGAATGCATGAAGGTCCTCTATTTCATTGAAAGGACATTTTTTCCCCTAAACTATTATACTCAGTTATTCTGTGTAGGTGATTCTTGGTTTTAGTCCTAGTTCCTTTGAATTCTAGAATATCATGTTCCATGTCCTTCAATCCCTTAATATAGAAGCTGCTAGATATTGTGTTATCCTGTTTGTATTTCCACAATATTGGAATTGTTTCTTTCTAGTTGCTTGCAGTATTTTCTCCTTGACCTGGTAACTTTGGAATTCGTTTACAATGTTCCTAGGATTTTCCCTTTTTGGATCTCCTTCAGGGGGTGATTGGTGGATTCTTTAAAGATTTATATTGAATAGCAGGACAGTTTTCCTTGATAATTTCATGGAAGATAATATCTAGGCTCTTTTTTTGGTCATAGCTTTCAGGTCTTAGCAAATTTTTAGTTTGTCAATCCTGGATCTATTTTCCAGGCAAGTCGTTCTCCAATGAGATATTTCACATTTTCTTCCCTTTTTTCATTCTTTTGGTTTTGTTTTCTGCTTTCTTGGTTTCATGTAAGATCATTAACCTCCATGTGTTCCATTCTAATTTTTAAAGTATTGTTTTCTTCAGTGATCTTTTGAATCTCCTTTTCGATTTGACTAATTCTGCTTTTTAAAACATCTTCTCCTCATTGGCTTTTTGAATCTTGTTTGCCAGTTGAGTTAGCCTATTTTTATAGATCTTATTTTCTTCAGCATTTTTTGCATCTCCTTAAGCAAGTTGCTGACTTGCTTTTCTTGATAGTCTTGCATCTCTCTCATTTCCCTTCACAATTTTTCCTCCACCTCTTTCACTTGATTTTCAAAATCCTTTTTGAGTTCTTCCATGACCTGAGACCATTGAATATTTGGGTGTTTCAGATACAGAAGTCTTGAATTTTATGTCTTTCCCTGTTGGTAAGCATTGTTCTTCCTTATACAAAAGAATGGCAGAAGATATTTGTTCACCAAGAAAGTAACCTTCTACAGTCTTAATTTTTTCCCCCTTTGGGGCATTTTCACAGCTAGTTACTTGACTTTTGGGCCATTTGTCAAGAGAAAGGTATGCTCTGGGAATCAAGTGTGGACACTCTTCTGGGAGCAACGAGAAACTTTTGTGCCCAGAATCTGTGAGCACTAGAATTTCCTCTCCACAACCATCTGGTCTCCAGTTGCCCAAAGCCAACACTGGGGGCTGAGATTCCGATAAGCTGCTCATTTCTCCAACGGGATTTAGGTAGGGACAGGGCCACCATTCAGTGTGAGATAAAGATCAGCTGTTCAATTCCCATAGGAACATTAGTTGGGGTCAAGGCCACCACCCAAGGCTGAAGAACAAGTTAGCTGCTCAATTCCTACAGGGGCTTTATGATCCAACAATTGGTGTGTTCTGCTGTGGGAGAAGCTTCCACTGCTGCCTCCTCTGCCACTGCTGCCTGAGACTGGTGCTATAGGGAGACATTACTTCCTTCTTGGCCAGCTGAAAAAACCTTCTCACTTGCCTTTGGGGCCTCTGGCTTGAGGGATCTGTGAACCACCACTACTGCCCCTGGAGATTCCACCTCCAAGGCCTGCTTGGATCCTCCTCCTGGTACCCTGACATGTGCCCAAGGCTACGCTGGACTCTGCATCCTGTGTGATAGACCTTTCCTGTTAGCTTTTCAGGTCACCCTAGGCTGGAAATCTCCACTCCATTGTTCTGTGGCTTTTGCTTCTCTAGAATTTGTGGAGAGTCCTTCTTTACAAGTATTTTGTAGACTGCTTCTTTCTACTCTGCCATCTTGGCTCCACCTCCCAAAGTCCTAAATTGTTATTTTCTTGACCTTTTTTGAATGTCCTTTAGTAAGCAGTTGACTCGGTTTTCATTATTTTCTTGTGTAACTCTCATCTCTCTTCCCAATTTTTGCTCCACTTCTCTTCATTTTCAAAATCCATTATCAACTCTTCCATAGCATGAGAAAAATTTATATTTTTTCTGGAGGTTTTGGGTGGAGGAGCTTTCATTTTGTTTTCTTTTGTTTTCATGCTTTCATCTTCCTTGTCAAGAAAATAATATTCTATAGTCTGATTCTTTCTCTGATTTTTTCTCATTTCCTCAGTCAGTTTCCTCAGTCAATTACTTCACCTTTGAGCTCTTTGTCAAGATAGCTCTCTGCTTCCAGTGGGGAAGAGGTCTGTACTGTCAAACACTCTATCCCCCCACAATCTGTGTGCTTTAATCTGAGGAAACAATCACTGCAGATATTCCTGCTACTGCTGTGGCTACTGAGGGTTCCTCTGGCCCATCCCTCCTCTGCCACACTGGGAATGGGGACTAATCAATTCACTCTCTTGCACTGGTCCCGCAAGATTTTCCCACTGACCTAATTTGTCCTCAGCATTTTGTGGTCATGAAGATGTGAGAGATTCAGCCTCCACAAGGCCTCCTCAGGTCCCCTCTGTGCACTCGTGGCCCACACTGGATTGTGCTCTGCTCCCATAGTGGCATGATAGACACTTCATGGCAACCTTTTAGGCTGTCTTGAGCTGATGATTTGCTTTACTTGGTCATTCTGTGCGTTTATAAGCTCCAGATTTTGTTTACAGCCATTTTTTACAGGTATTTTGCTGGGCTTAATGGGAGCACTCAAGAAAGCCCATGCTGTTACTGCGCCATTTCCTTGGCATTTTTTTCCAAAAGCTACTCATTTTTTCTTCTTCATAATATTTCACTCAGTACACCAACATTCATCCTTCTGTTGTATAAAATTTTCAAAGTTTCTTTTTTTCCCCCTGTTTCTGTTTTGTCTGTGATATCCACTCCAGTTGTGAAATGTATTTTATTCTACCTGAGAAAATCTTACACAACTTTCCCCCAAAATGTATTCAATTAGTATAGTTAATACATACTTCTAAACAGAAGGAAATAAGATATAATTTTATATTTATCGAATATAATACATTTATCATATGTAATGTATTATATATAACTTTTTGTTTCTTATTAAATTAAAAATATAATAAATTTATTGAACATAATACATACACAAGTAAAGAAATATAGCTACTATATGTATATATAAAATATGTATAATTTAAATAATGAATTATAACTTACATTACCATGTAGCTAAACAAAATGTCTTATAATAATGAAAAGAGTGTTTTTAATGACTATCTCAGCAGAATGGTTAAGGAAGAGGGGTCATTTGATTTTGGCTTCAAATATTGAGTAGAAATCTGATCAGTAATCATAATATCGAGAAACTGAACATGCAAGGAAAATGTGAGCAAGCATTGGAAAATGTAAGTTATATTTGAGCAGAGACTGCCTGAAAAATAATAAAGAGGAAAGGAGAATGTTGTGATATAAGGTCAAAATGGCATTGTCACACAAGTTTATGGAAAATCTTAAGTATCAAAGAAAGCATCTAACTTTTTCTTAGTAGGTTGATTTATAGTTGTTAAGGGCAGCAAAGTGTTCTCTTAAATTTTTCTTCTTAGTCTAGGTTTCAATTAAATATTTGTGCTCAGGATTTCATAGGCCCAAGACATAGATGGAGAAAACAAAATAAAAATTAGTTGACTAGCTCTATCTTCTCTTTTTATTTTCATATCGTTGACCATGAGCACCAACCCTATTTCTTCTTCAGTCATCGTCTTCTCCTCAAAATGAATCATGTTGTCCTTAACAGTTTTCACTAATCTCACCATATTTTTCTAATAATTACTGCTCCAGTAAGTATTTTTAAAGTTTTCTTATGAGACTTAAAAGATATTTAATTTTTCTTCCTTCATTCCACAATATATCCCTTCTTTCTGCCTGAATCAAAATATCCCCATTTCAGCAAAAATAAGGAAAATATTGAACAAAATCCAGAAAATAATCTTATATTTCATCTTCATTGCTCCTCTGTCACTACAAAGAGAAGACAAAATATATTTTCTTGTCTCTTTTTGGGGGACTAAATTTGGCCATTATAATTACATAATAATAAATCTTGACTTTTATATTTTCTTTTTCGACTTGCCTCGATAAAATTTTTATGAATATAATTTCATTTTTCTGCTTCCTTCACATAAAACATTCATTCCATGTTACAAATTCAATGGTAGATATTATCATGTAAAGTAGTGTACAAATTTGAACATTAGAATAACCCTATTATCTTTAATGATTGAAGTTTTAAACCATTTCCTAAATAGTAAGAATGGATGTTTACACACTAACTCTAGTTAAACTACCAGCCAATAATTATAATATAGTAAGGTATTTTATACTTACTTTAGTCTACTTTATCACTCTATTGCACTTACCTTGTTTTACCGTTTAAACTACATTCTTTTTATTCTTCAGTTTATGTTTATGAGTTTTGTACTAGGTTTTGTAGCCTCTTTATTCATTGCAATTCTTTTGTATCCTCTTTATGTTTTTTAAATCTTACTTCTCTGAGAGTTAGGAAGTAGAATTTTTATCAGTTTCAAAGCCTAGAGATAATTTTTTTTTCAAATTTTCTTAAATAAATCACATTTTTACTCAATTTCACCTCTCTGTGGGTCAATTAATTTGTTTTATATCTTTCAACTCACATATATAATATACTTCTCCTTGAAATGGAGGTGGGGATATTGTTGCCTCAAGGCAGCCTGTGTCTTGTAGGTCCTTCAGTGTGACCTTTTGAATGAGTCCAAGTTTTACAGAACAAATTATTTTATTAAGGGAATTTTTTTTTCTAAATTTCAGGTTCAAAAGACCATTCAAAGGGACACAGGTGGTGTCTTCTGCCTTAAATAATGGTAATATGAGGTTTAGTAATTTAATATGTGCTTTCAAGGATTCTTACATCCAGTTTAAAGGTCCTGATTTTCATTAAGTTTGATGCCACTTATTTAGCGCATGGACAGATATTTTGTAACTACTTCCTCTTGGCAAACCATGTGGTGAAAAGGAGTGTATTTATTGGCTGCAATTTTTAATCAAAGGGTGCATTAAAAAGGCATCAATCATAATTTCTCCTTCTTTCCTTGTGATTTCTTCCTGCCTGACAGCATTCTGGTAAGAAAAGAGAGACACTGTTGTTAAAGGAAAGGTCAAAGTCAACATGCCATTTGTAAATATGAGTATCCACTCTAGTAATTGACATTTTCACTGCTATTTTAGTAAAAAGAGGTTGTAAATTACTAGAAATAGGTGAGCTTTTTGAGGTGCATGCTGGGATTTGTAGTCATCAGTCTAGTTTGCGGCACTAGAGATTGCTGCCCTTATGAATAAACCCAGAAGAACCTCAAATATTGGCTCATCAAGTTGAAATGCTGCATTTGTTCATGAATTTAGTGGCATTATTGTTATTTGGAAGTATTGTTTATTCTGAGCATGGGTGACAAAGATGACATTTTTTTTTGTCTTCATATAAGCATAGAGTTCAACTGGATCATCTGTGATGACTTTTTACAGTCTAAATTCCATGATGACCTAAACGGCATAACATTGCCTACAATATTTTTCAGTCTTATCAAAATTGATGGTAGAGAGATTTCTGGCTCTGTCTCACAGCTCTGATACTGCACTGGTTTCATTCAACCACAGTAGCATCAGTTTTGCCCCAGACACCCCCGCTTCAACAAACCACGAAAAGATCATGAGCTCCAAGGAGTGTGAAGCTAGCAACTTCCAACACAAGTATCCCAGACATGCTTGAGCATTGCAGGTCAGTAGGGAAGACACTAACATTGATGGGATCACCAACGGCTGTGCTTGACGATGCTCTGACTCAGAAGAGAGACCTCCTATGGCCAGACCACCATTACTTCACACTCAAAAAGCTAGATCCAGGATAAATGCAAGAAAACCCCAAAAGACCTCCCTAAGCCTCTGCTTTCCAACACCAGCCAGCTCAGCACCAGGTAGGCTGCATTATTTTAAGTTCTAGCTGAAAGAATTATAGGCCACAGCACATAAATCTTCAAGTTTTAGGCATAAGAACTGTGGGCCAGAGCCTTCTGTGCCTCAGACACAAAGATCTACTTTAAAAGCCAAGAAAAGGGTGATTGTCATGAATAAAAACCAAAACAGAGGAGAAAAGATCTTAGAATGTTTCTTTGGGGACAAGAACCAAAACACAAATACCAAAGTGTCTGGCCTAATTGCCATGGGTTGCCAAGTCCTTCTTACCTAAGTCAGGTCTTCCGTGATCAGCCAGATAAATGGAATGAGAGAAGAGACCACCAGAGTGAAGCAGAGGTGTAAGCTTTATTCCAGATACCAGTTACATGTCAGCATGCAGGACGAGTTCTCCCCATGGAGCCCCCTTCTCCTTCCAGAGGAGAGAGGAACATAACCCCCAGGCTTTCCTATTCCCATTTAAGATCTCCCAGCTGCATAGTTAACTCATGGACACCATGCATGCTCTCAGCCCTTTAGCCAATCAATAGCAGGTGTGTTCAGACCACAGACCAATCTCAAAGATGGGATACTCTCCCCAGCAAGTTTCCACTGAGAAGAGGTGAAAAAACAAGATAGCTTGTGTTTCTCTTCTGAATTCCCAGCTATTCCCTGAGGGGCCTCGTGAGAGCTCTGTGATTTAGAAGGCCTCACCTTTGCCTGACCTGAGACCATTAATGTGAATACCAAGCTTACACCCCAACACGAAAGAGGTCAGTACTGAGACTGTACTGCCATCTGAACATTCAAAAGGGAATATGAACGGGTTGCCAGCACAAAAAGCATTCTTGGAAGAGCACAGGAAAAATTTTTATAAAGCCAAATTAGACAAATAAAGGAAAAACTGAATAATGATTTGAAAAATATTTTTTTTAAAAAATCAAAGAAGAAATTCAAAGGACAATTAGACAAATGGAAAAGGAAGTACAAAACCTAACTGGAGAAAATAAATCCCTTAAAGGAACAATTGGATAGCTGAAAAAGGAGATGCAAAGGTTAACTTAAGAAAACAATTTGATAAAAATTGGAATTGGACAAGTAGAAGCTAATGAATCTATGAGACATCAAGAATTAGTCAATCAGAATCTAAAGATTGAAAAATCAACTGACCTGGAAAACAAATCCAGGAGAGATAATCTAAGGATTATTACTGTACCAGAAAGCCATGATGAAAAAAAGAGCCTGGGCAATATGATCCAAGAAATCTTCAAGGAAAATTACCCAGAATTTCTAGATCGAGAGGGCAAAATAGTTATTGAACTAATTAAGCATTCGCCTCCCAAAAGGGACCCCAAACTAAAAGCACCAAGGGATATCATTGCCACGTTCCACAACTGTGAAGTAAAGGAGAAAGTACTGCAGGCAGCCAGAAAGAAAAATATCAAATGTCGAGAAGGTGCAGTCAGGATCAAATAGGACCTTGCTGTTTCTGCATTAAAAGACAGAAGGAATTGGAATATGATATATCCATAAGGTAAAGGAACTGGGACTGTAACTAAGGATTAACTACCCTGCCCAGGTAAGCATAATATTTATGGCAAGGAGATAGACATTCAATAAGAGATAAGAGATTTCCAGACCTTCCTAATGAAAAGATCAGAACACAATAAATCAGATCTTCATACTCAGGTCTCAAGAGAGGCACTAATTGATAAACAGGTAAATAAAAAACTTGTTAATAGATGGTGGCAAACTCTTTACATCCCTATAAGGGAGGATGATAATTATTAATATTGAGAATTGTATATTTATTATGAAATATAAAAGGGATATACACAGATAGAGTGGGTATACATTAAATTATGTGATGATAGCTAGTATGATTTAAGGGTGTGAAAGGATTATAATAAGGTGATGTTAAAAGGAGGAGGCAGAAAAAATAAATTATATTACAAGAAGAGGCACATAAATATATTACAGGGGAGGGAAAGAGTGGGGAAGAGATGAGCATTGTTTGAGAGGTACTTTCATTTGATTTATCTCAAGGAGGATACAACGAATTAAGTTTAAGTTTAGAAATACCACTAGCTGAATAGGCAGTAGGAGAGAAAAGGGGAAAGAAAATGGAAGGGAAGCTAAAGGAGAGGGAATAAGTAGTAAGGGAAAAGAGAATTAAAAGGGAGGGGTGCTTTAAGAAAGGGAAGAAGACTGAGGGAAGCAATGGTCAAAAATTAAAACTCTGTTGTGGAGTTCCCGGGAAGTGAGCAGGAAGAAGTAAAACCATAAAGAAGGAGAAAGGGGATGGAGCAAAAGACACAGATGGTAATCATAACTTTGAATGTGAATGGGATGAACTGTTCCTTGAAATGGATACAGATAGCAAAATGGATTGAAAACGATAATTCAACAATATGTTATTTACAAGCAACACACGGTAAAGGTAAATGATTGGAATAGAATATTTTATTGTTCAGCTGATGTAAAAAAAAAATGCACAGGTAAAAATCCTAATGTCAGAGAAAGCAAAAACAAAAGTAGATCTAATTAAAAGATTTGAGAAAGAAAATATATATCATGCTAAAAGACATCATAGACAATGAAGTAATTTCATTACTAAACATATACCTTCCAAGTGGTTTGACATCCAACTTCTTGGAGCAGAAGTTAAGGGAGTTACAGTAAGAAATACAGAGCAAAACAGTACTAGTGGGGGACCTCAACCTACCTCTTTCTGAACTTGATCAATTTAACCTCAAAATAAACAAGAAAGAAGTTAATGAAACTCTGGATAAAGTAGATACTATAGATCTCTGGAGAAAACTGAATGAGGATAGAAAGGAACATACCTTTTCTCAGCAGTACATAGAACATATAAAAAATTTGCCATGTACTATGCCATAGAAACTTCACAATGCACTGCAGAGAGGCTGAGATAGTCAATGCATTCTTCTCAGATTATAATGAAATTAACATTATATATAATCAAAGGACATGAAATTATACACCAATAGCTAATAGGAAACTAAACAATCTAATCCTAAAAAAAAGAGTCAGTTAAACAACAAATTATAGAGAAAATCAACAAATTCATTTAAGAGAATGACAACAATTGACAAACTAACAAATATTATGGGACACTACAAAAGCAGCCATTAGGGGAAGTTTTATATCTTTCAATGCCTATATGAAAAGAAAAATACAGAAAGAGGAGACCAATGAATTTGGCATGCAGTTGAAAAAGTTCGAAAAGGAACAAATTGAAAATCCCCAAGTGAATACCAAATTATAAGTACTGAAAACCAAAGTACAGGTTAATAAAATTGAAATTAAGAAGAATATTGAAGTATAAATAAAGCTAAGAGTTGGTTTTATGAATAAAAAACAAACAATAACTTTGATTAAACCATTGGTTAATTTGATTAAAAAAAAAGAAAGAAGAAAACCAAATAACTGATATCAAAAATGAAAAGGATGAACTAACTCCCCAATGAGGAGGAAATTAAAATATTAATTAGAAATTATTTGCCCAACTGCATGAACATAAATTGACAAGTTAAATAAGATAGATGATTATTTTGAAAAATGTAAATTACCCAGATTAACAAAAGAGGAAGTTGAGAACCTAAACAATCCCACCTCAGAAAAAGAAATTGAACAAACCATCAATGTACTCCTTAGGAAAAAATCTCCAGGGCCAGATGGATTTGGAAGAGAATTCTGTCAGACATTTAAAGAACAGTGAATTCCAAAACTATATCAACTGTTTGGGGGAAATGCAGAAGAAGGAATCCTACTAAATTACTTTTTTGATACAAATATGGTTCTAATATCTAAACCAGAAAGAGCTATGATAGAAAAAAAAATTACAGAAAAATTTATCTAATGAGTATTGATGCAAAAACTTCAAATACTATATTAGAAAAAAGAGTATAGCAATTTATCATGAGAATAATACATTATGATCAGGTAGGACTTATACCAAGAATACAGGGCTGTTTCAATATTAGGAGGAAAAAAACTATTAACATTATCGAACATATCAACAACAAGACTAACAGAAACTACATGATTATCTTGAAAATATCAGAAAAAAGCTTTTGACAAAATGCAACACCCATTCCTAATGAAAATACTGGAAAGCATAGGAATAGATGGAACCATTCATAAAATAATAAGTGGTATCCACTTAAAACCATCAGCATACATTATATGCAATAGAGACAAGCTAGATGCATTTACAAGCTAGGGGTGAAACAAGAATATACATTGCCACCACTGTTAATCAATATGATATTTGAAATGCTATATGTAGCAATTAGAGAAGAAAAGGCAATTGAAGGAAATAGAATAGGCAAAGAAGAAACTAAGTTATCATTCTTTGCTGATGATATGATGATATACTAAGAGAATTCCAGAGAATCAAGTAAAAAAAAAAAAGCTACTTGAAATAGTGAACAACATTAGCAAAGTTGCATGTTACAAAATGAACCCCCATAAAACACCTGCATTTTTATATATCACTAATAAAGTCTAACAGCAAAAGATAGAAAGAAAAATCCCATTTAATATTACGCTGGATACTATAAAACATTTGGGAGTCTATCTACCAAAACAAACCCAGGGATTATATGAACACAGTTATAAAGCAGTTTTTGCACAAATAAACTGAGATCTAATTAAGTGGAAAAACATTAATTGCTCGTGGGTAGACTGAACTAATATTATAAAAATGACAATTCTACCTAAACTAATTTACTTATTCAGTGCCATACCAACTAAACTACCATAGGATTATTTTCTAGAGCTAGAAAAAATAATATCAAAATTCATCTTGAAGAACAAAATATCTAGAATATCAGGTGAAATAATGAAAGGAAATGCTAGGAAAGGTTGCCTAGCCCTACTAGACTTCAAATTGTATTACAAAGCAGCGATCATCAAAGCAACTTGGTACTGCCAAAGAAACACAGGGATAGACCAGCGGAATCTTTTCGGTGCCTGAGATATAGTAGTTAATGAATATAGAATTCTACTATTTGAGAAACCTAAGGAACCCCATTTCTGGGATCAGAACTCACTGAAAAAAATGCTGGTAAAACTGGACAACAGTGTGGCAGAAACTGGGTGTAGAACAATGTCTCCCACTGCACACGAGAGTAGATTCCAAATAGGTTCATGATCTAGTTATAAAGATTGATACTATAAACAAATTAATGGAGCACGCAATAGTGAATTTGTAAGGTTTACAATGAATGGAGAAATGTATGACCCAACAAGAGATAAAGAACATTATGAAGTAAAAACTGGACAATTTTGATTATATTAAATCAAGAAGTTTTTGCACAAGCAAAATGTAACCAAGATTAGGAGGGAAGGAGAAAACTGGGAAAGAATTTTGGCATCTATTGTCTGTTAGTAAGGCATCATTTCTATATAGAGAGAGAAATTCAGAGAAATGAATCAAATGTATAAGAATACAAATCATTTCCTAATTGATAAATGGTCAAACGACAAGAAGAAGAAATTTTCAGTAGAAGAAATTAAACTATCTATAATCATATGAAAAAATGCTCTAAATCAGTATTGATTAGAATGATGCAAGTCAAAAGTACTCTGAGACACCACATCACACCAATCAAATTGACTAACAAGACAAAACAGTAAGATGATAAATATTGGGGAAGATGTGGGAGAGGTGGAACGATGATTCATTGTTGGTGGAGCTTCGAGTTGATCCAAACATTTTGGTGAACAATTTGGAACTATGCTTAAAGGGCTACAAAACTGTGCATTACCTTTGACCTAGCAATATCTCTTCTGGAACTCTATTCCAAAGAGGTCATAGAAATGTGAAAGAGTCCCACATTTACAAAAATATTTATAGCAACTCTCTTTGTGGTGGCCAAACACTGGAAATCAATGGAATGTCCATCAATTGAGGAATGGCTGAATAAGTTGTGGTACATGAATGTAATGGAACACCATTGTGCTATGAGAAACGATGAACAGAAAGACTTCAGAAAAGCCTGGAGAGACTTGTATGAACTGATGCTGAGTGAAAGGAGCAGAACCAGGTGACCTTTGTACACAGCAACAACCACAGTGTGCGAGGAATTTTTCTGGTACACTTAGTACTTCATTGCAATGCATTGACTTAAAAAATTTCCAATGAACTCCTGAGGCAAAATGCCTTCCACATCCAGAGGAAGAACTATGGAATTGCAGCGCAGATAGAAACAGACCATTTCCTTTTTTGTTATGTTTTGTTTTGTTTTATGGTTTCTACCATTCATTTTAATTCTTCTATGCAACATTTGTTTCAAAGGAATGTAAGTATAGAACCTATATGAGATTGTAGTCAACTCAAGGAGGGAGTAGGGAGGGATTGGCAGCGGAAAAAATCTAAGATATGTGGAGGTGATTGTCAAACATTGAAAACAAACAATTCCATTTTAAAAAAAAATTAAAAAAAATTAGAATATAGAGTTCACATTTATTAATTGGGACCTAAAATAATGTAAAGGGACCTTCAATACCATGGCTGGTAAGAGGTTGTGTATAAATTTAATTCCTTCTCACCATCTCAAAACAGAAATTTACTGAAGAAATAAAAAATATTAAGAATGACCCTTGTAATGATGTATAGAAACTCCATTGTGTGGAATAAAATAACCCACAGAGACTGAATAAACAAGCAAAATATGACAAGAGTACAATGTGAGGTAATCATAAAGACTAAAAGAGATGTAATTTAAAATTTTAGGAAAAGGGAATGGTTCTGAAATAAAGATTATCATAATTTTAGAAAATATGACGAAATGTCCAAAAGAATCCTTCAGAAGTTGGGCAAGATTCAAGAAAAATCAAGGAAGAGGATTTAAAAGCAAGGATTGATGAAATTTTACTTAAAATTTCAAGGTTATAACAAAAATGATGGAATAAAAATAAAAGATGGGAAAATTGGAAAAAAATGAGTGGTACTAGAGTCGATTTTCAGTCTTCCAACTTATACTGTAGGATTATTCCATTAACTAGTGTTTCAAATAATTTTTGTTCTCATTTATAACTTCATAAGAACTCTCATGTCAGGCTTACTTTTTTAAAATTTTTGTTTAGTATTTTATTTTTTCTCACTTTACATGTAAAAACAATTTTTCACATGTATTTTGAAAAATTTGACTTGAGAATTCTCTTTCTTTCTCCTTCTCCTCCCCCCCCTTCATTGAGATTGCAAACAACTCAATATAGGTTATATATGTGTATACACTTCCACAATAGGCAGGTATTGAAAGAAAACTTTGACCAAACAAGCAAAATACGTCAAGAAAATAAAGTTTAAAAGGTATGCTTGTGTGTACATTGAAATGCTATCAGTTCTTTCTCTGAGAATATATAGCATTTTTGATTATATAATCTTCCAAGTTGTCTTGGATCATGGTATTTCTGAAAATAGCTAAGTCATTCACAGCTGATCACTTTAAAATAGTGCTGTTTTGTTGTACATAGCAAATTTCACTTTGAATCAACTCAGGCAAGTTTCTCCAGGATTTTCCAAGAGAATCCTACTCATCATTTCAATTGCTGTAGCACAACTCTATTCCATCACCATTAAATACCACAACTACTTCAGCCATTCCTCAAGTAGTGGTCATCCCCTCAATTACGAATTATTTATACATATCTATCTATCTATCTATCTATCTATCTATCTATCTATCTATCTATCTATCTATCTATATATCTGTCTATATGACTTAAATACTAAAACTTAAACACGTAACTTGAAAAAAGGAAACATACAAACTTAAATATTAAAATTAAAAAAAAGAAAATTAAAAAGTATCATTTCCCCAACTGAATATAAGATTCAAAATACATAACAATAAATTTCCATTTCTAAAACTTATGTAATAAGTGCTATGTGATGTGTCTTTTATTTGCTTCCTTTTAGGCTATATTTTGTTCTCTGTTATGCAGTTTTTACTTTGTTCCTATTTTCCATCCCACCCATCTTTACACTGCAATTAAACATGCATATATTTACATATGGAGGTAGAGATATATAATGGACATATGCATAAATTCAAACACATACATATGTAAACTTATATTTTTCCTAATAAATTCTACTCCTAATCTTTATTTTATATTTATGTACCTAGTATTTCCTGTCCTCTTTACTCTTCCATTTTATTCAACCTGATCTTCCTATTACTTTTCCTATACCCCCTAATGATTTCTCCCTTATTCTCCCATTCTCACTAATCTAAATACTCTTCTGTATCCCCATTTAACTTATTTCTTTCTGCTCCCCTATGAAGATATCTCCCTTATCCTTTACCCTCTCCATGTCCCCTTGGCATTTTATTTCTTTCTAAATTTATAAGATTTTTTATAATCTTCTAGATATATATGTATTGTTCACCCTTGAAACCATTCCAGATGCAAGTATGTTTCCAGAACTAACATTTCTTCTTCCCCCATCTAATTCCTTTATATCTAATCTTCATCTAGCACCTCATTTTTTTAAAGATAATTTTAGGTTTTAGCTGTTCCTGAATGGTTTTACTTTTCAAAATCATATCATGCTTAACTCTACCCCTATCTTGCTTAAGAACTACCCAATTACTAATAAGAATCTAAGACATATGCTTTATATGTCAAAGAATAACAGTCTGTCCATGTTGGGTCCCTTAAAATTTGTTTTACTATATACCTTATATTTCTCTGGTCTCTTGTATATCAAATCTTCTACTGCGTTCAAGTTGTTGTTTTTAAAACAAAGTCTTGAAAGTCTGATATTTAATTAAATGTTAAGTGTTTTTTTTTTCCCTTCAGAATTATACTTAGCTATGGTGGGTATGATATTTTTAACCAGAAGCCTGATTTTTGCTCTTCTGTATACAGTGTTTCAAAGTGTCTGGGTTTTAGTGTCATGCTTCCCAGGTCCTGTGTGATTTCAATTGTGGGACAACCATATGTTAATTGTTAGGTGTGTTTGTTTCTTATTTCCCAATTCTATGCAAAAACAATTCTCCCTCCCTTCTCCCACCTCACACCGATACCTACTGAGAAGGCAAGCAATTCAATATAGGTTATATATGTGTAGTTTTGCATAAGATTTCATTTTAATCATTCTGTGTAAGACTAACTGTATTTCCCTCCATCCTATCCTCTCCCCCATTATTCTATTTTCTCTTGTGACCTTGTCTCTCCCCAAATATGTTTACTTCTAATTACTCCCTCTTCCCATTTACCCTCCCTTCTATCACCCTGGTCCATCTGACTTGCCCCCCTCTCCCCTACTTTCCTGCAGTAAGTTAGATTTTCATATCAAATTGAGTGAGAATGATATTCCCTCCTTAGGCCAAATGTTAAGAGAGTAAGCTTCATTTTTTTCCTCTTATCCCCTCCTTTTCTTCTTCCATTTAGAATGATTTTTCTTGCCTCTTTTATGAGAGATAATTTGCTCCATACCATTTCTCCCTTTTTTCTTCGAATACATTCTTCTCTCACCCTTTAATTTATTTTTTTTAGATATCATCCCTTCTTATTCAACTCACCCTGTGTTCTGTCTATATCTATATAGATATAATTTGTGTACGTGTGTTTGTGTGTGTGTACCTAACTACTGAGAAAAGTCTCAAGAGTTGCAAATGTTTTCTTTCTATGTAAGAATGTAAAGACTTCAACATTAGAAAGTCCTTTATGATTTCTCTCTTCTGTGTACCTTTTCATGCTTCTCCTGATTCTTGCATTGGAAAGTGAAATTTTCAGTAGGCAAGGAATATAGCAACCTCCTGTTTGATAAACCCAAAGATCCCAGCTTCTGGGATAAGAACTCACTGTTCGACAAAAATTGCTGGGAGAACTGGTTAACTGTGTGGCGGAAATTAGGCATAGACCCATGCCTGACACCATACACAAGAATAAAGTCCAAATGGGTACATGATTTAGGTATAAAGACTGATACCATGAATAAACTGGAGAAGCAAGGAATAGTGTATTTATCAGATTTATGGAGAGGGGAAGAATTTTTTTCTAAAGAAATGATAGAAAGCATTATGAAATGCAAGATGGATAATTTTGATTACTTTAAACTGAAAAGTTTTTGCACAACCAAACCCAATGCAACCAAAATTCGGAGGGATTTAGTAAATTGGGAAATTTTTTTTAGGGCTAAGCTTAGGGATAAGGGCCTTATATCTAGAATATGTAGAGAACTGACTCAAATATATAACCATACATGTCATTCCCCAATTGATAAATGGCCAAAGGATATGAAAAGACAATTTTCAGGGGAAGAAAACAAAGATATCTATAATCATATGAAAAAGTGCTCTAAATCACTATTGATTAGAGAGATGAAAATCAAAACAACTCTGAGGTATCACAACACACCTATAAGATTGGCAAACATGACAGAACAAGAAAATTATAAATGTTGGAGAGGATGTGTGAGAGTTGGAACACTAATTCATTGTTGGTGGAGCTGTGAGATCATCCAACCATTCTGGAGAACGGTTTGGAACTATGCCCAAAGGGCTACAAAAATCTGCATACCCTTTGATTCAGCAGTATCGCTACTAGGACTGTATCCCCAAGAGATCATTAAAATGGGAAAGGGTTCCACATGTACAAAAATATTTATAGCAGCATTCTTTGTGGTAGCCAAAAACTGGAAGTCAAGGGGATGCCCATCAATTGGGGAATGGCTAAATAAATTATGGTATATGAATGTAATGGAGTAGTATTGCGCCATAAGAAATGATGAACAAGAATACTTCAGGGAGGCCTGGAAGGACTTATATGACCTGATGCTGAGTGAAAGGAGCAGAAACCAGGAGAACTTTGTGCACAGCAACGACCACAGTGTGTGAGAGTTTTTTCTGGTAGACTTGGAACTTTGTAATAACACAAGTACTTACTGAGAAAAAAAAAGTCCTAATGTCGGTCTTCTAAGGCAAAATGCCTTCCACAATCAGAGAAAGAAATATGGAAGCCATTCGCAGAATGTAGAAGATCATGTTTGTGTGTGGGTGGGTTTCAGTGTATTAAGTTTTAATTTGTTATATGATTTCTTCCATTTGTTTTAGTTTGACTACATAGCATGACTATAGTGAAAATGTGCTCAATGGGACAGTATATGTAGAACCTATATGGAATTGTATGCTGTCGTGGGGAGGGAGGGGGATAAAATCTTAACTTTAAGGAAATGATTGTAAAATATTAAAAAATTAAAAACATTTAAAAAAAATTTTAAAAAAGGAAGTGAAATTTTCTACTCAGTTCTGATTTTTTCATCGAGAATACATGAAAGTCCTCTATTGCACTGAATGATCATTTTTTTCACCTGAAATATTGCACTCAGTTTTGCTAGGTAGGTGATTCTTGGTTTTAATCCTAGTTTCTTTGACTTCTGGAATGTCATATTCCAAGCTCTCAATCCCTTAATGTAGAAGCTGCTAAATCTTGTGTTATCCTGATTTTATTTCCAGAATACTTGAATTATTTCTTTCTGACTGCTTGCAATATTTTCTCCTTGACCTGAGAACTCTGGAATTTGGCTACAAGATTCTTAGGAGTTTCTCTTGGCAGGCCTCTTTCAGGAGGTGATGTGTGGATTCTTTCACTCTTTATTTTACCTTCTTGTTCCAGAATATCAGGGCAGTTTTCCTTGATAATTTCATGAAAGATGATGTCTAGGGTCATTTTTTTTTTATCATTGCTTTCACATGGTCACATAATTTTTAAATCATCTGAGCTGGATCTATTTTCCAAGTCAGTTATTTTTCCAATGAGATATTTCATATTATCTTCTATTTTTTTCATTCTTTTGGTGTTCTTTTGTAATTTCTTGGTTTCTCATAAAGTTATTAGCTTCCATCTGCTCCATTCTAATTTTAAGAACTATTTTCTTCAGTGAACTTTTGAATCTCCTTTTCCATTTGACTAATTCTGTTTTTTAAAGCATTCTTTTCCTCATTGGTTTTATGATCTCTTGTCAATTGTTAGCCCATTTTAAAAGATGTTTTTTCTTCACAACTGTTTTTATATCTCTTTAAGCAAGCTGTTGACTCACTTTTCATGATTTTCTTGTATCACTCTCATTTTTCTTTCCAATTTTCCTCTACCTCTCTTACTTGACTTTCAAAATCCTTTATGAACTCTTTCATAGTCTGAGACCATTGAATATTTGTTTTGGAGGTTTTGGATGTAGAAACCTTGAATTTCTTTGGTGGTATGCATTGTTCTTTCTCTTCTGAAAGGATAAAAGAAAATTCCTGTTCACCAATTACTCAACCTTGTATAGTCTTATTTTTTTCCTTGTTTTGGGCATTTTCCCAGTCAGTTACTTGGCTTTTGAGGCCTTTGTCAAGAGTATAGTATATTCTGGGGACCTGTGAGTTCTCAGTTCCTCCAAAGTTGTACAATCAAGGGAGAGGAGTTTACTCCTCTCCTGACCTGTGCACTAGTTTGGGAGCAATCAAAAACTGTTCTGCCCAGAATCAGGGTCTTTTCCTTTTTAAAAAAAGATCTTTTGGAACATAAACCTAGTATTTTCTTGCTTGGTCAAAGGATGTCCATAGTTTTATAGATGTTTAGGCTTTGTTCCCAATTTCTCCACTGCATGTTTGAATGAGTTCACAACTTCACCATCAGTGCATTAATGCACCATTTTTCTCACATCTCCTCCATATTTGTGATTTGCCTTTTCTATCCTATTAGTCTCTCTAATATGTATAAGATAAGAACTCAAAATTGTTTAAATTTGAATTTATCCTATCAATAATGATTTGCAGCATATTTTCACATGGCTATAATTAGCTGTAGTTACTTCATATGAAAAGTGTTGAAATATTTGGATCATTTGTCAGTTTAGTAATGGATCTTGTTTTTGGCTTAATTCTCTATATATTTGAGACATGAGCTCTTTTTCAGAAAAAAACTTGCCTAATTTTTTGCAGTTATTATTGCTAACCTTATTTTCTTTCATCCTATGCTCCTGTTAATTCCAGTTTTTCTCCTTTCTCCTTGTCCCTCCACAAAAGTCTTTTGCTTCTGACTACCCCATTTCCCAATCTGGCCTCTCATATTTCATCCCATCCTACTTTCTTATCCCTTTCCTATCCTAGTTTCCTGTAGGTCAAGTAAGATTGATTCCTGTACTCAATTGAGTTTGTATGCCTCTAATTTTACTTTTAAATTATTCCAACCTCTTTTTATTTATTTATTTATTTATTTATTTATTTATTTATTTATTTATTTATTTATTTATTTATTTATTTATTCATTTATCTATTTATTTATCCATTTATCTATCTATCTATTTATTTATTTATTTATTTATTTATTTATTTATTTATTTATTTGGCTTTTTACATTCATTTTCACAAATTTTTGGGTTCCAAATTTTCTCCCCTTTTCTCCCCTCCCCCCACCCCAATACCCCAAGCAATCTAATTTTCCCTATCTTCAATCTGTCCTCTCTTCTGTCATCCCTCCCTTCCCTTGTCTCTATCTTCTCTTTTCTCCTGTAGGGCCAGATGACTTTCTATTCCTCATTAACTGTATGTCTTCTTTCCTAGTTGCAACAACAATACTAAACAATTGTTCCTGAAACTTTGAGTTCCAAATTCTCCCCATCCCTCCCTCCCCATCCATTCCCTTTGGTACGGCAGGCAATTCATTATAGGCCATATCTGTGTAGCTTTGCAAGTGACCTTCCTGATAGTCGTGTTGTGTAAGACTAACTGAATTGCCATCCCTCCTAACCTGCCCCTCATTGTTTCTCTTCTGTCCTTTGATCCTGTCCCTCCCCAAGTGTTGACTTTCAATTACTCCCTCCTCCCTTTGCCCTCCCTTCCATCATCCCCCCCCCAATATCTCCTTCTCCCCCGCTTTCTTATACTGTAAGATAGGTTTTCATACCAAAATGAGTGTGCATTTCACTCCTTCGTTTAGTCAAATGTGATGAGGGTAAACTTTTGTTTGTTTGTTTGTTTTTTTTTTTCCCTCAGCTCTCCTCTTTTTCCCTCCACTAAAAACATCTCCTACTTGCCTCTTAAATGACATATAGTTACCCCCTTCCATTTCCCCCTCTTTCCTCTCACTACATTTCTCTCTCACCATTTACCTTAATTTCTTTTAAGGTATGGTCCCATCCTATTCAGTTCAATCTGTGCTCTCTGTCTCTGCATGTGAATGCATGTGTGTATGTGTGTGCATGCGTGTACATGTGTATGTGTGATCCCACCAACCACCCAGATACTGAAAAGTTTTAAGAGTTAGAAATATTGTCCTTCCCTGTATGAATGCAAACAGTTCATTTCTGGTAAGTCCCTTAATACTTCTCCTTGCTGTTTACTTTTGCATGCTTCCTCTCATTCTTGTGTTTGAAAGTCAAATTTTCTTTTCAGCTCTGGTCTTTTCATTAAGAATGATTGAAAGTCCTCTGTTTCATTGAAAGACCATATTTTCCCTTGAAGTATTATACTCAGTTTAGCTGGGTAGGTGATTCTTGGTTTCAGTCCTAGTTCCTTTGCCTTCTGGAATATCCTATTCCATGCCCTTCGATCCCTTAATGTAGAAGCTGCTAGATCTTGGGTTATCCTGATTGTATTTCCACAGTACTGGAATTGTTTGTTTCTGGCTGCTTGCAAGATTTTTTCCTTGAGCTGGGAGTTCTGGAATTTGGCCACAATGTTCCTAGGAGTTTCTCTTTTTGGATCTCTTTCAGGTGGTGATCGATGGATTCTTTCAATACTTATTTTGCCCTCTCGTCCTAGAATGTCAGGGCAGTTTTCCTTGATAATTTCATGCAAGACGATGTCTAGGCTCTTTTTTTGATCATGGCTTTCAGGTAGTCCCATAATTTTTAAGTTGTCTCTCCTTGATCTATTTTCCAGGTCAGTTGTTTTTCCCATGAGATATTTCACATTCTCTTCCATTTTATCGTTCTTTTGGTTTTGTTTGGTGATTTCTTGGTTTCTCATAAAGTCATTAGACTCCATCTGTTCCATTCTAATTTTGAGAGAACTATTAAATTCAGTGAGCTTTTGAGCCTCTTTTTCCATTTGGCTCATTCTGCTTTTGAATGCATTCTTCTCCTCATTGGCTTTTTGAACCTCTTTTGCCAATTGAGAGAGCCTATTTTTCAAGGTGTTAATTTCCTCAGCATTTTTTTGGGACTCCTTTACCAAGATATTGACCTTTTTTTCATACTCTTCTTGCATCTTTGTCATTTCTCTTCCCAGTCTTTCCTCCACCTGTCTAACTTGCTTTTCAAAAACCTTTTTAAGCTCTTCCAAGGCCTGAGCCCACCCAACACCCCCCTGGGGTGTCTGGGGTACTGAGGCCCCGTCCTCCACTGATGGGAAAAATACGTCCTCGTCCTCCCCATCAGATCCGAAGGTCGGAATCATTTGCATTTGTTGGAAAAAACTCTCTAAATTCTTATTTTTCTTTCCCTTTCTAGGCATTTTCCCAGCCAGTTACTTGACTTCTGAGATTCCTTTCCACCTCCGCCTGGAACCGCCCAGCTAGTACTTGGCCTCTGAGATTCAAATGCGCTTTCCCGCGGCAAGCTTTAGTTCTGGCGCAGGGTGGGGGCAGGGCCGCTTCCTAGCTTGGGCCCTCAGGGGCTTTCTGAAGAGACTTTCAGGAACAGAGCGGGTGGGGGCGGGGTGGGGGGCCCCCGCCTGCTGTGCTCAGCTCCCTTGGGGGTTTTATTCAGAGGCGTTCAGCAGTAGAGCAGGGTGGGGGCAGGGCCGTCTCCCCTGCTCGGCTCCCTCAGGTTGGAAAGACCTTCAGTATTGAAGATCCTACCTGCTGCTGGGGGATTCCTGAGTCCCGGGCCGTTGCCGCCTCAGCCGCCCGCCCACGCCTCTGCCTCCGCTGCTTCCTGTCCCTGTCTCTGCCTCCGCCGCTTCCTGCCCCTGTCTCTGCCTCCGCCGCTTCCTGCCCCGTCTCTGCCGCCGCCGCTTCCTCCCGAGGGGGCCCGCTCCCCTCCCCTAGCGCAGGCTTCTTTTTAACTGACCTTTAGCTTCTGTGGGCAGAGGGACTTTCCCGGCTGCCGGAGATTCTCCCGGAGCTTTCCTCTCTGAAGTCTGCTCAGGTCAGCTTCTCTGGGTCGCGGCCAGGGGTGTGGGTGGGGTCCGCTTTCCGGAGTGCGATGGACCCCGGGGACGGCTCTCCAGGGTTCAGTGGAACAGAAATCTCTTCCCCTATGTTTGTGCACCCCCTGCAGAGATTCAGAATTTATGGGGCTCTCCTTTTACCTCAATTCCATGGGTTGTGGGCTCGGAGCTCGTGAATGTGCGTCCTTCTACTCCGCCATCTTGGCTCCGCCCCCCCAATTATTCCAACTTCTTACCAAACAAGCCATAATTAATTTCAAGGGTATGCTTTTGTTAATAGAATCAAATGAGGATGAATTTTTCCTTCAAAATTCATCTTAAATGCCACCTTATTAATGAAACATTTGATTATTCACTCCTTCTGACACCCTAACACCTCTAATAATAAAAATAAAAAATATATAATTTACACACACACACACACACACACACACACACATTTCATCTATGTAGGGAACTCCTAATTAGCAATGTCCTGCATCAATGCAGACTGACACTTTGTCTCCAACTCACAATCATTGGGCATTCCTTAGATTTTCTGAGAAACTATGTGGCTTTTCTAGGTTCACACAGGTATTGCACAGAACAGATAGTGTCCCAACTCAGATCTTTTTGACTTTGAGATCATCTGTCTATTCACTATGACAAAATTTCCCCTTTGCCAAAATAAGTCGCATTTTTATACCCTTGTCTCTGTGCATGCTATCTTTGCTAATAATAGAATGTAAGTTCCTTGAGTATAAGAACCATTTGTTGTTTTTGTTGTCATTGTTTTTTCCCTCTCAGTATATAACACAATTCCTGGAATGCAGTAGGCAAATTGAAACGCTGGTTGATTGATAAAAGTCACTTTTTTATATGTTTGTTCAAGTGTCAGTAACTCTAAAGTCCATTATTGTGTTTTATCCTACCATTCTAGCTTTTATATATTTGTCTAAGAATAAGCCAACACTTACTTTACCTTTGGTCCTTAAATGCTTTGTTTTAGATTTTAATGTAGAAAATCTTTCTCTTCAGTGCTCTTCTCAGTTCCTTTTTTATTGCCTTACCACGTCTCATCTTTCCCATCACCTCCCTTGTTCAGTCCTCTTGTGCTGCCAACTTGCTTCTGAGAACTCTACTCTAAAGAACTCCATGTATATTTCCCAGGCAGCACCCTACATTATGTGCGTTATCTATCATGTTCAACATTCATCAGTGCCATACTAAGAGACTTGGGAGTTAATGTAGCACATTAATTTAAGTTGAGGGAAAAAAAATTTACTCTATTATAACACTAGAGTGTTATTTTCATTTTAGTCCTGAGGTTCAGGGTCTTAAGCCAAAGGAATGAAGAATAGAAACATCATGGCACAGTAGCAAGA
Organism: Bettongia penicillata ogilbyi; assembly: GCA_023548195.1. Lineage (NCBI taxonomy): Eukaryota > Metazoa > Chordata > Mammalia > Diprotodontia > Potoroidae > Bettongia > Bettongia penicillata. The sequence continues at coordinate 1,806,842 of JAJHZJ010000350.1, read as the reverse complement.
GTACTAGAGAGGTGCAAAGTATGAATGTTCCTTCACATATTTAGTCATTTTGTGAATGAAACTTATTTCACTTAACTAGGTCTTTATGTACTCAAATATTTTTAAAAATGCATCATTAGGCTAGATTCCCTCTGAAATTCCTTACAATTCAACACCTATGACCCTATAATTTGATGATTACATGTCTCTAGCAGGAACAAATAAGATTTTTTTAGGTTAGGTAAGGGAAGGAGTTTGGCATTAAAGTTACTTCACATAATGCTGCATACTAATTTTGTACAAATCCAAACTTTTGAAAATATAACAATGTCTCCACCATTTGTAGAATGTTATACTATACTTCACCCCTAGAACATACAAGACTGTGGTTACATTTAAATACCTCTTAATCTTCCTTTTGTTGTAACTCAGAAATCTATTCTTATAGCCTGCTTCATTGATTAATCCTTCATTTATTAATATGTATTGTTTCTTAGCATTAGAAGGCAGAATCTGAAAACTTTACACTTTGGAAATATGGAGAAGACAAGAGGGCCACTACTCAGCATGAGCTGTAACGTATTTTTGTTGTTATTCAATCAATCAATCATTTCAGACTCTTCATGACCTTGTGGACAAACTGTCAATGGTGTTTTCCTGGGAAAGATACTGGAGTGGGTTACCATTTTCTTCTCTTCTATTGATCCAGTGGGTCCTCTTGCCAGGCAGAGTAGTCACTGACCCAGGTTCACACAGTTAATGTCTGAGGCTGGCATTGAATTCAGGTCACCCTGATTCCAGGTCCAATGCTCTATGTATTGAGCTATCAGTTAATTCATAATACATTTTACAAAACAGTAAAGAACAGATGTTGAATTCTTTTGAAAGCCAAAAATGGGTAGATATCATGCTGATTCACAATCATTGGAGATGGATTATTTCCTCTCATGCATTTTCATGATTTGAATGAACAGATTAATGAACTCAAAAAAACATATCTAAATTCTACATGAATTCTACATGCTTTGACTCTGCAACAAAGTTAGCTAGCTCAAAGTTTCCTACAGGTATATATTATGAGGTCATTACTACAGTTTGTTTTTTTTTCTCTAGGAAATCCCCATTAACATTAATACTAATTGCATTAGAGAAGATTAGTGAAGATTAGTGAGGTCCGTTAGTGTTAAAGGAAATTAATCATAGGATTGAAAAGGAGAGAGTAGGCTTCCTCAGTCTACAAAAGTGTAAAAACTGAAGATATTTTTATTGAAGCCAATACATTCCAACCAATGTCTGCAGTGGCACTCAGAGTGTATGAGTAGGAGTCAGTGAATATTTCCATTTAAGGAAAGTTAGCCCTGAATATATGGCATAACTCTTGCCACTTTTGTGGCTTCCAACAAGTAGTGACACTCAAGTCATTTTTTCCCTGCTGGCTGGATAATGTTACCTATTGACCACTTAGTACCTCATTGCTACTTGTTTATTTTTTCCAGAGCATAAATTGGTACTCAAATAATGATCTGAAAGAAAAACAGAGCTTTCGTTTGTTTGTTGTTTTTTTTTTTTTTTTAAGATTGATAATCCTCATCTTTCTTGCCCATTGTGAGAGTAAAACTGTCATTCATCAACTCAATCTCAGTGTGCATTAGCACAGGAGTTTGACTTGAGTCATTTCTGACATGAAATGGCTTATCCCTTGTTAGGCAGACTTGGTCCAGCACTCTCTGAGGATCACCATCCTATTACCTTAGCGTAGACAAAGCATCAGGTCTAGATCTCTGTAGCTTAGAACTCCCAAATTCACTACGTACTGTGTACAAAGTTTCATCTTATAAAGATTACATGTAAGTGCTAATGATAGTAAACCTTCTGATAAAAACAGTTTTTAAAATGCATCAGTCTCACAAGAACTATTCTGTTAGTTAGCTAATGGGATAATCTTACCTATTAAATACAAAAACCAGTATTTGTCCACTTGTGATGGAACAGACAGGTAATTCATAGTGTATCTTTTCTATCTTTTAATATATTTTTTTAAAATTTTTATATTATGGATTGGCTAAGGAAGATACTATTTTGAAAATTATTATTGTGTATATTTAATTCATTTTATAATTTAGATAATCCCATATTCCAGACCAATGTCACTAGAGCATCTTTGTTAAAGCAGCTGCACGGGAACATAAGAAGAGTAAAAATGTGAGCTATTACTAGATTACTTTTGATTAGGCAGATATTCACCTTTCAGTGAACCCATAGATAAATATGATTAAAAAGGAAATTATAGGAAAGGAGCAGAGAGAAGGAAGGAGGGGCAGAAAGAAGCTTGTTTATGACTCATGTCCTCACAATGCAGCATGACAGAGCCAGGTTATTTATATCATTAGTAAAAAAGAATAAATTGCTTAATTATTCTCTTGTAGGAAAGTAGGGTATTATAAAAACCTAGAAGGTCTCCTCTCTAGATGTTCATGGTAGAAAGGTAAAGAATAAATATGACTAATACTTTAGATTTAGGATTTCTAAACAGAAGGAGGGAGTTCACCAATGGACATGACATTAATGTACATCTTGATAGAGAACAACATTCTTAGCTTTGTTTGTCACTGATCCCTTTGGTAGTCTGGTGAAACCTGTGGATCATTTTTCTGAACAATCTTTTTAAATGCATAAATAAATAGGATTACAAAGAAAACTAAATACTTTGAAATGTCGTTATAAATTGTTAAAAACAAATCACATCTTATATATCAACATTTCTCTAAGTGGCTTTAAGAACTAACAGATAACAGATGTGAAACAGTATTGAATATAAATGTGATTTTCAAATATCTGAAAAATTCATGTGTAATTTATATTATTAAATCACAGACACTGTTTTTGTCTACTTGTAATTAAATAAAATTATATATTTCATTTACAAATAAAAAATAAAGATGTAATTTATTGTATTCTATTCAAGTTCAGGATATTTATTTCATGCACCAATCTATGGCACACAATGTTAAAAATCCCTGGCCTCAGTTTTCTGCTTGGTACGTGAGTTTTACTACTTAAGCCCAGTTTTGTCTCTACAGCTATATATCATAGCAAACAGTCCCATTTAAGGGATCAGGGAGAAAATGTCTGAAGTGAGAACCTATCCTTGACAATCTCAGGCAATTCTAATTGCAAGGAAGAAATGTGGTTGCGAACAAAATAGTCAATGAGAGATGATATGTTCTAGTTTTATGTATGGGAAATATAGCTTCCATTAACATACCAAATCCTAAGTTGTTGTAATAGGAGAAAACACTGAGCATAGAGCAACCTGTTGCAAAGGTAATTTAAATGGGAAGGTCTTTCTCATTCATTAACAGGTCCATGTGACCTTCCTGAGTCACAAGGAAGTCTCAGTTACACGGAGCCTGTGGTAGGAGGAACTTGCTGAACAGCTAGAATAGGAAGGGTGGAACAGGAATACATGGAGCTAGAGTAGAGCTGAAATGAAGTTAGTGATGAAATTAGTCAGTTCTTGGAAGGATACAGGCAAGCAGGCAACTAGCTAACATGAAGGAAAGGTCTGGTTTGAGATTTTGAATAAGGGAACCTGTTTGTGATTGTTAAAGGGAGCTGTTTTGTGGGAAGCCCTGCAGGGGAAAGGCTTGGGAATGGTATTGTCCTCCGCATTGTTACTATGGATAGTTTTTTATTACTGTGATTGATTTAGCTTTCTAGTGTCAGAAAAAATGTTTTGACTCTGTCTTCCATGTGGACAGTCTGTTGTATTTTGTGATTCAGAACTGTGCCAGGATATTCATGGCCTCGACAGGCTCTGTGAATATCACATTGGTGCTGCACTTTTCTCTTATTTGTTACTTGAAAAAGTGCCTTACACATCTAATGCATTCCTTAGTTCCAGCTTGCTGATACTTTCATTTTGATTCTCTTTGCCTACTTTTACTGATAGGTGATCATTTGTATCATTTGAATCTCTATTCTGGCACTCACTCTTGAATTCTCTAATGTTGACTTCCCTTCCCTACCAGAATATTTTCCCAAAGTTCCTCTAATCTTTTGAAATATCATAGGAGCAGTTATGTGGTGCAGTGGATAGAGCACCAGTGCAGAAATCATGAGGACCTGAGTTCAAACTTGACACTCACTAGCTGTGTGACCTGGGGCAAGTCACTTAACCCCAATTGCCTCATCCTGGGTCATCTCCAGTCATCCTGATGAATATTTGGTCACTGGATTCAGATGGCTCTGGAGGAGAAGTGAGGCTGGTGACCTGCACAGTCCTCCCTCACTCAAAACAAAAGACAAATTCAAGTCACGTCATTATTTCTCTGATGACATGGTCTTCTTCGGCAATCAAAGATGGACACACAAACAGAAACATCATGAACTACCATGAGAAAGTTTCTGCTCTTGACCACTATCCAACTCCAGGTGACTGAAGTTAGTCACTAACATTTTTGTCTTGCCTGCATGTTATAATATTCCGATTTCCATAGAACTCTGAAATATTTTAATAATTATATATTGTGTTTCTGTTAACAATATTTTTTTCTAGGTTCCAGATTTATTTCTTCTCATTCTTGCCTTCTCAAGGAAATTCCCTTTTAGACAAGCCATGATCATTTGAGCACTTTGGTTAAATTGTGTGACTTACTATGTCTTAGTTCAAAACTCTATAATTGTGTTTGAAAATGTTCTGGTTGCCCCTTCAATCCAACATCTGTTTTATAGCTTCTCCTGGAAAAGGATTTTATTATCTAATTAAAGGATACATTGTCACACAGGCAGAATATACTGTAAATATGACTGACTATGTAGTAATTGCACAAATAGAAGATAAAACTGTTTTTAAAATTGTATTGTGAACTACAGACATGTAATTCATTAACTGAGCACTATTAGCTAGGCACAAAGAAAATGCATTCAGTATTTGATGCATTTCAAGACTATTTAATATACTAAAGTCATTCAGGAACTGGGAGAGTATTCGACATGTGAAAAATTTGACTCATATTTATTCTGAAAATCCTCGGAGAATTTTGCTGAAAATGTAGAACACGTTAAAAATAATCCTGTTGTTCAAACCTAAAGTTCTCCCTGCCGCCACCACCAAACACGATGTAGTCTTTACACCTCTTTTTTTCCCTTTCATATCAAATAATAATGCTTTATCATTAAGTTTACAAAAATGACCAAAACAGTGATATTTTTAATCATGTCTGGATCTTGTGTTTCTTGTCTCAGTAATAAATATGTTTGCTTAGGAAAATGCACCTCTAGGTTGTACTTTTCCTCATCCATTTCAAAGTTGCTGCAATTGAGAGTGTGTAAATGGAGTGTGACATGCTAATAGAATGTCTTCATTACAGTGTAGAAACAAATTTATCTATCTATCTATTTATTTATTTGTTTGTTTGTTTGTTTGTTTGTTTGTTTATTTATTTATTTTTAGATTGAAACTTTCATTTCCACAAAATTTTGAGTTCCAATTTTTCTCCTCATCTCTCCCCTCCCTTCACCCAATAACATGTTTCATTCTGATTACCCCTTCCATCAGTGTACCCTCCCTTCTATCACACCCCTCCCTTCGCTTATCCCCATCATCTCTTTTCTTGTAAGGCAAGATAGATTCCTATACCCCATTACCTGTTTTTCTTATTTACCACTTATATGCAATAGCAAATCTCAACATTCATTTCTAATATTTTGAATTTCAACTTCTCTCCCTTCCTCCCTCCCCACCTATCCCCACTGAGAAGGCAAGCAATTCAATACAGGCTATATATGTGTCGTTTTAAAAAAAGACTTTCATAATAGTAATGTTGTGTATGACTAACTATATTTCTCTCCAACCTACCCTGTCCCCCCTTTCTTCTATTTTCTCATTTGACTTTGTGCCTTTCCAAAGTGTTTACATCTAGTTGCTTCTTTCTTCCATTTGTCCTCCCTTCTATCATCCTCCTCACCCCACTTTTCCCATTCTCCCCTATTTTCCTATAGTGTAAGATAGATTTTCAAACCAAATTTAGTGAGCATGTTATTCCTTCCTGAAGCCATATGTGAAGAGAGTAAGCTTCATTTTTCGCTTCTCACTTCCTCCCTTTTCACCTTCATTGAAAGAGATATTTATCTCTTTTATGCATGATAATTTGCCCCATTCCACTTCTCCCTTTCTCCTCCCAACATATTCCTCTCCCATCTATTAATTTTATTTTTATAGATATCATTGCTTCTGAATGAAGTCAACCTGTGCACTCTCTCTCTCTCTCTCTCTCTCTCTCTCTCTCTCTCTCTCTCTCTCTCTGTCTCTCTCTCTCTCTCTCTCTCTCTCTCTCTCTCTCTCTCTCTCTCTCTCTCTCTCTCTCTCTGTATAATCCATTGATCTAATAAAATACTGAGAAAAGTCTCAAGATTTACAAATATTGTCTTCCATGTAAACAATTTACTATTAGAAAATCTTTTATGATTTCTCTTTCCTATTTACCTTTTTATACTTCTCTTGATTCTTGTGTTTGAAAGTCAAATTTTCTTTTCAGTTCTGGTCTTTTCGTCAAGAATGTTTGAAAATCCTCCATATCATTGAATGTCCATTTTTTACCTTGAAGTATTATACTCAGTTTTTCTGGGTAGGTGAATCTTGGTTTAATCCCAGTTCATTTGACTTCTGGAATATCGTATTTCAAGTCTGTTGATCTCTTAATGTAGAAGATGCTAGATCTTTTCTTATCCTGATTGTATTTTCACAATACTCTAATTATTTCTTTCCAGTGTGTTGCAATATTTTCTCGTTGACCTGGGAATTCTGAAATTTGGCCACAGTATTCCTTGGAGTTTTTCTTTTCTGTCTCTTTCAGGAGGTGATCGATGGATTCTTTAATTTTTTATTTTGCCTTCAGTTTCGAAAATATCGTACAAGTTTCCTCAATAATTTCATGCAAGCTAATGTCTATGCTATTCTGTTATCATGGGTTTCAAGTAGTCACATAATTTTAAATTGTTTCTCATAGATCTACTTTACAGGTCAATTCTTTTTCCTATGAGATATTTCACATAATCTTCTATTTGTTTCATTCTTTTGGTTTTGTTTTGTAACTTCTTGGTTTGTCATATAGTCATTTACTTCCCTCAGCTCCACTCTCACTTTGGAAGAACTATTTTCTTCAGTGAGTTTTTCAACCTCTTTTTCCATTTGGCTGATTCTGCTTTTAAAATTCTTCTTCTCCTCATTGGCTTTTGAACCTCTTTTTCCAACTGAGTTACCCTGTTTTTCAAGGTCTTATTTTCTTCATCACTTTTTGCATCTCCTTTAGCAACCTGTTGACTCGTTTCTCAAGTTCTATGGTCTGAACCCATTGCATATTCATTTTGGAGGTACTGGATTCAGAAGCTTTGACGTCTTCTGACAGTACGCATTGTTCCTTCTCATCTGAAAGGTTGGAAGGAAATACCTGTTCATCATGAAAGTAACCTTGTATGGTCCTATATTTTTTCCTTTTTTGAGCATTTTCCCAGACAGTTACTTGACTTCTGAATCCTTGGTCAACAGGAGGGTCGTAGTGCTCCTCATTACCCCAGGACTGTGCTCAGGGCGGAGGTTCAGATCAGTTGTTTAATTCTCCAAAGAGCTTTAGATATGGGCAGTGCCACGACTCACAGATGAGATTTAGATCAGCTGCTCACTTTCCCCAGGGGCTTTAAGCTGAGCTGTTCCCACAGTGGAAGCTGCAGCCCTACCTGGCCTCTGCCATGCAATGCTGCTGCTCTGCTGCTTGGGGCCGGTAATAGAGGGGACTCTGCTCCCCTCTCACCCAGCTGGGAAAGTCCTCTCACTGAACTTTGAAACTTTCTTTGATGCTTTTGGGTTGAGAGATCTGAGACCTTCCCTGCTGGTGACCCTGCCCTGGAGGCCCATTCCGATCCTGTTGCTCCTGGTTCCTCATGGCCAGGGCTGGACTCTGCTCCACTCAGCATCTCATGGGATAAACATTTCCTGTCAGCCTTCCAGGCTACCATTGCCTGGAAATCTCTTTTGTTCTTTTTGTGACTTTTGCTCCTCTAGAATTTGTTGAGAGTAATTTTTCACAGGTATTTTATGGGCTGTGGGGGAAGAGCTATACTATGTGCATCTTTCTATTCTGTCATCTTGGCTCTACCCCTCAATAAATTTAAATTTTAAAGGTAATTATAACTGGAAAATGGACATTACTTAATGGTAACTCTCACTAATGCATGAATATTAATTTCTTTTTCCATGGTTGACTGTGTTGGAATTCTTTCAGTCACTATTCTGAATGTCTAAAAGTTCCAAAACTACCTGCCAATTTCTGCTGCTCTTATAGTAGAATCCTTCTATTATTCCTTTACCAAAAAAACTGATTTTTTCTATAATAAGCTCCCTCATCTTCTCTACACCGTATCTAAAAATCCTCTACATCTTTTCCTGTCTATTAACTTTGTAACTATTCTGAAAATTGTAAACCTTCAACTAGTATAAGTTTTAGCCTTTTGTTTTCATTTATATTGCTTTCTTTATCATCTGTCATAACCTTCTACTGTCTCATAACAATTCCAATCACTAGATAGGAATGCAATGAATCTTAATTGTCCAAGGCAGAGCCAAAATGACTGAGTAAAGTCAGGGACTTACATTAACTCTCCCCCAAACCTCTCCAAATATGTTTAAATAATGACTTTAAACAAATTCTAAAATATCGCAACCCACAAAAAGTTGGAGTGCAAGAATTTTCTGGCCCAACATGACTTGGAAAATCAGCAGGAAATGTATGTTGCAAGCAAGGTGACAGTGAAGAAGAATCAGAGATCACACTATCACAGATATGGACACAGCAAACCAGGACCAAACCTCTGAATGACTGAATTATTGGTAGCAGTAGCAGTTTCCAGACATATCATCCCACATATACTAAGGGAATTGAAGAACAGCCCAGAACGAGATTACTAGGGATTCCTTTGCTGGGGTCAACTGCAGAACTCTGTTAAATTGCCTATACTTGGATTTGGATTACAGTCCTAGGTTTTAGTCTTTAGGAAAGAAGGAGCACTAGGACAGCAGAGCTTGTGAATGGAGGGGAGCAAGGGCTCATGACTCTAGGTTTGAAAAAAATGCTCACAAACCATACAGGTTAGAAGTAAACACACCTCTCTCTAGACAATAACAACTTGGAAAAAAATTACATGTCCCCAGAATTAATGCTGAAAGAGCTGCATAAAATAAATCTCCAGCTTGGGACAGTGCTCCTTTCACTCAGGAAGCAGATTTCCACGTTAGTATAGGCTTAAAAATTAAGAAGTAGGCTGATGAATGAGAGAAAAAAAAAATCTGACAGAGAAACTTACTACAACTACATGCAAAGCCCTGAAGAAAACAATATGAATTGTTCTCAGGCTAACGAAGGGATTAGAAAAGGATTTTAAAAATTAAGTAAAAAAAATAGAAGTAAATTGGGAAGATAAATGAAAGCTATGCAAGAAAATCAGGAAAAATCAACAGCCTTTTAAAAGAGTACATAATACTGAAGGAAATAATATATTAAAAATAGACTAGGCAAAATGATAAAAGAAGCACAAAAATCCAAAGAAGGAAAGAATGCCTTTAAAAGCATAATTTTCCAAAGAAGGGGAAATATATACAAAAATTCACTGAAGAGAAGAAATGTTTTAAAAGTAAAATTGTCCCAATGGAAAAGGCAGTACAACAGCCGACTGAAGTAAATAATTCCTTAAACTTAGAATTGGCAGGTGGAAACTATGAGATATCAAATGGAATTGGCAGATATCAAGAAACACTCAAAATTAAAAGGAAAAACAATAGAAGACAATGTGAAATATTTCACTAGTCAAACAAGTGACTTGGAAAATTGATCCAGGAGAAATAATTTAAGAATTATTGAACTCTCTAAAAGCCATGACAAAAACAAAAAAGAAAGAAAAAAGAGAAGAGGATAGATGACATCATTCAACAAATTATCAAGGTAAACTGCCCTGATATCGTAGAACCAGAGCGTAAAGCAGTCATTGGAATAATTCACCAATCCCTTCCTGAAAGAGATGTGAAGAAGGAAACTTTTAGGAATATTATGGCCACATTCCACACCCTCCATATTAAGGAGAAACAATTGCAAAGAGCCCAAAAGTTACAAATCAAATATTCTGGAACCACTGTCAGGATAACACAAAATTTAGAAGTTTCTATATTAAAGGATCAGAGAGCTTGGAATATATTGTGGACAGCAAAAGTGCTAGGATTGCAAACAAGAATCATTCACCCTGTAAAACCGAGTATAAAACTTCAAGAAAAAAAAAAATATATATATATATATATATATATATATATATATATATATATATATATATATATATATATATATATACCTTCAGTGAGACAGAGGACTTCCAGACATTCATGAAGAAAAGATCAGAGCTGAATAGAAAATGTGACTTTCAAATACGAAATATATGAGAAGCATAAAAAAATAAACAATAAAGAGAAATCATAAGAGATTCAGTAAGGTGTAAACCATTTATATTCCCAACTAGGAAAATGAAATAACTTTTAAAAATGTTGTCATTAACATGGCAGTTAGAAGAAGTATTCATAGACAAAAATAACAGAGATTTGAGTTAAATATGATTATATGATTTTCGAAAAAATAAAGTTAAGGAAAGAGAAAGAACATTGTCCTAGGTAAATGGAAAAGGGAGAAGTAGAATGGAATAAATTATCTGACATAAAAGAGAACTGAAAGAGATTTATAATGGAGGTTAAAATGGAGGCATAAATGTCGGGAGCATGTATACCTTACTTTCATTGGCGTTGACTCATAGAGGGAATCGCATACAACTCAGTTGAATATAAATATCTATTTTACCCTACACAAAAGTAGGAAGGGAAGGGGAATAAAGGAAAGGCAGTGGAGCTGATGGCAGGGAAGATAAAAATCACAACTAAAATAATTTTGAGAATGGACAGGGTAAAAGGACAGAGTACAATAAATAGGGGGAAAATAGGATAGAGCCAAATACAATTGGTAAACATTACTGTGAAAAAAAAGTTTTTACAAGTGAGTTTCTCTGATAACGACTTCATTTCTCGAACATATAGAAAATTGAGTCAAATTTATTGAAATAAAAGCCATTCTTCAATTGATAAATGGTCAAAGATAGATAAGAACAGGAAGTTTTAGAACGAAGCAAGCAAAGATAATTATAGTCCTATAAAATGCTCTAAAGCACTACTAATTAGAGAAATCCAAATTAAAACAATTTTAAGCTACTACCTCATACCTGTCAGAATTACTAATATGAAAAAAATGAAAAATGACAAATGTTGGAAGGGATGTGGGAAAATTAAAGCACTGATATGCTCTTGATGAAGTTATACACCAATTTAACCATTGTGGAGAAAAATTAGGAGCTATACACAAAGGGCTATAAAGTAATGCATACCTTTTAACCAAGTGGTACCATCACTTGGTCTATTTCTCAAAGAGATAAAAACCACAAAGAGAAAGACCTGTCTGTACAAAAGTATTTAAAGCTTCTCGTGTAGGAGTGGCAAAGGATAAGAAATTAAGGGAACATCCATCAATTATGGAATGGTTGAATAAGGTGTTGTAAAAAAATTATGATAGATATTATTTTGCTTTAAGCAATTATAAGCAGGTGGATTTCAGAAAAAAGTAGAAAAATTTAAGGGAACTGATGCTGAATGAATTGAGAAGACTCAAGAGAACATTATACATAGTAACAGCAACATTTCGTGATGATTGATCAACTGATAGACCTAGCAGTTCTCAAAAATAATATCATCCAAGACAATCCCAAATGATTTATGATAGAAAATGGCAGCAACATCAAAAGAAAGAACTACAGAGTCTGAATGCAAATTGAAACATACTATTTTCATTTCTTTTGTTGTTTTATTTCTCTATGTTTTCTTTTATTGCAATTCTTGTTTCACGTAATGGCCAATGTGGAAATGTATTTAATGTGATTGTGCAGTTAGAAAAAAAAGAAAAATATAAGAATGAGTAAGATGCAGAAGAAAAACATTTATTCACATACTAGAAAGGTAAATCCCAAAACGAGAAAGCCAAATCCATCATAGTGACCAAGATATGAATACACATTAAAATTGTAAGGGACAACTTCATTCTTAAGTCTCCCTTCTACCCTCCTCCTTGCTAGGGTCTTCCCACAAACACTCATAGCCCTAGCTTTCTGACTGCCTGCGTCCTCTCTCTTTTGCTCTATCTGCTCTCACCAACTTCCTCCCAGCTCTGCTGTACCTTCCCGGTTCTACCCGCTCAGCAAGCACCTCCCACCACATGGAACTTATATTTTCATTTGATATAAGCAGGTCATGTGAGCCTATTAGTGGGTGGGAAAGATCTTCAAATTAAGCAAAAATACATCAACAAGACATCTCTTGATCTGTAATCTCTTGTGAGCAACAAAAATTGATCTTTGTGCCCTGGAACTTTGAGAAGGGTCTCCTCTCCATTGTATCCACAAGTTTTTCTGTATTAATGCTTGCCCCTACCCTGGGGCTGGTACTCAGAATCGATACCTGAATCTTAGCACAGAGTTCTGCCTCAGTGCTAGGAAAGAGACCCCTACAATATCCTCCTGACCAATTGTTTGACCTCCTACTGTCTGTGGCCTGAGAGCTCTGGAAGTAGCTGCTTCCACTGTCAATTAATAAACATCAAGGGATATCAACAGTTTCCAGAAGAAAAAAATCAAAGCTATCTATTGTCATACATAAAAAAAATATTCTGCATCACTATAGGTTAGAGATATATAAATTATAATAACATTGAAATACCACCTCATACACATCAAGCAAGTTGATATGATAGAAAAGGAAAAGATAATTGGTAGAAGGAATGTGGGGAAAAAATATGGACATTAATATACTGTTGGAGTTGTGAACTGATCCATCCATTCTGGAGAGTACTTTGCAACTATGGCAGAAGTGTTATAAAACTGTATACTCTTCAATCTAGTATTTTCACTCCTAGGTCTCTATCCCAAAGAGATCAAAGGAAAATGAAGGAAAATAAGGATTTATAGGTTAAAAAATATTTATAGCCTTTCTTTTTGTGGTTGAAAATAATGAGAAATTGAAGGCATGTGTATCAATTTGGGAGCAAATCAACCAGTTGAGTTATATGATTGTGACAAAATAATATTGTGTTATGAGATGATGAGCTCTTTTATTTCAGAACAACCTACAAAGACATATAAACTGAAACAAAATATGAGGAGAATGAAGAGAATGTTGTACACAGTAATAATAGAGTTATACGATGATTAACAATGAATGTCTTAGTTTTTCTCAGCAATGCGATGAACAAGATCACTCCAAGCACTTACCAGAAAAATGCTGTTGTTCTCCAGAAACAATAAAGAATTGATAGAGTCAATACAAATTGAAATATTTTTTTCTTTTAATTTCTTTTTTTATTATTTCTTTGTTTCCTTTCAACATGAATAATATGGAAATACACTTTGGATGACCTCAGATGTATAGTCTATACAAAATTGCTTTCCTTCTTAAGAATAAGTCATGGGAAGGAGAAAATTTGCAACTCAACATATTAAAAAACCTAATCTTAAAAAAAGTGGTTACATTTGATTGAGAAAACATAAAATGAAAAGAAAAAGAAATAATCATGTCAAGTATGGCAAATAATAACTTCAGTTTCTATTAGGTAAAACAGAGGTACTTATTTTAAGATAAATAGTTTTGTGGATATACTAATTATCAGATAAGGAAAATAAGAAGTATGTTACCAGATAAATATTATTAACAATATTAATAACAATAATATGTTTAATTGTTAATATATTTTTTCATGTGAATACATGCATTTAAATATTACAGCAATAAAGGCATGGGGTTTCTTTTCATAAAAACATCATAATCCAGAAATGACTGTGGAAAAATCAACTTGGTTGGACTTGGCATTTTAATACACTTATGAAGTGCTACAAATATTATAAAGTGAAGAGTGAGACAGGAACTGTTGGGGGCTCACGGTCCCCGATCGACCCTCCCAGTGAGTAGTAACCCCTCACTCTGCTTCACGCAGCTTCAGATGTCTCTGGACCCGTCCCCAGGGATCGGAGTTTGGGCGGAAACCAAGCACGAGCCAGGGTGGTAGAGCAAAGCGGGTATTTATTCAGCAGTTCACATCAGTCCAGTCCCCCGAACCCTTTGGGGCGTTGCCTTATATTCCTTATCCCTTCCGGGTTTTTGCTGTCCGACTCCTGATTGGGGAGCTCAGCCCGCTGTCGCCCCAGCCCCCTCCCCTTGGCTGGTCGCGCCCTGTGGGGATAGGGCAGGGGTCTCTCTGGACCTTCCCTTCCCAGTCAGGCCATCTGCTTGGTCCTATCACAGGCAGCCAAGTGTGTTTTACTCCACCGGGGCCTCCTCAGTACCTCCCCGAGGGCGGTACCGTGCCTTGTACACTAGCCTTCCTTGAGCCCTTGGTCCGGAAGTCACGGGTGAGACGCGTGACTGCCGGGGGGGGGTGGGGGGGGTGGTGGTGGTGGTATAGACTCCCGGCCGTTACCTCTCCGCTCAGGAGGTCCGGGGACGGCCCCTGACAAGGAACCTCATCAGGCAGAAAACCATACCCTCCCCTCTCCTCTGTTTCCCATATTGATCATTTATAGATATCAATTTGAGAATAACCCGTACAACAATAATAGCTTTTATCTCCTTCTTGTTGTTTCTCTGTAGATATAGTTCATATTTTCTAAAGCAGATTAAGGGATTGACAAAATATGAAATCATGGGGAGTCACCTAAATCTTTAGTTATCCAGGGAAAATGCTGAACAGACTTCTTATTGTTCAGCACCAGAGGAAAAAAAAAAAAGGACAATTGCTTCCGAATTTTAAGGAAAAATATCATCCTGAAAATTGATTTATGATTTTAGAGGCTAAATATTGAGAGGAAAATATTGAATTTAAAGTGATGTAAGATATGCACAATCAGTTATTTCTAACAGGCTGAGTTTGCACATTTCATTTGGGAAAATTGATAGAAGCTCTCATTAATTCTGAATGAACAATGTTAGCAGGATGTTTAAAAATAAAACCTGCTTCCCTACTTAACATGGTATCATTAGCTGGTATCTATTAAGAACTATTAGTGGTACAGCTGTGAGTAATCCTACTGTAGACACTATCTTTTCACCTCAAGATATATTTTGATCCAAATGTAGTTTATAACCTAAGTGCTAAACAACATTTTTATTGCAACACAAATCTCAGCAAATAGTTTAATCTCAAGCAGACTGCTAAGTAATTAAGAAAATAATGCTGTGATGATTCTGCTCTTGTTAAAAGGAAATACTTTAAGTAATTTGGCTAATCACAACATTGGTATATGAGCAAATGTAACATCAGTTGGCATATTTTGCCAAGTGGAAAATTTTGCACAAGAAAGATATTTTGGATTAATTTTTTGGGAGACACTTTTGTGGAGAAGAGGTAAAGCAGAATGAGAAATTGTTACTTCCTCTTAGGAACAAACTTCCACTCAATTCCCTGCCTACTGCGTCATGATGTATTGGAGATGATCCAGGCTTATCAGAGGCCAAGCCAGCAGGATTAAAGTTTGGCAGGATTATCAATTGAGAAGTATATATTATTGTTGGTCCAGTAAAAGACTGCATAGCTGTCACATGAAAAACAAGCTAGCTAAATTCCAAGATGATCAGGAAAAGAAACTCCATCAGTTAGCAAACACTTATTAAGCACCTCCTCTGAGCCAACCATATTACTAATTTCTGGGGGAAAAAAAGAGACAAAAACCAGTCCTTGCACTCAAAGAGTTCAAAATTCAATAGGGGAAACAACAAGCAAATATGTATGTACATATAAACCATATGAAAGATAAATAAGAAATAGGAGAGGAAATGCTGTGAAATTAAGAAGAATTTGGAAAGTGTTCCCACAGAAGATGAAATTTCATTTGGATCATAAAGGAACAAGGAAATTCATTAGTTTGAGATGAGGAAGGATAGAATTAAAAGTATTCTGGTTATATAGACAGTCATGACATTCACTTACAATCTCTCACAATGGAAGGAGTAGCTCCAATGATGAAACTACAGATCCTTGAAATTCTAAAGCAAAATAAAAAATATATATTTTTATTCTGAACCCTAAGAAAAAGGGAAATATGATACCAAAAGTCAATTTTAATTTTAAAAAAATTATTTGATGAATATGTTCATAGCTGTCATATGGTAGTCATTAGCAAGCTTGGATTTTACTCATGGAATTATAAAATAAAAGGTTGCTATTTTAAAGGACATTAGAGTATTTTCCATTCACTAGGAACTAAAAATAAAATGTGTTGCATTTCCATAGTTTGCTTTTCTGTAATTGTGTCCATAAAAGAAAAAAATTAGGTTTTCTAGGACCCTTAGACACACACACACACACACACACACACACACACACACACACACCTCCTTATTCTAAAAGAAATTACCAACTCATGCTTATATGGGCAAATAACACCATTAAATATATTGTCTTTGTTTTCTTTTTTTTTTTTTTTACAATTAGTCCTCTATTACTGGACAATAAAAACATGGAGAATAGAATAATGATAATCTATTAAAGGAACAAAAATGACAGAGATATGCAAAACGAAAAATACCGGTTATGAAAACAATAGAATTGGAAAATATAGAATACATACATGTATGCAATATCATAGATAGATAAATAGATAGATAGATAGATTGATTGATTGATTGATAGTTGCAATTCAGAAACTTTTTTTTGTCCTGTAGGAATCATCTTAACTTTTTATCTTTATTTACTCATTCACATAATCATCTATTCATTCATTTATTTATCTGCATATTTATGTGTCTGTTGGTATGTTTATTTTAAGCAGAACATGTAGTGGGTCTGGAGTAAATAATGGGCCCAAAGTGAAGACGATTTGAGTTCAAATTTCATATCAAACACTTAATAGATCTTCTTTTTTCAATTGCCTTACAGTTATATTCAAGTTACATTAGGGCAATAATAGTATCTATCTACCAGGATTGTGTGGATCTAATGAGATAATTTTTGTAAAGCACTTAGCAGAGTGCCTAGCACAGAGTATGGACTTAATAAAATGTTTTCTTCTTTTTGTTGTTATTGATTATTTTATAGGTCTGTGTTTTCATTCATTTTGGAAACTCCCAGTAAGGAAACAACTTTCACCAAGATAAATTATCAATTCATTAGTAACTTAAACTGTTCAATCTTTGAGTATTAATGGATCATTGAGAGGTTTATTGAATATATGGAAACAGGACTTGAACCCAGTTCTTTCTTATTGGAAGTACAGTTCTCAATCTGTTCTGCCAGGTTGACTTATCTTTTCTGAATTCTAGAGAAAATTTGCATTTTGGAACCTCGTGATAATAACTATGAAAGTTAAATATCTTCCTCACCCATTAAGGGAAATTTGATGGGGGAGGCCCAGACATTTGTTCATTATCTCAAGGGCTGAGATGCCCTATGGCTCTGGAAAGTGTATAAATACTCTGCAGTGAAGTTTTACTTTGGTACTTACTCATGGGAAGTGTTTGTTTGTCCAGGTAAGACTCTGAGAAGCTTCTAAGGAGCCTCTTGTCTTTGCAAACTCAGATGTTGGTGCTTATCTTTCTGCTAAGTATGTATGTATGCAATGGTCAGAGAGATGAATCTGTCTGTTGATCTGTGATACATGTATTCCTTTTCATAAAACAGTTGAAGTCCCTGTCAGTTGATTTATATTTCTTTGTATTTTTTCTGCAGATCAGGAGACTTTTCCCCCTGAACTAAGTGAATGATATATGTGCTTGAATAAAGTGCATTGTTGACCCCAAAAAGGTAGTTTTCCTTTTAGAAAAGCAGATCTAAGAACCTATACTGCAGGCCCTTCTGGATGTGTGTGTGTGTGTGTGTGTGTGTTTCTACACACCTTGATTGAGTCCTGCTTCTATGAATGCAGACATTATTCTACTAAGGAAAATAAAACTACTTCATGTCATTTTGTTTTAATGATATTTAACAAATATTATTCTCCCCAAATCTTCTATACATGATCTACACAGCATCTTGTACTGATAATGTTAATTTTCCAATTATACCAATGTATTCCTGCTACCTATCTCTTTTTGCTCATCCTTGTTACTGGACACTTACTTTTGTTTTTTTTTCTCTTCATTTTTGGAAATGTCTTTTGCTCTGGATGTCAAGAAATATATCTATTAATAACCTGTGTTTTTCATTGCCCTTTTAGTTATTTCTAATTTTTCAAAAATAAATTTGAGATAATAGTGGTCCTGGTTTCAAAACCATATAACATAATTAGTGACTACAAATTGAAATTTTGGGCCAGAAAGGAGCCATGGGAATTGTCTTTCCAAAAGAATATAGGCTATTTTTATTTTATTCAATTCTGAGAACAGATAATTTTTTTAAACCTTGGCAACTGTTTATCATTTGGAAGATATACATCATCATGGATTATGGGCTGTCACTTGTATGAATGCAAAATGAATGCTTGCCAAAAGGACTATTTTATGAAGAACTCAAATGGGGCAAGCAATCACATGTTGGTCAGAATAACCTGTACAAGGACACTCTCAAGGTCTTTCTCAAGAACTTTGGGTCTGATTGTGGCACATGGGAGACACTGGCACAGGACCACTCAGACAGATGTGTCCACATCAGAAACAGTGCTGTGCTCTATGAGCAAAGTAGAATTTATACACCTCAAAGTAAATGTAGGATGTGAAAATTTTCAGTGTTCACCACAAATATTCATAGAGACTATCTGTGCCCAGTCTGTGGTAAAGCATTCTGAGCTCATATTGTTCTGATCAGCCACAGTCAGACACACTGAAACTTGAGGTTATCATGGTGGTGTCATTTTGGTCTTCCTTGAGAACAAAGGACAACAACCAAACAAGCTAAAGTTACATGGTTATATATTCTGCACCAATGACTTCACTTATCATCTTTATTCAAATTATTTCAAATTCTCCACACTTACCACTAATTTTTCCACTTTGTAGTTCTGTCCCATATAAAAAACTTTCAGGCATGTCCTAGATATTGCATTAACACCTCAAAATCAATAAATCCAAAAGGGAATGTATGCTTTTCAATGTTTTCCTTTCATTCTTCTACTCCATCTTAATTGCCTCTTTCTGAGAACATCAACACCCTATCAGTGAAGATCATAGCCTAGGAATCATTTTTCACTCTTCCTACTGCCTTAAATTCCCCCCTCAGAAGCAAAAATTTGCCCACTTATTGATTCTAATTCACAATAATGTCTCATAGTCAATATTGTAGTTCATGTTCTTACTATTTTAAAGATTGATTATTGCAATACTCTTCTAATTAGTTACCTTGCTTCCATTCTCCCATTTCTCATATTAATTTTTCTCATAGATGCACCTCTCCACAAAAATGTCTTCATAACCCTAAGATTTTATTACATCCTTCCTCTGTCAAAAGATCTCCAACAGCTCACTAACATCATAAAATGATGAAATGAAAACTCCATTGCTTGGTATTTGGGACCATTCATATTTCACTCCATACTCCATTTCCAGCATTACTTCAGCTGACAGTCTATCTACTGTCACATATATATATCTGCAATCTTTATGTTTGTGCATCAAGCAAACTTGAATTCACTGATTTATTTGCATGTTATATCACTGTATAGGATAAAATATTCTATACAATATAACAAGCAAAGAAAGCAAAAAGTATTTATTAACTATCTACTTTTTACCAGGAATGATGGTTACATTAAAACAAATATTTCCTAACAGTGTTTTGATGGAAACAGTATCTTTTCAAATGTAAAACATCACTTCAGGTGAAGTATGATTGTTACTTATCATGGTCTAAGTCTCAAGTACCTGTCTGGTAAGTGCTTGCCATGAATTGATTCTGAAACTAATCTTTCCCCTGAAGTGCTCTTTCTTCTAGACTGACCACTGCTGTCGACCTCTTTATAAATCACAATTCTTACATCCGTAAGTCTTCTTTACCTTTCCAAGTACATGCAAATGATTTCACTTTGTCTTTCCTAAATTTTTCTACAAAAGCTCTATGCAGTTGTTCCTTTGGAATTTACATCAATTCCATTACACTGCCAAATGAGTAAAGTCTCTGGTTGAAAACATGGTATGCAATTGAAAGAAATCACTTACTCAAATTATCACTCATAAAAGAGAAAAGAAAAATCTTTTTCAATGGAGGAGAAAAGGGAGGAGGTTAGAGGAAAAAAATGAAGCTTACTTCCTTCACATATGGCTTAATGAGGGCATAACATGCTCACTAAATTTGGTAAGAAAATCTCTCTTACACTACAGGAAAGTAGGAGTGAAGGGGACAAGTGGGTGGGGGGATGATATAAGGTAGAGAAGAGGTTGATCTAGAGTGTAAAACGCTACAGAGAGTTAGAGAGGAATAAACATGAACAAAAAATCATTGCTTTTGCCAATTAGTTGATCATCTTTAGCTCTGAAGAGAAAATTTCTTTTATTGTGTGTAGAATGCTAGATTGTAAGGGATAATGGGGAGCCACAAAAGGTAAAGTGAAGACAAATTCTGTGACTTTTCCAATTAGTTTAACAAAAACGGGGTAAAGAAATATCAGCTGAGGACAGAAAGATCAAGTGCATTGCTTTTTTTTTTCTTTTAGCATTATTTTAGTATGAAGGAAACATGCTTATGTTCATAGGGAAGGAGGCAAAACATGGGAATGGAGCGATAGAATTGAGATGGCTAAAAGGAAATTTGTTGTAAGAGGAGACAGGATAGAATGAGATTGCTTGAGTATGTAGAAGGCATTCTCTTGGTAAGCAGTAAGGCTACATAATCACATGAGGTGGGAGCACATGTGGATATAGTAAAGAGGACATTTGAGTGATATGAGATGAAAAAGAGGAAGTGAGATGAAGGAACTAATGTCTAATAGCTTCCACTTTTTTTCAGTAAAATATGAAGTAAGTTTTCAAGTGAGGAAAGGAGGAAAAACAATAAGGGATTTGATTTGGGATTAAAAAAAGGTTTGAATTATTTCCTATGGAAAGTTGAGTTGTGAGTCAATGATGTAAGTGCAGTTGGATTGTTTAGCATCAGTGAGGTTCCAATTGAGTTTTCATAATACAAATTTGTTGTGGAATCAGTCATAATACTTTCCTGATTTTCTCCAAATTTGCCTTCCAGCAAATGTATAGGAACGAAGGAAATAGATAATGCTGAAGTGATACAATGCTAAGGCTTGACAAGGCATAATCAGATAAATCTATTGATTAACTAAATAATAGTGGAGTTAAGGAGGTAAATAGAGTTTTAGAGATGTTAAAGATGGTAGAACTTGGGAGAAAAATAATGGGCATAGAAATAAACATACTTTTTCTAAGTGGTTCATGGTACTTATTCAAAAATTGATCATATATTAGGACACACAAGCCTCAGAATCCCTTGTAGGAAGACAGAAAAATGAAATGCATCCTTTGTAGATCATGTGCAATAAAACTAATATGTAATAAATGTCCATGTAATGATAGACAAGAATAATTGGAAACTAGATAATCTAATCCTAAAGAATGAGTTGGTCAAATAACAGATCATAGAAAGAAGTAATAACTTCATCAAAGATCAAGACACTAGTGTGACAACACACCAATCTAAAGGGGTAAGACCAAAGCACTTCTTCGGGGAAATCTAATATCCCTACGTACATGAATAAAATACAGAAAATGGAGATCAAGCAATAGGAAGACAATTAAAAAACCTAAAAATGGAAGAATTTAAAAATCCCCAATTATATACCAAATTAAAAAATTCTGAAACTCGAAGAAATTCAATTCATTTTCAATAAAAATTAAAATTACCAAAAAAGGAGCCAATAAATAAAACTAAGATTTGATTTTATGAAAAAACAATAAATATATAAATCTTTTGTTGATTTGATTTTTTAAAAAAGAAGAAATCTAATTTACCAGTATCAAAAATTAAAAGGATGAATACACCACCAATGAAGAGGAACTTAAAACAATGATGAGAAGTTATTTCGTCCAAGTTTATGCCAATAAAACTGAAAAGCTAAATGAAAGGAGTTAATTTTTACAAAAATTAATACTTTTCCCACACTAACAGAAGATGAAAATAATTATTTACTTAGCCCCTTTTCAGAAAAAAAAAATTGTACAAGCTATCAATGAACTCCCTAAAAAAAATGTCCAGGGCCTAATAGATTTTCAATTGGATTCTACCAAGCAGTGAAAGAACAATGATTTTCAATACTGTAAAAATGGTTTAGAAAAACAATTGAAGAAGGAGTCCTCAAAAATTGTTTTTATAGTACAAATATGGTTTTGATACTTAAACCTGGAAGAAGCAAAACAGAGAAAGACAACTATAGTACAATTTCTTCAATGAAGATTTATGGCAATTTTTAAAATAAAATATTAGTAAAGAGATTATAACACCTCATCACAAGGATTATGCATTATGAATGGGTGAGATTTATTCCGGGAATATAGGACTTATTCATCATTAGCAAAACTGTAACCATAATTGACAATAACAGTTAGGAAATTAACAGAAATCATATGATTGTCTCAAGAGAGGCAGAAAAAGTTTTTGATGAAATATAAAGTCTGTCTCTAATAAAAACACCAAAGCATGGAAATCAATGGAGTTTTCTTTGAAATAATTAATAGCATATATCTAAAAATATTAGCAATTATGGGTTAAACTAGAAATATTTCCAATGAGATCAGGGTGAAACTAGAATGTCCATTATCATCACTGTTTTTCAATATTATACTAGAAATATTATCTTTAGCAATAAGAGAAGAAAAAGAATTTGAAATAATTACAATAGACAATGAAGAAATAAAGCTATTGTTTTTTTTTACAGATGATGTATTTATGAAATATAGCTATATTAAGGGATCCCTAGAGAATAAACTATAAGAAACCTACTTAATGTAATTAACAATTTTAACAAAGTTTCAGGATATAAAATAAATTCTCATAAATCACAGAACTTCTGTCCACTACTTACAAAAATTGGCAGTAAGAGATAGAAAAGCTGTAGACAATACAGAATTTTTGAAATTTTGTCTACCAAGACAAAGACAAAAACCACATGAAAACAATTAGAAAACCATTTTCACAAACATTCAATCAGATTTAAATAATTGGAGAAATATAAGCTGATATAATGAAGAAAGTTGACTCTAAATTCATTTTTATATTCAGTGTCACACTAATCAGGTCAGCAAAAATATGTATTTTTTTTGCCCCAATGAAAAAATAATTAAATTCATCAGGAAGAATGATCCAGCATATCCAAGGTAATTAATGAAAATAATTTCAAGGAAAGGTGACAGATGTTGTATGTATAAAACTGCATTTTAAACAGTAATCACCAACTACTTGGCACTAAGAAATACAGTAGTGAATCAGTGCTACGTAAATAAGACATAGCACTAATGACCATAGCAATCTGTTCTTTGGGAAACCCAAAGACTCAAGCATCTGGGTTAAGAACTCACTATTTGATTAGAACTGCTGGAAAAACTCAAAAAACAGAATGGCAGAAAGTAGGAATCTTAAACTGTGTACCAAAATTACGTAAAAATGGGCACAGGATTAAGACATAAAGGGTGATATTATAAGGAAATTAGGAAAGCAAATAACAGCATAACTGCCAGATCTGTGGAGAAGGGAAGAAATATTTTTTTATGAGTTTTGGTATCTATTTTCTGCTGTTTGACCAAAGATGCTTTTTAAGCTGTTCTCTTCAGTATTTTGTGTTTCTTTTTACTAAGGTCTTTATATTTTCTTTCATAATTTTCTTGTAAAACTCTTATTTTCCCATTGTTTTCTACTTATTTCATTTGATTTTTAAACTCCATTTTGAGTTCTTCCATGATTTCTTGTTGGGCTTTTATCCAATTCAAATTTTTCTTGTAGACTTTATTAGATTGAGTTGTCATCATTGTCTTCTTAGTTTTTGTATTTTTCTTCCCTGTTACTATGATAACTTTAGTATTTAGGGTTTATTACGAGCTCACTATTTTCAGGCTGTTTCATGACTTTTAGTCTTATGCTAAACTTTGCTCTCTTTTGGAGGGAAAGGAATTGTCGTAATCTTCATTTTTTTTTTGTGTCCTGCCTCGGTCACAACTAGTTTTGTGAGTCTTTCAATTTGATGTTCTTTCAAAATGGTATGATTTAAAGGGAGGTGTACTTACTGCTCTTCTGCTTTGCATTCCAGTCTTTACCCAGGAAGGAGATTTGTTCCTTTATAGCTACAATTTCCGGCTTTTCTGTTGCATCTCAAAGGCTGACCAGGTAACTTGCGTTCCTGCAGCTGAAAGTACTAGTACTCCTTTCTGTCTTGGTTTCTCATAAAGTTATTAGCCTCCATCTGTTCCATTCTAATATTGAAAGAACTGTTTTCTTCAGTGAGCTTTTGAACCTTTTTTTTTCCATTTGGCTAATTCTGATTTTTAAAGCATTCTTCTCCTCATTGGCTTTTTGAACCTCTTTTGCCAAGTTAGTTAGCCTATTTTTAAAGGTGCTATTTTCTTCAGTATTTTTTTGGGTCTCCTTTAGCGAAGTGTTGACCCGTTTTTCATGCTTTTCTTGCATCTCTCTCATTTCTCTTCCTAATTTTTCCTCCACCTCTCTTGCTTCATTTTCAAAGTCCTTTTTGAGCTCTTCCATGGCCTGAGAATATGGAATATTTATTTTGGATATTTGGGATATAGAAATCTTGACTTTTATGTCTTTCCCTGATGATAAACATTGTTCTTTCTCATCTGAAATGATGGGAGAAGATATCTGTTCCCCAAGAAAATAACCATCTATAGTCTTATTTTTTCCCTTTTGGGGTATTTTCCCAACCAGTTACTTGACTTTTGTGTCCTTTGTCAAGAGTAGGGTATACTCTTTGAATCTGTAAGGTCTCAGTTCCTCCAAGGTGGCACAATCAACTGTGCACATTTTCTGGGAGCAGGGAGAGATTTTTGTGCCCATAATCTTAGCAGTGTTTCCTCTCCACAGCCACCTGGCCTCCAGTTCTGCCAGGCCAGGACTGGGGGCTGAGATTGAGAAATGCTGCTTGAGCAGGGTCACCATTTAGTGCGAGATAAAGATCAGCTCCCTCAGGGCCTCTACACAGGGCTGAGGTAATAATCAGCTCCTCAGTGCCCTCAGGGTTTTTATGATCCAACAATTGATTTGGGCTTTGTAGGGGCTGCTGTGGGAACTGCTGTTGCCTACCTGTTGTGCCCTCTGTGATCGCTGCCTGAAGCAGGAGCTGTGGGAAGCCCCTTCTACCTTTCTGGCCAGCTGAAAAAGTCCTGTCACTGACCTTTGGCGCCTGTGGGTTAAGGTACCTTCAGACTGCTGATATTAGGACTGCAGATTCTGCCCTCAAGGGGTGTTTGCAATCTGTGAGCCACCTCCAAGGCTGGGCTGGGCTCTGCACTTTATCCCATGCAACCGAGGTTTCCTGTGGACCTTTCAGGTCACCCTGGCCTGGAAATCTCCTCCCCTCTGTTGTTCTCCACTTTTGCTACTCCAAAATCGCTCTCTATAGGTATTTCATTGGCTGTGTAGGGAGAACCAGCATTTGTGTGCCTTTCTACTCCATCAACTTGGCTCTGTCCCATACTTTTACTTTAGTGGCATTTTATTTTCCCCAAATTCATGAAAAGAAAACTTTCAGCATTCACTTTTATAAGATTTTGAGTTTCAAATTTTTTTCTCTCTCCCTTTTTGCTCACATTCCCCAAAGACAGCAAGCAATCTGATATGTTATAAAAATACAATCATAATAAACTTATTTCTGCATTAATCATATTGTCAAAAAAATCAGAACAAAAGGGAAGATCAAGAGAAAAAAACAGTGACAAAAATGTGGAAATAGTGTGCTTCAATCTGCAATTAGATACCATAGTTCTTTCTTTGAAAGTGGATGGTATTTTTCATCATGAATATACTGGTATTATCACGGATCATTATATTATTGAGAAGAGCTAAATCCATCAAAACTGCTTATCACATAGTGTTGCAGTTACTGTTTACAATGATCTCCTAGCTCTCCTCACTTCACTCAACAGCAGTTGATGCAAGACTATCCAAGTTTTTTTCTGAAATCTGCCTGCACATCTTTTCTGTCATCTATTCCATTATATTCAAATACCAGAACTTGTTCATACATTTCCCATTTGATTTGCATACCCTAAATTTCAAATCTTGTTCCTCTCAAAAAGTTGCTATAAATATTTCAGTATGTGCGTGTCATGTTTTTTTTTTTCATTTTTTTATAATCTCTTTGTGACACAGACCTAGGAGTGACAGTGCTGGAACAAAGTGTATGCACAGTTTTACAATTCCAAATTAGTCCCCAGAGTGGTTTGATGAGATCACAACGCCATCAACAATGCAATAGTGTTCCAATTTTCCCACATCTTCTCCAACACCCATCATGTTCCTTTTATTTCATATTAGGCAATTTGATAGGTATGAGTTGGTACCTCAGAGTTTTTGAATTTGCATTTCTATCATCAGCAGTGTTTAGAGAATTTTTTCATGTGACTATAGATAGCTTAAATTTTTTTTCACCTCAAAACTGCCTGTTTATATCCTTTGAGCATTTATCAATTCATCAATGACTTGTATTCTTATAAATTTGACTCAGTTCTCTATATATTTTAGAAACAAGACCCTTCTCAGAGACAGTGCCTATAAAAATTATTTCCTTGTTTACATTGGCTTTGTTTGTGGCAAACCTTTACAATTCAATGTCATCAAAATTATGCATTTTGCATTTCACAATATTCTCTATCACTCATTTTGTCATAAATTCTTCCTTTATTCAAAAATCTGACCGGTAAACTGTTCCTTACTCTCCTAATTTGCTTAAACTGTCACCCTTTATGTCTAAATCATATACCAATTTTGAACATATTTTGGTAAACAGTATGAGACATTGGTATCTGTCTAGCTTTTGCCATATTGTATTCCAGTTTTCCCAATAGTTTTTGTCAAATAAGAAGTTCTTATCCAAGATATGGTAATGTTTGGGTTAATCAAATAATATATTACTATAGTTGTTTACTATTGTGCCTTTTTTGTGTAGTCTATTTCATTGATTTACCTCTCTGTTTCTTTGAGAGTAACAAGTAGTTTGGTGACTGCTACTTTAAAATACAGTTTTGGATCTTATATGAGTAGCCCACCTTACCCTTTCATTTCATTTAATTAATGCCCTTGTTATTCTGAAAATTTTGTTCCTTGCGGGGTTTTGTTTTATTATTCTTTGTATCTGTAGAAAATAATTTTTTACTAGTTTGATTGGCATAGCACAGAAAAAGAAAATTAATTTAGGAATAATCATCATTTTTATTGTATTAGCTCAGCCTACCCATGAGCAATTTATATTTCTCCAATTATTTAAATCTGACTTTATTTGAACAAAATGATTTGCAACTCTGTTCATATACTTCTAGAATTTGTCTTGGCACTTAGACTCCATGATGACTTGTATTATCTACCATTGTTTTAAATGAAATTTATCTTTCTATCTCTTACTACTAAGTTTTGTTGGTAATACATTGGATTGTCAATGATTTACATGGGATTATTTTGTACCCTGCAACTATACTAAGGTTGTCAATTATTTCAAGAAGTTTTCTAGTTTGTTCTCTAGGATTATCTAATTATACCATGTTGTCATTTGTGATGATTAATTGATTCGTTACCTCATTGCCTATTCTAATTCCTTAAATTACTTTTACTACTCTTACTGCTAAAGTTAACATTTCTAGTACAATATTAAAAGTAGAAGTGTTAATAGCCATCCTTTACCTCTGATCTCTTTTGGAAAAGGTCTAGCTTATTTCCGTTACACATAATGCTTACTAATGATTTTAGATTGATGCTACCTTTCATTTTAAGGAAAACTGCATTTATTCCTATGTTCTGTAGTGTGTTTAATAATAATTCATTCTGGGGTGCAGAGCCAAGTTCGCAGATTAAAAGAAGGGACTGGTTTGAGCTATCATGTAAACTCCTCAAAATACTTAAAAATCACTCTAAATAAATTGTAAAACTAAAAACCCCATAAATGACAGAAGGAAGCAAATCTCCAACCCAAGATAACGTGGAAGATCGACAAGAAGTGTATATCATACCAGACTGTGAGTGGAGAGCAATCTGGCTTTGCCTGTGCTTGTACAGATGTGCTGAAGCTGGACTCAGGAGACTGAATCATTGGCAGTTGTGGTGACTTCTAGTCTTCTTAACTCAGCAAAGACAGTATAGATGATCAGGGAGAAAATTTTGTGGGACTTGGGTGAAAGAAGAGCATTGTCTAGCTTGGGTCCAGCTCCAGTCCCAGGTGAAGGCAGCTGGCAGCAGTAACAGAAGCAGCAGCAGCAATTGCTTCCAGAGCTCTGGGACCACAGATGATGGGAGAATCAAGGGACTGCTACCAAAACCCTGAGGCGTGGGACAGTACACCCACCTCCACACCCACCCACATTGGAAACAGTGCCTACCTGGACAAAGACTTAATATAATAAGCATTTTGTTGGCAATATGAGCAAACAGTGTAAAACAAACTCATACCATAGTTTTATTTTGGTGACAAAGAAGATCAACTCATACAACCAGAAAAAGACAACACACTCAAAGACCCTACATCAAAAACACCCAAGAAAAGTTTGAATTGGCCGCAGGTCATGGAAGAGTTCAAAACGGATTTTGAAATAAAAGTTAAGGAAGTAAAGGAAAAATTGGGAAGATAAATGAGAGTGAGACAAGAAAATCATGAAAATCAAGTCACCATAGGGAGGGAATAACACACTCTCAATTAGGTATGGAAATCTATTTTGCCCTCGAGGAAGACAGGGGGCAAGGGGATAGGAGAGAGAAGATGAAAGAAGGGGCAGTCAGTTGGGAATGGGATAATCAGAAGCAATCACTATTGTATGGAGACAAGTCAAGGGAGAGAATGCAACAGATGAAGGGCAGGACAGGACATATGTGGTTAGTCTTTCACAACATAACTTTTATGGAAGTGTTTTACATGACTACACATGTATGACATATACAGTTGTTTACTTTCTCAATGAGGCAGCATGAGAGAGAATAAGGAACTCATAGCTTTAAAAGTGAATGTTAAGATTTGTTTTTGCATGCAACTGGAAAATAAGATATACAGGCAATTGGGTATAGAAATCTTTTTTGCCCTACAGAAAAATAGAAGGAGGGGGAAGAAAGAAGAGGGATGATAGAAGAGAGAACAGCGTGTGGAAAGAGATGCATGAGATGGATGCAGTTTTGGGGTGGGGAGTGGGAGAGATGGGGAGAAAAATTTGGAATTCAAATTCTTGTGGCAATCAATATTGAAAACTGAAAAATAAATTAATTATATTGTTTTAAAAAAATAGAGTCAGGAGTTTGCTAAAGGATAGCCCAAAATACTGAGGAAAACAGCACGATAAAAATAGACTAACCGAAAGGGCAAAAAGGAAGTCCAAAAAGTTCATGAGGCGAGGAGTTACTTAAAAAAGCAAAATTGACCAAATGGAAAAGGAGGTCCAAAAGGTATTTGAAAAAAAATAATTCCTTAAAAATTAGGATGGAGCAAATGAAAGCTAATGATTTTATGAGACAACCAGAAGTTATGAAATAAAATCAAATGAATAAACAAAACTGAAAATGTGAAATATCTTATTGGAAAAATCATTGACATGGAAAATAGATTCAGGAGAGATAATATAAAGATTACAGAACTACATGAAAGGCATGATTAAATAAAAAAACCCTAGACATCATCTTTCAGGAAATTATGAAAGAAAAACTGTCCTGATATTCTAGATCCAGATGGTAAAATACGAATTGAAAGAATCTGCCAATCATCTCTCCAAAGATATCCCAAAAAATAAAACTCCTAGGAATCATGTAGCCAAATTTCAAAGTTATCAGTTCAATGAGAAAATAATGCAAGCATTCAGAAAGAAATAATTCAAGTATTATGGAAAAACAATCATGGTAACACAAAATCTAACAGTTTCTATATTAGAGGACTTAAGAGCTTGGAAAATGATATTCTGGAGGTTAGAGGAGATAGGAGTAAAAGTAAGAATCACCTACCTATCAAAAGTGACTATAATATTTCAGGGAGAAAACAGTCATTCAGTGAAATAGTGGACTTTCAGGCATTCTTGAGGTAAAGATCAGAACTGAATAGAAAATTTGACTTTCAAATACAAGGATGAAGATAATCATGGAAAGGTAAACAGAAAAAACAAATCATAAGAGACTTATTAAAGCTGAACTGTTTACATTTCTGCATGGTAAGAAGATATTTGCAACTGATGAGAATTTTCTCAGTATTAGTATAGTTGGAGGAAAGATAGATGATAGATAGATAGATAGATAGATAGATAGATAGATAGATAGATAGATAGACTGATAGAAAGATAGAGGGTACAGGATGAGTTAAGTATGAAGGAATGATATATAAAAATAAAATTAAGGGTTGAAAGAGGAATATATTCGGAGAAGGAGAAAGGGAGAGATAGAATGAGGTAAATTATCTCACATAAAAGAGAAGAAAAAAGCTTTTTCATTGGAGAGGAGTAGAGGGTGAAGTGAGAGGGAATAAATAAACCTTATTCTCATTGAATTTGGCTTAAGGAGGAGATAACATGTGAATTCAATTGGGTCTCTTATCCTATAGGAAAGTAAGGGGGGAGATGGGTAATGGTGGGGGGGAATGACGATAGAAAGGATAGATTAGGGTAAAACGCCGTTAGAAGCAAAAACTTTTGAAAAGGAATAGAGTCAAAGGAAAAAATAGAGTAAGGGGGGAAAGGAAATGATGGAGGGAAATATAGCTAGTCTTTCACAACATGACTATTATGGAAATGTTTTGCATAACAACACATGTGTAACCTATGTTGAATTTCTTCAAATGAAGGTAGATGGGGAGGGAATAAGGGAGCAAATAAAAGAACTCAAAGTTTTAAAAAGCAATGTTAAAAACTACTTTTACATGCAGATGGGAAACGAGGTATACAGGCAATGTGGTTTAGAAATCCATCTTGTCCTACAAGAAAGTAAGGAGGAAGAGGATTAGGGGGGTGATAGAAAGGAGAACACACTGGGAGAAGGGTAATCAGAATGCATGCCATCTCAGAGTGGGGTAGGGGAGAGATGGACAGAATATTTGGAACTCAAAATCTTGTATAAATGAACTTTGAAAGTAAAATAAATAATTTATAACAAAAATATTAATGCACTCTTTCTTTGGCAGAAGTTATTTCTCTTATCTCTTGATATAGTCATATAACTTCTTTTAGTACAGTTACCAATATGATCAATTATGCTGATAGTTTTGCTAATATTGAACAAGCCTTTCATTCCTGCTGTAAAACCTACCTGATCATAATTTCTTATCCTGCTTCTAAATTGTTGTGACCAGCTTTGCTAATACTTTATTTTATTGCAGAAATAAACATTAACAATATTGTTCTAACTTTTTTCTGTATTTTGGTTTTATCCAGTTGAAGTATTAACACCATAAAAAGAATTTGTAATAAAAAGAATTTGGTAGTGTTACTTCTTCATCTATTTTTCCAAATATTTTATGCTGTATTGAAATTAATTGTTCTTTTTAATTGTTTGGTAGAATACATTTGTAAATCCATTTGGCCCTGGAGATTTTTTCTTAAGGAATTAATTGATGGTTTGTTCAGTTTCTTTTTCTAAAATGGAATTGTTTAGCTATTTTATTTCATCTTTAAATTTGGGCAATTTATGTTTTTGTAAATATACGTTCATGCCACTCAATTTTTCATATTTATTGGCATAATGTTCTCAAAATAACTCCTAGTTACTCTTTTAATTTCCTTTACGTTGGTCGTTAATTTTGGTTTTTTAAAATGGTAATTTAGTTTTCTTTTCTCTTTTTTTAAAATCAAATTAACGAAAGGTTTATCTATTTCTTCACATTTCTCATACAACCAATTTTTAGTTTTATTTGTTAGTTCAATAGTTGTCTTACTTTCGATTCAGGTGATCCCTCCTTTCATTTTCAGAATTTCATTTTTTTTACTTGATTGCGTGTCTTTTATTTGTTCCTTTTATACCTTTTTAAATTATCTGTTGAATTTATGAATACCTAATTTCTCTATTTTATTAATTTATCCATTTAGAGATATAAAATTTTCCTTAAGAAATGCTTTGGTTGCATACATAAATGTTCATATGTTTTCACAATATTTACATGATCTTTAGTGAAGGTACTGAATCTTTCTATGACTTTCTTTGATTCACTCATTCTTTAGAATTCTATTATTCAATTTCCAATTAATTTTATCATATGTTTCCTTGGGCCTTTATTGTAAGCATTTTTCACTGCACCATGATCTGAAAAGGATGCATTTAATATTTCTGTCTTTCTGCTTTGGAGTGTGAGATTTTTACTCCCTAGGACATCATCAACATTTATGTATGTGCCATGGACCACTGACAAAAAGGTATATTCCTTTCTATCCACATTTCATTTCCTCTAGATATCTATCATTAATATTTCAAAAATGATATTCAAATCTGATACTTCCTTCTTGTTTAGTTTGTGGATAGATTTATCTAGTTCTGAGAGGGGGAGGTTGAGGATCCCACTAATATAGTTTTGCTGCCTATTTCTTACGATAACTCCCTTAACTTCTACTCTAAGAAATTGGATTCTATATCACTTGGTGAATATGTTTAAGAATGATGTTACTTTGTCCTTGATTAATTTTAGCAGGATATAATTGCTTTCATTTTCTCTCTTAATTAGATTTATTTCTCCTTTTGTTTTCTCTGAGATCATGCTTATTACCCTTGCTTATTTTTTTTTTATTTCAGCTAAAGTATTATATATTCTACTCCAGCCTTTTACCTCTGTGTATATCCCTCAGCTGAGTGTGTATCTTAATCCTTCTTTACACTTTCCTCAAATACTTGCATCCTTCTCTTCTTTCCCACTATTGTAATAGCTCTTTGCACCATTTTATGTTATTAAATTTACTCTTTTATGCCTCCTCTTTTCCTCTCTTCCCAGTAAAATCTTTTACCCCCCCTTTATTAGGTTTTCTTAATCATCATTTTAAGTCAATTTATGTCCACACCTCCTGACCATATATAGCCCTTCTAAATGTCATGATAAAGATTCAACCCTCACGATTTAAAATTGTTTTCTTTCCATGCAGGGATATAACCAATTTAACTTTGTTGCATAAGATTATTTTGCTTTTATACCCTTTTATTCTTCTCCTAAGTCTTGTATTTGAAGATTATATTTTTTGTTTGTCACTGAATTTTTCATTAGGAAAATTGGGAAGTGACTGATTTCACTGACTGTCCATCTCCTCCCCTGAAAGATTATACTCAGTTTTTCAGAGTAGTTGATCCTTGGATGTAATGCAAGCTCCTTTGCCTTACAGATATATTGCCATTATTCAGATCTTTTAAGGCAGAAGCTGCAGGTTGTTGTCTATTCATGAGTGTAGTTCCATGATTTTTAAATTTTTTATGCCTGATTTCAGTATTTTGTTTTTGACCAAATAAGTCTGGAATTTTACTACAATATTCCTTGCCACTTTGATTTTGGTATCTCATTCAGGAGGTGATTGGTAGATTGTTTCGTGACTATTTTAAGCTGTGGTTCAAGTATCTCAGGGCTGTTTTCCTTCAAAATTGCATGAAAGATGCTATCTAGTCTTTTTTTTTTATTTTCACTCATAGATTTCAGGTAGAACAATAATTCTTAAGTTTTCTTTCCTGGATTTATCTTCTAGCTCCATTGTATTTCCCATGAGGTATTTTATATTTTCTGCTATTTTTGCATTCTTTTCACTTCATTTGACTGATTCTTGATGTCTGAAGTCATTCACTTTTACTTTCCCAGTTCTAATTCATAAGGTGTTTTTTGTTTTTTTTATTTTATTTTCTGTTAGGTTTTGTACCTTATTTTCCATTTGGCCAATTCTTATTTTTATGGAGTTTTTTTCTTTAGTGAATTTTTGTTCTTCCTTTTCCATTTTGGCAAATTCTACATTTTAAGAAGTTGTGTCCTTTAGTGGTTTTTTTTTTATTCCATTTTCCCAAATGTTGTTTTAAGGATTTTTTTTCCCAGTAGTCCACTCTGACCTTCCTTTTCTAAGCTATTGACTCTCCCTTGTATATCTTTCATTTTGTTTCCCAATTTTTCTTGTGTCTTACTGATTTCACTTTTAAAATGCCTCTTGACCCCATTCAGATAGGCTTTATGTGTTTGGGACCAGTTAGCACTCTCCTTTGAGGTTTTAGCTGTAGGTATATCTATCTATCTATCTATCTATCTATCTATCTATCTATCTATCTATCTATCTATCTACCTATCTATCTATCTATATCTCTTTATCTATATGTATGTATGTATTTATGTATGTGTGTATATACATACATATATATATATATATATATTTCTTCTGAATTTATGTTCTGATCTTCCTTTATCCCATAGAAAGAATCTAGGATTGGTGTTCATTTTTGCTTCTTGCTCATGATGCTTGCCTAATTCCTGACTTTTAATGTTGAGTTCTGCTGCTGGAGTATGTGGGGGGTGGGGGTAGGGGGGGCTTTCCTAAGCTTCTTTTGTGCCAGTGTTCTAGTCACTGACTTTGTGTGCTGCTACCATATTTGTTGATTACTGGAGGCTGTAGGTGTCTTGTAGCTTACCTAGTGCTTAGCTAGGGACTTAGCAGTGGTGTCTGGGATATGCTGAGACCACATGAGTTTTTCTGCATTTCCTCAGCACTACACTGAAGCTTACAGGTGGGGGTGGGGTTTTGGCTGCCAAAGGATGCCTGCTCACCTGGGGCTGTAGTGAATCTCACATGGTCCAGCTCTTGGAGGATGCCTGCCTACCTGGAATTGCAGTGAAGCAGGGGGAAGCTTTCTTTCTGGAAGATTTCAAGACACTGGTGCATGTGGTGGTTCTCTGAGCTGAAGTCTTCTAGTTCCCCTGAATGTGCCAAGACATGCAAGAGTTCCTGGGCTTGACACTTGCCTGCTTCACCACTTTGGGACTGCACATCTCCCACTGGTTTGTTGAGGGGGTCTTACTGCTGAAATGCCATGATACCTCTTGATGACCCCCTTCCACCAAAGCAAAAGTGACCTTTCCTGCTGATCTCTGCCTCTTAAACTAATAGAAGGCTCCACCCCATTTTTCTCCTGTAACAAGATTGTTCCAGAGACGATATTTTCTGAGGTTTTGGAGGTCAGTTAGGGAGAGTAATAAAGACTTACCACTTATTCCACCAACTTGGATCCTAGAATTCATAACTGGTTGAAATTTTTAAGGAATTGTCTTCTTCAGTCAATTTTTGTCAGTCATTTTCCAAGCTACTGACTCTCTCTTGCATGCTCTTAATTTCTTTTCCCAATTTTTCTTCTACCTTTCTTATTTAACATTTAAAAAATTTTGAGCTTTTTCCAGCACTTTTTGGACTTGAGGCCAATTCAAAGTACACCTTCAGGGTTTGCATGTAGGTGTTGTATGACATTGTTTTATTCTTTTGAATTTGTGGTTTGACTTATTTTTGTCAATATAGAAACTCTCTATGTTCAATGTTTTTGTTGGGTTTTGTTCTTTTTTTTGTTTCTTCATTTATTGCTCATGTTATTTGCCTATTTCCTGGCTTTTAAAGCTCAGTTCTGTTTCAAGGCACAGGATTCTCTTTCTCAAATGTCTTGCACAGAAGAACAGGGCCTTGTCACTGGTCTAGCATACTGGAGCCTCAGATGCTGGCAGCTTGCTCACTATTCTAGAGCGACCTGACCTAGTAACTCAGTGAAATGGTTCACTTTGTCAAAGATGGATACCTTGAAAAAAATTCTCAGAAACATGTTTCGGGATTCCTCAGAGTTACGATATATTTGAAAATTGTCAACCTGAGTAGGGTCAGTTAATATTAAAAAGAAAAATGATTTTTTTTAATTTGATGGGATTTTTAATATTTTGAAACTGTGCTATGCAAATTTAAGTTATAGTAATTAGTGTCTCTAAATCCTATTTTTAAAAATATAAAATATGGTGAATTCAAGTTACTAATTCTCTACTATCAAAGGCAATTAACTTTCAATATGTATTTATTATCTATTATACATATTCTTAATACAATTAAAGAAGAAATAAAGTGATAAGTTGAGAAAGGAAAACAACTGAAAAATATATCTCATGATGACAAAATGAAATTGAATAAAATCCCAAATATGGTAACTTACCACGTTGATCCATATTTATAATTAAAATAATATGGCTTCAATGCTTGTCTTATATTGAAATGGAATATGTTTCCTCTTGTAATTATATCCTGAGAAAACGGTAAAAATGCATTGCGTATTACTGACAATGGTGGAGATGTCTTCTAATGATATATTTTGAGCTACTGGTATCATTTTCATTTCTGTTTTCTTTTTGCTTCAGTTATCATATCACGACAAGCATCATTTTAAATGATAAGACTTTCAAAGTAAAATAGCATATTTACTGAAATAGCTAATAAGACTTGCAAGGAGCATTATCGAATATGTTTCTTCTCTAATATTATAGCACTGTTTTCTCTAACATGTCTGCCCTTTCCCACTGTGGGTTTAAATGGGGAAAAAGTGCCTTTTATTACTTGAAGTCATGCTTTTAAACTTTTTAAACTTTATGACTCCTTTCTCTATTAAAAGAATATATCTATTAAAAGGTAGTTTTCAGTGGCATTCACAGGTATCTGTACCTGGGCTTATACCATTTAACATTTTCAAATAATACTTGAATAATGGACTATATTCCAAAACTTAAAAGTTAATACAAAGAAGTTAATATCAAATAGTTACAGTAATCAATTCATTATGTAGATGTAGATGAACTCTTATTTGTTGTCTTATAATGAGAATTTCACTTCAATAATATGTTTCATTAGATGGCATAGAGGTTGCATCCACTTACACTATTTTGACATTCTTTACTTTTCTCAGTGAAGTAGGAGAAATGCTCCTCTTCTATGAAGACTAATTGGACCTTAGGGGCTTGAAGGGAAAGATTAAAAACTTAAACCTGAGTGACAACATGTTATGTATGGGTTAATCACAGAAAGAAATAAAAGAATTGCCTTAAATAGTGAGATAATATGATTAGATATTATGAATATGTAATAAGATCATTAAAACAACAAAATTTCATCGCATGCAACCTCTTTTTCCTCTAATTTTTTTTTGAAATCTGTTCTCCCAAAATATGTAAGGTTTTAAAAATATGTCCATTTTCCTTTCCTGTGCCACAAAATATGATGAAACTGTCTCTTACCACATTTCCATCATTTATATTCATGTTATCACTTTTAGTAATCTTCAAATCCAGAATGTACTCAACCTTTAAAATTTCCTTTATCTTTTGAAGGATGAATGTAGTAAAATAAGTTAAAAAAAAACATTAGTATTCTTCCTTTGGAAGAGAAGAAGCTCTAAATCCCTGATGTAGTAAGCAATTTTCAATCAAAATAAATTTTCATTTAATCTAATCTATCCCACACTTTCACATCTGTTCCACAGGATAATATACAGAATTTAGTTAAGTAAAACCTGTGTAATCCAAATATATAGCATTCCTTTTGTCTATCAACCAAGTAAATATGGGGAAAAATATGTCTATAAAACCTGTACTTCTTGAAATCATAGTGAGTTTCATTATGGCTCCATCTTTCAGGATGGTCACTAAACAATCTTCTTCAAAAACCTCTTAATGTATTTTTATTACTTTATTTATTTATTAATTCATTTATCTCTCCATCTATGTATTCATTTGTTCAATTACTTAATTGTTCACCTATCTGTCTGTCTGCTTAGTTATTGATTTTTTTCTAGGAATTGCAGATAAGCTTACTGTCAGCTTGCAACTTGATCCTATAATCTTTCAGGTTTTAAATATTATAGCAATATATTTCCTTCTCGATTTATTTCCAATACTATGTTTTTAATAAACCATATAGTTGCCTTGTAATTTATTCATCTGGGTCTGGTAACTTGAACACTTTAAGAACAGCAGGTGCTTTCCCTACATGTCTTGCATTTTAGTTCCCTAGCAGGCTTTTTTCCTCTGTAAACAAACAAACAAAAAAGCTAGGGAAAAGAGAAGAAAAAGAGTTGTATATATATATTTTTTCTTTTCCCCTCATCATTGCAAACATCTAGATAAAAATTAGCAGTGGTCCTATCTACCCTTTTACCACAAAATGACTTCAAGAATACATTGTGTTGTTGCCCTGTTCCTTAAAATTGGTCATGAAATCCAGCTGATTCGGAGCTTTAGGACTCAGTGCTATTCCTAAATAATCATAAGTTTCTTTTCACTTTTTTCACACAGTTTACTTCAAACTAGTGAACTCATGTGTGTAGGTGTGTCTGTCTGTGTTTATGTGTGTGTATCTTTACATGTAAATTTCTATTTATACATTTTCTAACGTTTCATTATATATATTTTTTCCAATTCTCCTTATTGGAATATTTTCACTTAGTGTTTTGGAATTTAAGGCTTGAGCATTTCCCTTCCTGTCTAGAGAATTTTAGAGTATTTGACTCTTGTTAATCTCTCTCTGAAAAATTTACAATAGATCAAAATCTAGTGTGCAAGCTCAACTACATTTCATTTTTTTTTTAACTCTCTATCATTAATTTTAAGATAGAGTGGTCTTTCTCCCAAAAAGGCTATTATAATTAGGACAACAGCAACCAATTGGTATTTTTTTTTGTAAGAATCAATTCCACAATCATTGTTACTCCCACAACTTAATTTTTTGAAGGGTGTAACCATTTATTTTTAGGTAAGGAAATAATTATCGGTTTGCTTCTGATAAATAGGATTTCAACACATAATTTGCTTGTTATTGTTACCCATTCAGGAATACATATTGCTTCTGCATCAGACCTTTGATCTCTTTCCTAGATTATTTTCCTTTATCCATTCCCAACGGCCTATAGTTTGCTCTGATTACTGTATTACTTTTGTTTCTGCCTATATTGATCTCCAAATCCTTTCCATACAACTCCACTTCCTCTTCCCCATTTACTCTGATTTCTAGTTATATGTATCAAAATATATGATACATTTCACTCATACTTCTTACAATACAGGGTATCCTTTTCAATGGAAAACAGTTTTAGAGCTACATTCCAGTGAAAGAACAAATTCCACATACATATAAAACTTGGATATTATGAAACCTTTTCTGTAACTGGAACATAAACATATATATGTGAAAAACATACATATACACACATGTATGTTTGTTGTGAGCATGTGAGTATATATTTGCTGTCGGGATTATCATTGTTAGTTTATCATGTTTCCATCTGCCCCTTATTCATTTGTTCATATAATTCTGAAGTTATAAGTTTATTGTTGACCCTTTTCTTAGATTTTTGCAGGCTATGCATTCTTGGGTATCTTTTATCTTATCTTCAATTTCTTGTATCTACCCTTTACTTCATCTATGATAGCATCTATGTAGTCAGTACCCTTCTCCTTTCAATTTCAACCTAGATCCCCTTGGATTAGATTTGTAACAAGAAAGTCTGGTACATTTTTTCATAGCTTTGTTCCTTGTCATCTTTCTCAAGCCAGACACCCATATATCTTAAACATATGTTCCAAAAGGATTAGCTCTCCCTTATTCCCTATATCTTCTGTAAGATTATCTTTCTGAGCTCTGATTCCTAATAATAATGATTTTTTTTTGCTCTGATTGCATTTCTCCATCATTTTGTGTCTAGGTAGATAATCCTTGATGGTTCCAGATATTCCTGCTTGTTCTCCTTCTGTCAAGTCTCCCTACACTCTAATATATCTTCCATTTAGTTGTCACACTGGGGTTGTTGAAATGGATGTCTTATCAAATTATTCTCCTATTCAATTAAATCCAACAACTCCCTATTACATCCAGGATTGGACATAAATTACTTTGCTTGGTTTTTTAAATCATTCATAGCCAATAACCTTCCCATATTTTCAGTTTCCTTATTCCTTACTTTCTTCCATGTATTCTGAAAACCAGTACCCCTGGCCCATTTACACTTCCACCCACATGTCATGGTATCTTCTCACTGTGAATTTTCTACTGACTATCTTCAAGATCTGGAATGTTCTTTCTCATCCTTTGTCATAACTTAATGCCTACACTGCCATAACTGAATTACATAGCCAGTTTTATTTTCACGTCTCCATGTCAATTGTATGAAAAGCATTGATGAGGCCAGGTGTTTCTAGGTGGGAATGGGTGGTGTCAACTTGGATTTAACTTATACTATATTAAAGATAAAACTAACTTCAAATGTGACAATGAGGTCAGAAAGTGGTAATCACCACCTTTAATTGTTTTTGCATCATGTAATAATATAATTTTACATACTTTACTGCACCCTGCATAATAGGTAATTTGTACAGAATATTGTGAGCAGAGTGGCAGGCCTACAGTCAGAAAGACTCCTTTCTTGATTGTAAATCTGACCTCAGATGCTTAACTACTATTTTTGAGAAGGTTAATGTTTGTATTATATTAATAATAATGACAATAATGTTAATTCTCCATAACTTCTCTATAACTTCTTCACAATCCTACTTCTTTGTGATAGTCTAGGGTAAAGTTATTGTTTAATTACCTTTCAGAAATGTCTAACTCTTTATGCCATTTTTTGGATTTAATTTTTTGCAAAGATAATGGGAAGATTTACCATTTCCTCCTCCAGGTAATTTTTACAGATGAAGAAACTGAGACAAACAGGGCTAAGTGATTTGCAATGATAGCACATCATTACTTCAGTTATGTGAGTTTTTTTTTCAAAAAGTCTAGAAGTTGAGAAAATATAATATCTCAAAGTAAAGGTAATTTTCCTGTTTTGTTCATGTTGGTGTAGCATATCATGTACCTGAGGTTAACATTTAATGCTAGTTTTTGCAGAAACATTATAACAAATGTGGGTGTAATTTCTTCTGCTTAATTACTGAAGAATATTGAGATTTTATGCCAACATCTTTGAACAAATTAGATTCATTGATATAAGCAGACAAAAAGTGTATGGTCCATTACTATGTTCCTGAAAACTGTATTTTGATTGTCTTAGTGCACCAAGAATAAAATATAAAGTCCTAGTTGAATTCGTATTAATACTCAAGGAAGTTCTTTTATCATTAATCCTCTCTAATAGCCAATAAAAGATAATGTAGAACAGAATCTTATAAACTAATTACATTATCCTCATGCATTCTTTCTTTCCTAAAGTCACTAAATGAAGCAGCCATATAAGGAACTGATGGAGAGAATTATGAAAATGCACAAATTCTCAGAGGAGTCAGTTTTATTTTTTTTTATTTTTATATATTTATTTTTTAAATACAAGACAAAATAGTTTGTTTCATTCTGCAGTCCAATTCCATACTTCTTTCTCTGGATGTGGAAGGTATTTTTCATCAGGAATCCATTAGAAACTTTTTAGGTTCTTGCATTGGTATGAATGACTAAGTCTACCAGAAAAATTTCTGTGTACAAAGTTCTCCTGATTGTGCACCTTCCACTCAGCATCAATTCACATAAATGCTTCCACTTCTCTCTGAAATCTTCCTGTTCATCATTTCTTATAGTTTAATAGTATTACAATACCTTAATATGCCACAACTTCTTAAACCATCCCCCAATGTGTGGGAATTCCCTTATTTTTCAGTTCTTGGCCACCACCAAGAGAGTTGCTATAAATATTTTTGTACATGTAGGACTTTTTTCCATTTTTATGATCTCTTTAGGATAAAATCCTGGAAGTGACATTACTGTGTCAAAGGATATGCACATTTTTGTAACCCTTTGTACATAGTTCCAAATTGCTCTCCAGAATGGCGAGATCAACTCACAGCTCCACCAACAAAGAGATACTGGTCCAACTCGCCCAAATCTGCTCCAACATTTACCAACTTCCTGTTTTGTCATATTTGCCAATTTGATAGGTGTGATGTGCTATCTCAGAGTTGTTTTGATTTGATTCGCTCTAATCAATATTGATGTAGTGCACTTTTTCATTTGACAATAGATAGTTTTAATGTCTTTCTCTGAAAACGCTCTGTTTCTATCATTTGACACTTTATCAGTTGAGGAATGACCTGTATTATTGTACATTTGACTCATTTCGCTATGCAATTTAGAAATGGGGCTTTTATTACAGACACTACCTGCCAAAATCCTTTCCCAGTTTTCTGTTTCACCTCTAATCTTGGCTGCATTGGGTTTGTTTGTGCAAAATCATTTCAAATTAGTGTTATCAAAATTATTCAATTTGCACTTCATAATACTCGCTATCTCTTGCTGGGTTAAAAATTTCTCCGTTCTCCACAAATCTGACAAATATGCTATTCCTTGCTCCACTAATTTGTTTATAGTATCAGTTTTTAATACCTAGATCCTGTATTCATTTCAACTTTATAACTGTGTATGGAGTCAGACAATGGTGTATGCCCAGTTTATGCCATACTTTTATCTAGTTTTCCCTGCACTTTATTTCAAATAATGAGTTCTTATGCCAGAAAATGGGTTTGAGTTTCTCAAACAGTAGATTGCTATATTCATTATCTACACTCTCTTGAGTACCTAACCTATTCCACTGATCTACCTCTATTTTTTAGCAACTACCAAGTGATTTTGATAATTTTTGCTTTATAAAGCAATTTGATATGTGGTAAGTCCATGACATATTCTTTAGCATTTTTTTTCATTACTTCTCTTGATATTCTGGACCCTTTTTCTTCCAGATGAATTTTGATATTATTATTTTTATCTCTAGAAAGTAGTTTTCTGTAAGTTTGAATGAAATGGCACTGAATAAGTAAATTAAGTTAAGCAAAATTCTCATTTTTATTATGTTAATC
The DNA here is from genome assembly GCA_023548195.1 of Bettongia penicillata ogilbyi. Taxonomy (NCBI): domain Eukaryota; kingdom Metazoa; phylum Chordata; class Mammalia; order Diprotodontia; family Potoroidae; genus Bettongia; species Bettongia penicillata. The sequence goes on along the minus strand of JAJHZJ010000350.1, from coordinate 1,763,777 downwards.
AGCTTACCCATGAGCAAAAGATGTTTTGCCAATTACTTAGACCTGCCTTTATTTATGTGCAAAGTGTTTCATAATTGTGTTCATATAGTCTCTGGGTTTGTTTGGCAGGTAGATTCCTAAATATTTTTAGTGTCTCCTGTAATGATAAATGACATTTCTCTTTCCATCTTTTGCTATTGAACTTTCTTAGTAATATGTAGAAATGCAGATGATTTAAGTGGGTTAATTTTGTGACCTGGAACTGTGCCAAAGGTACTTGTTATTTCAGGTGGTTTTTACTTGATTATCTAGAATTCTCTATTTTCATATCATCTGCAAAGAGTGACAACTTAGTTTCTCCTTTGCCTATTCTAATTTCTTCGATTTCTTTTTCTTCTCCCATTGCTAAAGCTAACATTGCTAATACCATATTGAGTAACAACGGTGATAATGGACATCCTTGTCTCACACTTGAAAATGGTGAAAGCACAGGTTGCTTCTCCCCATTACATATTATGCTTGCTGCAGATTTTATGTAGCTAATGCTTTTTTATTTTAAGGAAGACTCCATTTATCCTCATGCTCTCCTGAGTTTTCAATATGAATGAGTACTTTATTTTGTCAACTTTTTTATGTATCTATTGAGATAATTGAGTGGTTTTTGTGACTATTATTGTTGATATGATCAATAATGCTGATAGTTTTCCCAATCTTGAATCAAACCTGCATTCCTGGCATGAATACTAACTGATCATAATGCATTATTCTCATGATAAATTGCTGTAATCTTTTTGCTAATCTCTTATTTTAAGTTTTTGCATCTATATTCATTGGTGAAATTGATCTATAATTTTCCTTCTGTTTTATATTTTCCTGGTTTATTCATCATATCTATATTTGCATCAGAAAAAGAATTTGGTAGGGCTATTTCATTATCATTTTTTGCAAATATTCTACAAATTGTTGGAATTAATTTTTCTCTTAATGTTTGATAGAATTATCTTGTAAATCTATCTGATACTGGAGATTTTGGTTTCCTAGGCAGTTCATTAGTGGCTTGTTCAATTTCCCTTTCTGAGATTGTGTTATTTAAAGTATTTGATTTCCTCAGTTAATCTGAGTAATTTATATTTTTAAATATTCATCATTTTGTTTGTATTGTCAAATTTATGGGTATATAGTTATGAAAAGTATTGTCTAAGTAGTGTTTTAATTTCCTCCTCTTTGGAAGTGAGTTCACCGTTTTCAGTTTTAATACTGGTAAATTGTTTTTCTTCTTTCTTTTAATCAAATTGACCAAAGGTTTATCAATTTTAGTTTTTCTTTCATAAAACCAAGTCTTTGCTTTATCTAGTAGTGAAATAATTTTGTTAATTTCAGTTTCATTAATCTCTCCTGGGTTTTAAGTATTTTTAATTTGGTGTTTATTGAGGATTTTCAATTTAGTTTTCTTCCAGGCTTTTTTAACTGCATTCCCAATTCTTTTGTCTCCTTTTTCTCTATTTTATTCATGTGGGCATTCAATGATATAAAAATTCACCTAAGTACTGCTTTTGTAGCACACTGTAAGTTCTGGTACATTGTTTCATTATTGTCATTCTCTTAAATGAAGTTATTGATAGTTTCTATGATTTGTTGATTAATACACTCATTTTTTAGGATTAGATTATTTAATTTCAAATGATTTTTGGTCTATTTTTCCATGGTCTCTCATTACATGTCATTTTTACAACATTATGATCTAAAAAAGAGATATTGACTATCTTTGTCTTTCTCTACTGGATTGTGTGATTCTTATGCACTGGTACATATTCAGTTTTTGTATGTGTGCCATATATGGGTGAGAAAAAAGTTGTATTCCTTACTACCTGCATTTAGTTTTCTCCAGCTATCATATCTACCTTATCCAGAGTTCCTTTCAACTTCTTAACTTTTTTCTTGTTTATTTTAAAGTTAGATTTCTGAAGTTCAGAGAGGGAAAGGTTGTTTTCCCTCACTCATATAGTCGGGTTGTTGATTTCTTCCACTAACTCTTTTAAGTTCTGTCAGAATTTGGATGCTATACCAGTTGGTGCATATATGTTTTGTAATTTTATTGCTTCATTGTCAATGGTACCTTTTAGCCAGATACAATTTCCTTCCTTATATCTTTTGATTAGATCTTTTTCTGTGTTTTCTTTGCCTAAGGTTAGGATTACTACCTTCTTTTTTTACATCACCTGAAGCATAATATATTCTGCTCCAAACTTTTACCTTTACCTTGTGCATTTACCTTTACCTTGCTTCAAAGGTGTTTCTTGTAAACATCATATTGTTGGATAATGGCTTTTAATCTATTCTGCTATCTGCTTCCATTTAATGGGAGAATTCATTATATTCACATTCACAGTTATGACTACTATCTTTATCTTTCTCTCAATCCTATTTTCTGCCATTTATCCTTTTATTCCACCCTTCTCACTTCCACTCCACAATAATTTTATTTTTGACCGCCACCTCCCTAACTCTTCCCTCCCTTCTTTAAGGCCCCTCAACTTTTATTATCATTTTCCTTACTACGTCTTCCCTCCCTTTTAACCTTCCCTCCCTTTTCTTTCCCCTTTCTCCTCTTACACCTTGTAGGGCAAGTTAGACTTTCTTATTTAACTGTGTATATTTTTCCCTCCTTAAACCAAATCATATGAGAGTAAATCTCAAACAATTCTAATTTCCCTCCTCTCTTTCCCCTACTGTAATGTTTTTTATGTCTCTTACTGTAGTTTACCTTTTTTGTCTCCTCTTTTTCACTTCTCCCATTACAATGTCCTTTGCACCTTTTAATCACATTTTATCACCACATAGTTTAATTTATACTCACTATCTCCATCTATGTATATCACTTTTAAATTTCATAATGAATATACAATTCTCAAGATTAACAAGTATATTCCTCTCATATAGCTTGTCCCTATTGAATAACAAGTTTCTCCATGTTCCCCTTTTTATGTTTCTCTTGAGTATTGTATTTGACAATCAAACTTTCGAGGATTCTTGACAGTGGCATAGCTGAAGTAGGTCCAGGGACTGTGTGTTGAAATGGGTAGACTAGGCAAGTAGCCTTGCCACCTCAGAGATCTCTCATATTAGGAAGGAAATTCAAACCAGGGGCTGACTTAGATCAACCTTTCGAGAGAAAATACCTTCTTTCTCATTTCACTGAGGGGAATTTAAAACCAAAATCAACACTGTAATTTTTCAGGAATTGGATCGCATCATAGCTGTAGAATTTTCCTCATTTCCTTAAATTCTTTCTTTTCTCTTTTGATGTTAGATATATCAAGTTCAGAGAGGGAGAGTGGGAGGATGCTATACCACTTGAAGCATATATGTTTAGTAATGATTTTGCTTCATTGTCTATGGGCCTTTCGGGAGGATATATTTTCCATTCTTATCTCTTCTGACTAGATTTATTTTTTCTTTTTGCTTTGTCTTAGACCTTGCTTCTTCAACATCAAGAGATCAGAAAGATTGGAATATGATATTCCATAAGGCAAAGAAGCTGGGAGTACAACCAAGGATTAATTACCCATGAAAACTGAGCATGATATTTCAGGTAGAGAGGTGGACATTCAATGAAATAAGGGATTTTCAGATCTTCCTAATGAAAAAGTCAGAGTTCAACAGAAAATTCACTCTTCAAACACAAGTCTCAAGAGAAACATAACAGGGCAAAAAAACATAAAAGTTGAAAAAAATGTTACTCAATAGAAGTAAACTGTGTGCATTCCTATAAGGGAAGATAATACTTGCTTGCCTCGATAATTGTAAATTTATTGTGGCAAATAAAAGGGATATATGTAGATAGAGGGAGTGTGTATAAAGTAAATGATGTGATGAGAAAAATGTGATTTAAAATTGGCAAGAGATAGTAACAGGAGATATGAAAAGGTGGAGGCAGAGAAAGGTAAAGTACTTCACAGAAAGAAGCACAAAAACATATTACAGTAGAGGGAAAGAGAGGAGGCAGATAAGCATCGTGTGAGGTTTTCTCTCATCAAATTTCATTCAAGGAGGGAACCACAAGCTTAGTTAATGATTGAAATCCTACTAGCTCTGTAGGCAGTAGGAGAGGAAAGGAGAAAGAAAAGGGAATGGAGGCTAAAAGAGAGGGAAGGATAGTAAGGGAAAGTGGGAGTAAAATAGTGGGGAGACTGAAAGAAGAAAGAGTTAGAAGACTGAGGCAGCTGGTGATCAAAAATTAAAACAGTTGCACAGGACAATGGAGAATGAAAACTAAAGCATAACTGAGGTGAAGGAGGATTAAAGAAAAGACATAATTAGTTATACTTGTGAATGTGAATGGGATGAATTTTCCTATAATATGGTGGCAGAATGCAGAAAGTGTAAAAAAATAATCCAACAACATGTTGTTTACAAGAAACACCTTTGAAAAGTGGGGACACAAAGGAGCCAAGATAGTAGACTAGAAAGACACACTTATGCAGGGTCCTCCCAACAGTCCACAAAATAGCTGTAGAGAGGGACTCTCAACACATTTTGGAGCAGCAGAAGTAAAGTACAACAGAGTGGAGGAGATTTCCAGCCCATGGTGACCTGAAAGACCCATGGAAAAGTCGGTTGCACCAGACGCGGAGTCAAGCACAGAGCTTCCCAGGCTCTGGGAGGACAACACCTCAGGGGGCAGAATCTCCAGTCACAGAACCAGGTCCTCAGATACCTTGGCCCACAGGTGAAAAAGGTCAGTGCCGGGTTTTTATCAGCGGGCTAGGAAGGGAGAAGGGCCTTCCCATAGCTCTGGCAGAAGGCAGCAGCCACAGAGCCAGCACAACAGCCCTTACAGAAGCTCCATTGTTGGAGCGTAAAAATCCCTGGGGGCACTGAAGGGCTGAGTCCTACATCAGCCCTGACTGGAGGCCATGGCTGAGCTGGTCTTTCTCTTAAACTGAATGGCAGCCCTGCCCATAAAGCTTATTTGAAAATCAGCCCCCTTGTTGACTTGGGAACAGTAGGCCAGGTGGCTGAGGACAGGTATCTGCTAAGATTCTGGACACAAAAATCCTTCCCTGAGTCCAGAGCAATATATGCTTCATCGTGCCACATTGGAGGATCCGGGATCTCACAGATTCCCAGAGTATACCCTACTCTTGACAAAGGATCCAAAAGTCAAGTGACTGGTTGGGAAAATGCCCAAAAAATGGAAAAAAATGTAAGACTGTAGAAGGTTACTTTCTTGGTGAGCAGATATCTCCTCCCATCCTTTCAGAAGAGGAAGAATAATGCTTACCACCAGGGAAAGACAGAGAAGTCAAGGCTTCTGCATCCCAAACATCCAAAACAAATATTAAATGGGCTCTGGCCATGGAAGAGCTCAAAAAGGATTTTGGAAATCAAGTAAGAGAGGTGGAGGAAAAACTGGGAAGAGAAATGAGAGAGATGCAAGAAAAGCATGAAAAATAGGTCAACACCTGGCTAAAGGAGACCCAAAAAAATGCTGAAGAAAATAACACCATGAAAAATAGGCTAACTCAATTGGCAAAAGACGTTCAAAAAACCAAAGAGGAGAAGAATGCTTTCAAAAGCAAAATTAGTGAAATGGAAAAGGAGTTCCAAAAGCTCACTGAAGAAAATAGTTCTTTAAAAATTAGAATGGAGCAGAGGGAGGTTAATGACTTTATGAGAAACCAGGAAATCACAAAACAAAACTAAAAGAATGAAAAAAAAAATAGACAATAATGTAAAATATCTCATTGGAAAAACAACTGACCTGGAAAATAAATCCAGGAGAGATAGTTTAAAAATTATGGGACTACCTGAATGTCATGATCAAAAAAAGAGTCTAGACATCATCTTTCATGAAATTATCAAGGAAAACTGCTCTGATATTCTAGAACCAGAGGGCAAAATAAATATTGAATGAATCCACCTATCACTGCCTGAAAGAGATCCAAAAAGAGAGACTCCTAGGAACATTGTGGCCAAATTCCTGAGTTCCCATGTCAAGGAGAAAACATTACAAGAAGCTAGAAAGAAACAATTCAAGTATTGTGGAAATACAATCAGGATAACACAAGATCTAGCAGGTTCTACATTAAGGGATTGAAAGGCATAGAATATGATATTCCAGAAGTCAAAGCAACTAGGACTAAAACCAAGAATCACCTACCCAGCAAAACTGAATATATTATTTCATGGGGACAAATTGTCTTTGAATGAAATAGAGGATTTTCAAGAATTCTTGATGAAAAGACCAGAGCTGAAAAGAAAATTTGACCTTAAAACACAAGAATGAAGAGAAGCATGAAAAGGTAAATAGCAATGAGAAGTCAAAAGGGACCTACTAAAGTTGAACTGTTTACATTCCTACATGGAAAGACAATGTTTGGGACTCTTGAAACTTTTCAGTTTCTAGGTAATTGGTGGGTTTACACACACACGTGTGCATGTGCACACACATGCACAGAGAGACAGAGAGAACAGAGTGAATGGAATAGGATGAGATCATATCTTAAAAAGAACCAAATTAAGTGGTGAGAGAGAAATACATTGGGAGGAGAAAGGGAGAAATGGAATGGGGCAAATTATCTCTCATAAAAGAGGCAAGCAAAAGACTTTTCAGTGGAGGGAAAAAGAGGGGAGATGAGAGAAAAACAGGAAGCTTACCTTCATCACATTCGACTAAAGGAAGGAATAAAATGCACACTCATTTTGGTATGAAAACCTATCTTACAATGGAGGAAAGTTGGGGAGAAGGGGATAAGCAGGGTGGGGGGGATGATGGAAGGGAGGGCAGTGGGAGGAGGGAGCACTTTGAAGTCAACACTCTTGGGGAGGGATAGGATCCAAAGAGATAACAGAAGCAATGGGGAGCAGGATAGGATGGGGAGGGAAATATAGTCTTACACAACATGTCTATTATAGAAGTCATTTGCAGAACTACACAGATATGGCCTATGTTGAATTGCTTGCTTCCCAAAGGGAATGGGTGGGGAGGGGGTGATGAAGAGAAGTTGTAAGTCACAGTATTAGGAACAAGTCTTGAGTATTATTCTTACTACTAGGAAAAAAGAAATACAGGCAATGAGGTATAGAAAGTTATCTGGTCCTACAGGACAAAAGAGAAGATGGGGACAAGGAAAGGGAGGGATGTTAGAAGAGAGAGAAAATTGGTGATAGTGTCAAGTATAATGTTTGGCGTTTTGGAGTGGGGGGAGGGGAGAAACGGGGATAAAATTTGGAACCCAAAATTTTGTGAAAATGAATATAAAAAGTTAAATAAATAAATTTAAAAAAAGAAAAGTGGGGATACAAACCGGTTAAGGTAAATGTTTGAGTAGAATATATTGTGCTTCAGCTGACGTTAAAAAGGGGTTTATCAAACCTAATCTCAGACAATGCAAAAGCAGAAATACATCTAATCAAAAGAGATAGGGAAAGTAAATATATCCTGCTAAAAGGCACCATAGACAAAGAAGCAATACAGTTACAAAACTCTCTAAGTTGTAAAGCATCCAAGTTCTTAGAGCAGAAGTTAAGAGATTTACATAAAGAAAGAGAAAGAAAATATAGTAGTGGGGGACCTCAAACTTGCCTTCTCTGGACTTGATAAATTTAATCTCAAAATAAACAAGAAGTTAATGAGGTGAATAAAACTCCAGATAAGATAGGTATGATAGATCCCTGGAGGAAATTGAATGGGGATAGAAAGGAATAATCAGTGGTACATACCACATGTACAATAATTGAAAGTGTATTAGGACTTAAAATCCTCACAATGCAGTACAGAAAGGCAGAGATAGTCAGTGCATCCTTCTCAGATCATAATCCAGTGAAAATTATGCATAATCAAAGGTCATGAAATACAAACCAAAAATTAATTGGAAACTGAAGAATCTAATGCTAAGGAAGGAGTGGCTTACACAACAAATTATAGAAACAACCAACAACTTCAATCACGAGAATGACAATGATAAGACAACTTACCAAATCTTATGGAATACTCCAAAAAGTAGTTCTTAGGGGAAGTTTTATATCAGTGAATGCCTACATGAAAAAAATAGGGAAAGAGGAGAACCATGAATTGGGCACGCTGAAAAGGCAAGACAAAAAAACAAAATGAAAATCCCAAAGTAAATATCAAATTAGAAATGCTTAAAACAAAAGGAGAGATCAATAAAAATGAAATTTAGGAAACTAATTAATTAGTAAACCTTTGTATTGGTTTAAGAAAAGACCAGTAAAATTGGTAAAACTTTGATCAATTTGATCAAAACAGAGAAAGAAGAAAATAAAATTACCAATACCAAAAATGAGAACAGTGAATTCACCTCCAATGAGGAGGAAATTAGAATAATAATTAGAAAATTCTTTGCCTACATTCTTAATAAGATATATGAAAAATTTTTAAAAATATAACTTCTCAGAATAATAGTAGAGCAAGTCGAATACGTAAGTAACCCCATCTCAGAAAAAGACATTGAACAAGCCATCAGTGAATTCCCTGGAATACAACTCCAGAGCCAGATGAATTTGCCAATGAGTTCTATCAAACCTTTAAAGAACAGTTCATTCCAATACCATATAGACAATTTCTGAAAACTGGTGAAGAATGAATTCTACCAAATTCTTTTTTATGATACAAATATCTGATACTTAAACCAGGAAGATTCCTAACAGAGAAAGAAAATTATAGACCAATTTCCCTAATGAATATAGATGCAAAAATATTAAATAAGACAAACGTTAAGTAAGCCAGAAGAATACAGCAACTTATCACCAGAATAATACATTATGATCAGGTCGGATTTATACCATAAATGTAGGGCTGGTTCAGTTTTAGGAAATGAACTTCATAATTCATCATATCAACCACAAAACTAACAGAAAACATATAGTTATCTCAATAGATGCAGTAAAAGGTTTTGACAAAATATCGCATATATTCCTATTGAAAATACTGAAAAGATAGGAATAAATGGAACTTTCCAGAAAATAATAGGTAATATCTACCTTAAACCATCAGCAGGCATTACATGAAATGGGGATATTCTGGATGCATTTCCAATAAGATCAGAGGTGAAACAAGGATGTCCATTATCACCACTGTTACTCAATATGGTACTAGAAATCATAGCTTTAGCAATAAGAGTAGAGAAAGAAATGGAAGCAATTAAAATAGACAAAGAAGAAACTAAGTTATCACTCTTTGCAGAGGATATGGTGGTGTACTTAGAGAATCTTATAGAATCAAGTAAAAATCTACTTGACAAATTAAATAACTTTGGCAAAGTTGCTGGTTACAAAATAAATCCACAATATTCATCTTAACTTCTATATATTACTAACAAAGCCCAACAGCAAGGATTGAAGGAGAAATCCCATTTAAAGCTCCAAGAGACACTATAAACTATCAGGAAATCTACCTGCCAAAGCAAAGCCAGAGACTATATGAACACAATTACAAAACACTTTTCACACTAATAAAATTAGATTCAATTACATTGAAAAAACATTAGGTGCACATGGGTAGGCCAAACAAATCTAATAAAAATAACATTTCTACCTAACTTAATTAATTATTCAGTGTCATACCAGTGATTATTTAATTTAATTATTCAGTGCCATGTCATAAAGTTATTTTCTAGAGCTAGGCAAAATAACATCAACCTTTATCTGGAAGAACAAAAGGCCTAGAACATCAAGGAAATTAATGAAAGAAATGCTAGGAAAGGTGGCCTAGTCCTACCAGGTCTCAAATTATGTTATAATGCAACAATCACCAAAAGTAAGAGTAAGAGTAGATCCAGTGGATAGGTTAGGTACTCAAGACACAGGACTCCATAAATATAGCAATTGAAATACAAATTAATAATTTTTATTATATTAAATTTAAAAGATTTGCTCAAACAAACCCAATGCAACCAAGATTAGGAGGGAAGCAAAAAACTGGGAGATAATATTTGTAACTATTGTCTTTGATAAAGGTCTTATTTCTAAAATATACAGAGAAATGAATCAAATTTACAAGAATATACATCATTCTGCAATTGATAAATGGTCAAAGAATATGAACAGGCAGTTTTCCAAAGAAGAAATTAAAGCTATCAATAGTCATATAAAAAAATCCTCTAAATTATCATAGACTATAGAGATGCAAATGAAAAAAAACTCTGGGGCACTACATCAAAGCTATCAGATTGCCTAATGTGATAAAACAGAAGATGATAAATGTTGGAGAAGATGTGGGAGAGTTGCAAAACTAATTCCTTGTTGGTGGAGCTGTGAGTTTATCCATCTATTTGGGAGAAAATTTGGAACTATGCCCAAAGGGCTACAAAAATATGTATACGCTTTGATCCAGAAATATCACTTCTAGGACTGTATCTCCTATAGATCATGAAAAAGAAAGAGTCCCATATGCATAAAAATATTTATACCAGCTCATTTTGTGGTAGCCAAAAACAGGAAATTGAGAGAATTCCCATTAAATGTGGAATGGCTTTGCAAGTTGTGTTATAGGAATGTAATGCAATACTACTGTACCATAACAAATGATGAACAGGAAGAGTTCAGAGAGGCCTGAAAAGACTTACATGGACTGATGCCAAGTGAAAAGAGAAGAACCAGGAGAACTCTGCACACAGCAACAACCACAGTGTGTGAGGAATTTTTCTGGTACATGTAGTCCTTTACAGCAATGCAAGCACCTAAAAAATTCTCAGTGGACTGGAGAAAAAATGTCTTTCACATCCAGAGACAGAACTATCAAAGAGTATCACAGAATGAAGCAAATCATTTTCTCCTGTGTTGTTTTCTTTTTGTTTGTTTGTTTCATGATTTCTCCCAATCATTTAATTATTTTTTATACCACATGACTAAGGTGAAAATGTATTGAATAAGAATGTATTTGTAGAACCTATATAACATTGCATACCACCTCGGGAAGTGAGTGGTGAGTTTGGGTAGAGGGAGGGGGGATGAGTTTAAATAATCTAAGATATATGACATTCAATGCAGAAAACTGAAAACAAATGAAATAATTTAAAAACAAAAGACTTCTCAAAGGATCCTGAGCCTGATCTTGCCTGCCTGCCTGTGTTCTCTCTCCTCTGTGAATGGTGTCAAATTCACTTTTTCATTGTATTTTTCAATGAATATGAAGAAACATTTCATGATATACTTACTCATCTCATGTCATTTCTTATGATAGTTTATTTTTTCCACATAATTCCATCATAAAGATAATTGTAACTTGGGAATCAATTTCTGTTGCTATAGATGAAGTTATAGAAATATATTACATCAATATATATTTTAATACGCAGTACATTGCAATGATGATTTAGACAAAGACAAAGCTATAAATTGTAAAATATCTAGGAATTAAAACTAAAGAGGCTAAAGGCTAACAGATTTCAGGAGGTCCATTTCTAAGCAAAATTAAATCTTTATGTAAGAAAAGACACAGAGGATTAGGAACTTGATGAAAAAATTGAAACAGATTTTCAATGGTAGAATGTTATACTTACTTGGATATATATTATGGGCTCTCCTAGACTATAAATTCAAAGAATTTGAAAATAAAGGAATCTCAGCATTAGAAGGGACTTCTATGATAATTCATCCCCAACGGTATCTGAATAGAAGCTTATTGATATTATCACCAAGAACATCTACAGGAGATATCCCATTACTTCTTAAAAAAAAATTTAAGCTGTTTAATCTAATTTTTCTAGGTCATCATTTTAAGGAGGGCTCCCAAAGCAGCTAACTCTTAATTTGTCACTGATCTGTTGTTTTCTTTCATTCTCGAGGAGGACAAATGACACGAAAAGGGTGATGTCTTGACCGGCAATTGAATCTTGTGAATTGGATCTAAATGAGGCAGAGCTTACAAAGTCATCAGCTTCACTCTCTCCTCCATTATAGTCAGAGTTCAGTGATAAGACATAAGTCAAGATGACTGGCCCAGACCCTGGACACAATGGGAGACCCTGGCCTTTTGAAGTTTAGGTCTTTCCCAGGTATCTGTCTGAGGCAACACTCATTCAGTAATTAAAGGCTAGGTAAGATTTGAGACAAAAATGGCCTAGTATGGGGGTTGTGGCACAATCAATCAACATATCTAGGACAGGAAGATCCTTATATTTTCTGTCAGAACATAAATCAGTTACTATTTACACTCATTCTAAGACATTAGAAGCAAGAAAAAATTGAACTGGGACCTATTGTTGACGAATCAGTGAAAGTCAGAGTGATTTGGGTTTAGAGACTGTCAAGGAGCTTCATGTTAATGACATGCTATTAAAGGCTATTAAAGCTTTTTTTCAGGGTTATCAGTTAAGAAATCATACATGAAAACTTCATGGAGCAAAAGTCATTTGTCTGAGCTTTTGGAAAAAAATATAATGATAGCATACATAAATAGGAAAATAAAAAAAAAAATCTTTCTCCCAAACCCTAAGATACCTTTCCAAGAATATGCAATCCAAATTTTATTGCTTTGCACAGAGAATCCACAGACAAGGATATGATTCCCCAAGTGGTCAAAAAAGAGGAATATAAAAAACAGGAAGAAGAAGAGGAAGAAGGAGAAGGAGAAGAAGACGCATTGCCCAAGTCAAACTGTCCTGTTTCTCCAAAAGGACCAAAGCTATCACTAATGTAATACATTGTCTTTTGAGTGAATTGGTTTTCAGTGAGACAGAGATGGGGGTTCCATTGTGCTTCAACTTGTTCCCCAGAATCACATTATCCTTCAAGATTACATGATTCCTGGAATTCACAGCTCATCAATATCTTCTGATACAGAGTCCCCTATCTTTCTCTGATTGAAGAGGATGGAAGGTAAACAATAGAGAGCTTTTCCAAAATTATTCACTTAGGATGAATGCCCAGCTCAGCCTCTTCATTTCTGACCCAGCTGCATTCTTTTGGAAGTCATCATACACCAAGTATTGCTCTGAACTTTTTTCTAGTATATCTGTGTCATAACCCTCTCCATACTTTAATTATGAGCTCCTTTGAGTCAGGTATTATGTATTGCACTTATTTTTTTGACCAGTTAGTACAGTGCCTTGCACTTGGTAGATTCTTAATAAGTGATTATTGAACTTTTTTCTCAGTCTTTTTTTACGCTTTATTAAATATAGTTCTTGGTACTGAATAAAACCTTCCTCTTTTTAGAGTCTTGGATCTCTTGTTTGTCCTGAATATGTGTGAACATTCATTCTCAGACTCCTTCTGGGTATCTCGTATATATGATGGTGACTCTCAGGCTGCTGCAGTCTGAAATCCATATGTATTACCTTTCATATTTTCACCATGACTCTATCTCATCGGGGTGTGAGGTTGTTCATCGCTATCCTCGGTTCTAGTCCCTATTTGTGTTTCCCACTTTTAGTGATCTAAATACTTCAGTTCCATTTAGCCACTTAGATTAACTTTTGCAAAATAATATTTTCCTTGAGGACATTTTACGAGAAACTTGGTTCCTGTCACCTTAGGGGTATAATTTCCTTTAATTGTCACTCAAGAAGAGAAGGGGTTAGATTCACAATTTAGTTCTGTTGCTATATTGTAGCTTAAAATTCCAAATGCAATGCCTTCACTCTAATGATTTCACTTCTATCTCCTTAAATAGCTCCCAGAATTATGGCTTCTTAATGGTTTTTTTTGAGCTGGTTATAACATCTGGCATAAAATCCTGGACCTCAAGGGCTCCATGATTTAATCCTTTGAGCACCTGGCTCACTGTCCGAGCATTTAGACCTGAAAAGGACCGACAAAACAATACTAAAAATTTTAACCCGCTTCTTGGGAACATAGGACCAAAGAGGAGTGGAAGGTATCCCTCAAGTCTGAACTTTCCCATGAATGATGAATAATGGCCCCATGGTGAAAAAGTGATTCTTTCCCACATAGATGCTTCTACAAAGAGAAAATTATTAAAATCTTCCAAAGCAAGTGAACATACTTAAGTAAATTGATACATGGTGAATTCAATCCAGAGATGGACAGAAGAGAAGGATGATTAAAATATGCTGGGAAATATAGTTTAGACTGATGACATGAAAGAGACCAAGCTTATTGACTTCTCAGAGGACTTGTGCCTAAGCATCACTGTTTCATCTGTAGAAAACAAGCACTCACACTCACACACATACACACACACACACACACACATAAACAGAATAAGTCAATAAATATAAAATGAGTATACAGGGAAAGTGTGTAGCATAATGGGAAACAGGCCAAATGAAATGATTTTACATCCTGAGAGATATTTATGACGTCTCAACAAAGGGATGCATTATGTTTTGAATTTCTACAGCTCCAAAACTCTAACTCATATTAGGAAAATCTCTTTCCCCACTTCCTTTGATATCCTAAATCTTTTAAAAATAATGGTTAACATTTTTTCTTAATAAAGATGAAGATGACAAATAAAGTATATAATAATGGTGATTTAAGGAACTATGGGGTCTTTTCTGATGAAAATGATCTTCTAAATACAGTGTCAGATTCAGTTTTTAATGTTGGTGATATTTTTGTAACTGACTGATTTCATGGCAAATTATCAAGTCTATGAATACAGTACGTACAATTAGAGCTCCCAGAATTTTCTCATCTAGAGCCAATCAATTGAAAATCAGGTGACTATAGACTGATTGAAATCTAAACGGTTGTATTTATGGTGCATGGTAACCTAACTTATACCCTTGATCCGTATAAAATCATGCGACATTTCATGAATGACCCTGGAGGTTTATATCAACCATAGAAGGAGATCTGAGGAATCTTTGCAAATCAAAATTGCTATTAGAATTCTATCTTTGGCTTCACTTTGTCTCAGGAGTCCTTTAATTCCTTGGGTGTCAAGTAATTCAACTACTGAATCAGGAGGTCTAATTTAAATTAGAGAAAAATGAAAGAATTAGACTTTCTCCAATCTTCTAAGAGGCATGAGAATGTAAGGATATCTTGTCTGAGAATCAATTCTAACTGACATGCGAGGACGACTTGAACAAACAAGGAAAAATAGGGAATATGGGAAGAAGAAAAAGAAGTAAAAGATGGTATTTATATTATTTTCTGATTTACTAGTGCTTTCTTCTCAACAGATCTATAAGATGAATATTATATTGTTGCTCTAATATTCCAAAAGGAAGTAGAAATATAAAAAGTTTAGATGACGTGATCCAGGTGACAAAACAACCTCAGAATCCTTCCCTCAGGCCTCTTGATATCCCAAATTCATTGCAAGCTCCTGAGAAGCATTAAGATTCTGTAAAACTCTCTGGGTGACACAAAAGCAAAATATTCTAAATCACAAGGGAAAAAAAGATTTTCCAACTCTACATTTTGAGGAATTTGTGCTGATGGAGGAGGAATGTATTTGGGAAGTGGGAATTGTGTAAGGTATTAGCAGTACTTTTTTAATCCTAGCCTGGTCTGTGATATCATAAACAGATGGAGACTTTAATGATTAATTATCAAATTGAATTAATGTTGTTTTTCACTAGGATACTGCCTTTATAATGAGTAGTTTTATTTCAACAAATTACTGAAATAAATGTTCCTGATATCTACATTGACTGTAGACACAATAATTTTATTAATAGTTTTATAATTTGTAAGAAGCAATATAGTTTCTCAAATGATAAAAGCTAATTTCTGAAGTACATTTCTAGAGATGCCTTTGCTATAAAATTCAATAAATGATGAATATGATCATTCAGTCATTCTACTATATTTAGCTATGTTTATTTTAATATGCAAATGTATTTCATTAAAGCTGCACCTGCTTTCATCACTGTATTCAAGGGTCTCATATTTCTTTTACATTCTCCTATTTATAGTGGCATATATGATATGTCCAACATTTTCTGGCCTAAAATATATGTGTTTCTGTAATGTCTCAAAATAGATTTCACTAAGAAAAGATTCTTTAAAATAATTGGATTTGTTAGAAAGTTTTCTTATACCATGTGCTAAGCCAATGCTCACAATTTTTAGTCAGGAAATGGCTGATATTCTAAATATTAGGTTTACTAAAATGTTTTCTAAATACTCTATTGTTACCTCAATTTACCAGTAAGTTAAGCATTTTTTGTAGTTTTCATCTTCTAAGTAAAAATGAAGAAACCAATGACTTCACAAGCTTATTAAAAAAAAAATATGATGCCAGTTTTTGGGATTTTCCTTCTAACAACCAAACAACCAGCAAGAAAAATCAAGCCCTTAAGATGCGCCAGGTACAAACACAGATCATGATTTCTTCATTCCTTAGTAAACCTTTTTCTGGATTTACTGTGACCAAAAATAAAGATCATCTCATTGTAGATGACCTTCCACATTAGCTAGGCTAGTATTGGGGCAACAATCATTTCCAGATATCAAAGAAAATAATTCAAATTTAACACTCCATTGCAATACGATTTGAGAACTCAAATCAACTTCTACATCATGATTATAGAGGCAGGATATCAGAGAGAGGCAAGAAGATCCAATGAATTTGATTCTAAAAGTGATGGTAAATGCAGGTTTTAAAATAATAATATATGGATGTAACTTTAGATTACTGGCTATGCATTATCGTTTATGTATTTTTATCTGTTTTTTACTTAATTAAATTTTCTATGACGAAGTAAAAGAAAAAATAAAAAATACGGGCAATAAACATAAGTAACTCTACTTACAAGATAAAGTGTGTATATTTTACATGTTTTTATTTTGCTTGGAAAAAAATTATAGCACACTATTAGTCTTAAATTGTTAGCAATAGTTGAATATAAAACATTCGAAGAACTTGGGAAATATAAGTATTAAATCTGTCACTCAAAAATAATCCACACATTATAATTGTATGTGAGATAATCATTACATGATACAGTGTTATATAAAGAAATATAGAAATTATTGTACAAAATTCCACCTTAAATAGCAAATGTACTGACATATTCAGAGAAGAGTAGCTACTGCTCAGTCTGATGGAGGGAGAAGATATTGGGGAAGTGAAGATTGTACAAGGTATTAGCAGAATATTTTTATGCTACCCCGATCTATGATGACATAAGGAGTTGGAGACTTTAATGATTAATCATTGAATTGAATTACTCTACTGCTTTTCACAAAGAAAATGCCTTTATCATCAGTAGGTTTTAGAACTCAAAGAACAAATTTCTATGCTAAAAAATATTGAGGATAAGTTTGGAAGTATCCACCATAAGGTGACTCAGACTAAACAATTAAGAAACTAGAATGAAATAAAGATTATTTTTCTCTAGGACATTCATGAAAAGGTTTATTGGTTTACATCAGAAATAAGCTGGTAAATGCTGAAAAAAGTGAATCTTAAAACAAAAAATGTTGCAGATTTTTAAATTTAATTTGAATCATTGACTCCCTCCACTTTCCTTTTGCATGTAAATGCAAAAAATAAAACATTTAAAAATCTTAACTCACTAATGCACAGTGTCAACCAAAAATAAAACAAGAAATCAATCCCTGATTTGTAAAACTTTTCAAATTTGGGATCATAAAGAGTCACAAATAAAATTTTAACAATCAGATCTCTTCTTTAGCATAGATAATATGCTGAAAATCCAGTGACTCAGCATGAAGTCAGAGACCAATCTTTGAAGAACCTTAATAGGAAGGTCAGCTTGAGACCGGAAGCAAAGAGTGTGCTTAATAAAGAAATATCCTTTGGGAATCCTCAAGCAGAGACTTGATGAAAATAGTGCATTTTAGAGTATGTGTATCTTTTACATATGATTTAGACTACATGGCAGAATATCTCGTCACTGGATCCAGATGACTTAGTAGGAGAAAGTTAAACTGGTGACCTTGCACAGGCCTCCCTCACTCAAAACACAGTCAAGTGCAAGTCATGTCATCATTTCTCTGATGTCATGGTACTGTTTGAAAATGAAGGATGGACACGTGGCTAGATGACAAGAAAGGTTTCTTCCATCTCTATAAAGTCTATAGACTATAAAGTCTATAAAGACTTGTTTATGGTTTTCAAAGACTAAGATACTGTTTCAGCAGAAGTACTGGAAGGTTTTACATATGACAAACCATTTGAGAACCTGCAGTTTCAAATGTCATCTTCTTGGCATGTGGGACACCTGTTTATACAGTTTGGGTCATGTGTAACCATGAAACCAATTTTTACAAAATAAATCCTATACTGTCACCCCCATAGTAATGGTGGTATTATGGTAGAGAAAAAGCAAAAAGGTGCTAAGAATTATCAAGCCTTTATAGCATCCCATAATGATATCGACATTCCCCATAAGAATTCTTGAACTAAGGACCAACTAGCTGAAATATTCACTAGTAATTAAACTAGATTTATTTAACAATAAACTCCATCTCTTGACTCCAGGAACTTTTTATCCCTGGAATTTTCTCCTTCCTTATCACTACCTCTTAGCTACCTTGGTTTCCTTCAAGTCTCAGCAAAAATTCCACATTTTATGGAGTGCTTTCTTCTCAATATCATTTAATTCTAGCACTCTTCTTCTTTTGATTATTTAAAATTTGTGCTGTATGTAGCTTATCTGTCCACGGGCAGAAGTGTATTGGAGCTACTTCGATAGACTAGGGAGAAATGATTGATAATCCACAATCAGGACTTGATTTATCATTTTATTTACTGTCTAGACATAAGAAGAAATTAATAATGCAGATTAAACAGAAAATATGTGTGTGAATTTTTTTTCTGAGACGACCATTCTGAAACATTTACCAGCTTACTCCAGTATTTCTCTGTAATTATTATTTAAACTCAGAAATAGATCAGTAGAAGGTTTTAATGTATGTGTAGAGACTGGCATCATCATCATCATCATCATAAAGTTATATGACAATGTATAATAATGAAGACAATTATAAACTTAATAGTTTGCAAAGTGTTCTAAATTTATTCCCTCATTTGAAGCTCATCATCTTTCTATATATTTGCTAGCTTGTAATCTTGTATTATACTATGAACTGCTTTAGAGCAGGGATTGTCTTTTACCTTTCTTTGTAATCTCAGAATTTAGCATATTGCTGTCATATTCAAGGTACTTAATATATGTTTATTGACAGCTTTACTGAACTAGAATGCAAAAAGAAATTGTACTAACTGAGAGGACAGAGCAAATATTCTCCTTGGAAAGATGAATAAAGAAATGGATAATGATATTGAGGTATTGGGAAACATAATTTTATGAGACACTAGGTTATTTTTCGTGGTGACACAGGCATTTATTTCAAGCAAATAATTTAAAGCAGGGACGGGGAAACTTTTCATGTTGGAAGGTCACCTTAATATTTTGGTGTAATCAAATAGGTTGAAAGAAACTTCAATTAGACATACTGAAAATGCAGATTATTTTTAAAAATTCTAACTATTATGTGGTTGATAATCTCAAAAAATGAAAGCTGTTTCTTAATTTTAAAGTTAGCTAACTTTATTATGACCTTGTTGCATCTTCTTTCTGTTGGAAAACATTTGAATATTTTCTTTCAGCATGGAAGTTCGCAGGTTAGTTGTTCCTCTAGACAGGTGTCAGTCTTTTGTGACATTAAGGTTGTCCATTTTGGAGAGTTAGAAGAATGTATATTCAAAGCAATAAATGGCAAAAAAAAAAGCAAGAAAGCATTTCTGGGGGTTGCCAAAGGCATGGATATTTTACTCTATTTTTTGGTATTTCAACGGGATCTTTCTTAGAATAAGTGGCTGTAAAATGTCATCTACTGAGAGTTCCATCGATTCCATATATAGTTCTTTAGATGTCTTGGTGATATCACCTAGTTGTGGCTGAAATGACAATTTGACTGTGATGTCATGATTCTCAAAATCAGTGAACTTTTCATTATATTCTCCATTTAATAAGTCTAAAAATGCTTCGTATTGTCCAAATAATTTACATATATCATCTTACTCATCAATGGTCCTTCTTAATTCAGAAAATTGATTGACCAAAATTTCCTTTTGAAGAAGTGTATTGAAAATAAAGATAACATTTTTTTTTAAATGCTTGGGATTTTTTTGGCCATATATCATATATGGACTTAGTTTTATCTTCCAAAAAAAATTCAAGTCATTTTGATTTTACATGGTGTTACACAGAAATGTAGATTTCCAATAGTAATCTTTCAGTAATTCACTTAATTCTGTTCTTCATAAAATTAAAGATCTGTTCTTGCAGAAATGAAATTTTGACTAACAGCTGTCCCTGTGATAGTCAAAGTACTTTAGAATGATATGGCAAATTCATAGGGAAAATTCACCATTCAACTTCAGCATTTTATGAAACTGATGATGCTGTGTTTCATTTGCACAAATATAGTTAGAAGTATTTTGTATCACCCAGGAAACTTTCATAGCACAAAGGGCCAACTATGAATATGCCAATGTAATTCAGAATCACAGTGTAAGCCACACTCAATATAGAAGGTAGAAGGAAAACATTTATTCAGACACAAAAGTAAAATACAACATAGTAACCAAGAAGTTAATACATATTAATACTGTATGGGACAAAATCATTTACAATCCTCTCCTGCCTGACCCGCTGGGGTCTTCCCACAAACAAACACTCATGAGCCTAGCTGTGCCTGCCTGCACATGTCCTCTCTCCTCTGCACTCAACCACTCTCTCCAACTTCCTCCCAGTTCTGTTTCACCTTTCCTGTTCTACCTGTTCAACAAGTTCTTCCCAGCACATGTGACTTAGGCTTCCGTGTGATTTAAGCAGGTCACATGGGTCTATTAAGGAATGGGAAAGATCTTCACATTTAAATTACCCTTATGTACTTATATCTTATTTCAAAAGGTTACTTAAAATAATAGCTTTAGCAAAAATATTTTTCTGATCCAAGATAAATGAAAAAAGATGAGAGCATCTAGATCTGTTAATACTTTTACTTTTAAATCTGTGCAACAATTGTTTCATGTTTTCCTGTCATGAAAGATGCACTGTCCATATATATGCTCATTAAATTTATGAAACTCAGTTCAACTTCACGATATTTGTCTTGAAGTTGTTGAAGATACTTATTCCCTGTCTTCTGCTTGTGAGTTCCCAAAGCTAATAACTTTTCATAGCAAAGGTAATGGTCTGTTAGGACCCAAATGAAATATTAAACCTGTGCTGAGTCAGTAGCATCAGTTCATTCATTCAAAATGATTGACTTTTATGTATTTTTCTTTTTAAGTATTGCATGAAATTTAATATTAATTTGAAGGCTAGTTCTTGCTGTCAATCAGCTATGGTTCTCCTTTAAAAAGGCAGTTGTCTGTACTTCTAAATGTTATAAGGGTCTAAGCATCCTACAACTTGGACAATGAATTGTTTCTCAATTTTTACATCACTGCATGGCTTCCTTTTTTCCTCTTGAGTACTTAAGGTATTTTGTTAGTTATTGAAGCGGCATCATTTCCAGGTCTTATTCATGTTTTAATAATTGTTTTTGCTTTTGCTTTTTGTCTTTTAATTTATGCAATGCAATTTTTGTCCTTTTCCATCTAATTTAAAATATTTGTTATCTTTATGAGTGTTATAATGCTGCTGATCATTGAATTTCTGTAATTTTGATACTGCAGTACCACAAAGTAAGCAAATCATGTTAACTTTAACAGAAACAAGATGAAATTGCAATCTCATATTCTAATTAAAAATCTGTCTACTTCCTTCAGCATTCTATTGATCTTCTTTGACAGGATGTACAGAATTAAAAAAAAACAAAACAAGCAAAACAATTGAGTTGTAAAGTTGTTCACAAATTTCACTTCAAACAGAAGCATCGTGCACCATTTTCAAAAGCTGATAACTGACTTGTGTACTCAACCCCCACAAACTCTAGCTAACCAGCCTCATGTGGAATTGTTCCCAGTCAGGCAAGGAAAGTTAGAATAAAATAATGAGGAAAAGAGCTGTCAATTTAGGCATTAAGGCTTTTAAATATTCTAATTGTACTGGTCAATCTGGAAAGATTTTTTTCATTTAAACTTATTTTATTCTTTGGAGTTTTAAATACGTTCATTTTAAAAACAAAATAAAATACAAAAAAACAATATGTCAATAAAAAATAAAAAGATTTGCTCTGTAAAATTTGGATTCAGTCTAAAGGTCACACTTAAGGACCTAAAAGACAACATGGGGCCTTAAGGCTACATGTTCCCCACCCCTAGTTTAATGAAAAACAAGTAAAACATCTCTAATTTTTGCATCAAAAACCATTATAGAAGTTAAATAGGTAAAGAACCTTTCTCAATACTTTGACAATATCTCCTGAATTATGTTAAAAATTTTCAGTATATTCAATTTTTCAATGCAAAGAATGGGAAAAAGTTGAAGTGTGTGTGTGTGTGTGTGTGTGTGTGTTGGAAAAATGACTTGAGAGACAAAAATAAAAATGTCTAATGTTTACGAATTGTACAAAATCTTCATACTCTATAGATCCCAATTTTCTGTATTATTTTTAAGTTTCAATGTGTTTGAAGTTTAGAGCACTAAGCAACATCACAAAACAAAGTCTTACCATAAATATCAAAATTCAGTTAAGTAATAAATACATGTGGTATCAAAATAGCACCTGCAAACAATATGTATTAAATTAACATCAAGTTATAAAATATTAAACTCAGTTCTGAATACATGATTTATTTATGAACCTATGAGGTGCTGCTCATGGTGATAGAAAACGGGAATAAAAAGCGAAAATATTTTTAAAAATCAAGGAAAAATCTCAAGGATCTTCAGGGTCACCGGAAGAAAAAAATTCAGGAGACTTAAGGAACAAACTATTTCCATACTAGACATATATAGATTTAAATCCCATGAGAATTGGTGTAAACACCTGTATTGCTTTTCTTTACTTTACTTTTCTGTGTTTAAAAACAAAGATTCTTAAGCAAAATCTGGAAGAGTGTGAAGAACCCTCCACCAAAACACAGTTTTTCTAAGTAGGATTCAGTGAGAGAATCAAGATAATACTCAGATTACTATCATACTACTGTAAAACTCTATATCAGGAAAAATGAAAAAAAGATGTTGGTATGTTGTCTATTTTTTCATTTTTTTTTTTTTTGCAAAATGCAATGAAATTATCGACTTTTTAAACTATTTGACTTTTTTGTTTTATTTTGTTTTGTCTGGATGTAGGGATAAATTAAACAAGAGGGGGTAAAGCAAGCTTAATTGTTGCAAGAAATTTAAAAACAAAGTAGTTTACTTAATGACCCAAATCCCCTCACAGTAAGGAAGGCCTATCAGTTTAATACTAATATGCTATTGGTGTACTTGGACTACAGTGAATACTGGGGAACTATATTCTCTGAAGAATGAAAAATGATTATCACTTGTAAGTCAGTTGGAATGGTTAGGAGGGAGCAGATTAACATTTAACAATGGAGAACCTTCAAAGAATTTAAATGAAGATTATTATCAGACAACTGAATGATAGAAAACGTAGTTATTAGTTATATAGCAAAAGTAAAGGATATTAGGAATGAATCACATATAATCTTTTGCTAACTTGTCAATATTAGATGAATATAAATAATGTGGCCAAGATGTTGGGTGAACTCCCTGTGACAAATCGGATTAAAGTCAATGGGATGAGTGGCATAGATTAAGTCGGAAAGGATGGACTGTGGTCTATATGAATAGAAGCAATATCCACATAGAGAGGAGTAGAGATGCATTTGATTTTAGATCACACAATTTTAATAAGATGTTCCAAAACAAATAGCATTAAATGAAAAATATATGAATAAGTATAATATACCATAATCAATTTGTTAAAAACATAAAAAGCACAAAATTTAATTTCCCCAGAGGATATAAATGTAATCAAAGAGTAATATTAATGTTAAGTAAAACTTTATTCACAAAGCATTCTGAAAACAGATAATAGAAACTTGTGAGATATGTAATTATATCAATTCACTGAACAAAAAGAATTAGAATTAAAAAATACTCCCACACTAGCTCTAATTTTCTACTTTTTCCCCTACTTAGACCTCCTGCTTTGTGGAATACTAGAAACCTGCTCAAGTTGTGGATTTGGCCTACATTTTTGTCTTCTTGCCATGTGAAAATTATATAGGGCCATAGCTACAGTGTAATTTGTAACACATCTCCCTACATTTATATGGAATAAACTATGTATCACAAGGTCTCATCCCTTTTCCCATGTAATTATTGAATATCTCATGTTTTAGCTTTAAGTAATGTGAATTTTTTCCTCTATTAATTGATGGTTATTAGGGGTACACAAGACTACTGCTGAGTGATGGATAAGAGAAGCCATATTGACTATGTATCAAATTAGATTCTATATGCTCAAATAACAGAGATGAGTTAGTTTGGAAGGGTATGACATTGTCATGAAATTATCTACTATTAGTTCAGATGTTTGTCTAGGTTTTTACATCTTTTTAGCTTCATATAGGTGTCACTGCTGTGGTCAAATAATTTGAAACCATTGATTCTAGTCAAAAACCATTCTAAAGTTGTTTTTCTTTTTCTTTTTTGTTTTTTGTTCTTTTTTTTACTTCAATAAAGTTTAATGGGCACAGCTAGGTGGTGCAGTGAATAGAGCACCAGTGCAGGAGTCAGAAGGACTTGAGTTCAAATTTCAACTCAGACACTTGATACTCACTAGTTAGTTGTGTGACCTTGGGCAAATCACTTAACACCAATTACCTCATCCTGGGACATCTTCAGTCATCCTGGTAATATCTGGTCAATGGATTCAGATGGCTCTGGAGGATAAGTGAGACTGGTGACCTGCACAGCCCTCCCTCCCTCAAAACAAAGTCAAGTGCAAGTTATGTCATTTTTTCTCTGATGGCATGGTCTTCTTCGGCAACAAAGGATGAACACACACATATATTCAAATATTATCACCATAAGAAACAAACTTTTGTATAATGTTCTTGTTGATTTCTTCTTCCCAACAATGTGGAAATGTCTCTTAACATTAGAATTGGATAAGAAAAATTTGAATTTGCATAAAGGTAGTATATGGGAGGCAAGGCACATCATTTTCTATATTTTGAATAACTTGAAAGATAATTTTATGAGGTTTTTGGAGTGACTTTCACTCATTTATTAGGCAATCAAATGAATATAAGTATTCTTGAAGAATAAAAATTCATAACATTTCTCTTAATCAGTATTTATCTCTTTAAAAGGGAGATACTTAATTTCATAATTCAATAATTAAAAAGAAAAGGCCCTCTCTGTAAACTCTTCTACCTTGGAATTCTCCAGGTTATCAAATTAATTTTCCTTTAACTTTCCTGTATCATTTTTATCCCCCATGGATGATGTTTTCCCACGTAACACAAAAGGGATTTTTAATAATCACATTATGTTACAATAAGATTGTAACATACTTTGATTATAAAGTGCTTTGCAGGAACAGATTAGGGAATTAAAATCTTTTATATAGTATACTTGAAATCTTAGGTAAACATGGTTGTGATTGCATTGAGTGAAAACCTGAAAATCAAGAAAACTGATTTGTGACTGACAGAGCATGGAACTTGTCCATTCAACCGTTGACATGTTATAGAAAATCAAATTTATTCCCTAAACTTCTATTGCTATAGGTCAAATCAAAAGAAAATTTAATCAAACAATTAAGTTACATCATTGGCACCATAGGAAAAATATTTAAATAGTGAAATTATAGAAAATATGGTTTAAAAGGGAGGCACAAGTGCATGGCATATAATATAACACAATCCAGTGTGCAATAGAATATCAGAATTATAAAGCTTAAAATACTATTGAGAGGCAAACAATATGATAGCACTCTATAAATTTTTTTCTATCTTATTTTGCTTTCCTTCAAGTACTTTATGATGAGTGTTTTGTGTTTTCTTTTTGAGGGACCATTAAGATCTCATATAATTTACTTTGGAACACTAGCATTATAACTTTGGAACAAAGATATATATCTATATCTATAGATATATATCTATATATCTATATATATAGATAGATAGATAGATATAGATATATATGTCTGTATATAGATAGATATAGGTATATAGATATATAGGTATATAGGTATATGGATATAGATATAGATATATTTGGAGGCAATGAATATTTGCTCTGAATAGTAACCAAGTAGTTTGAAATTCCAAACCTGATGTCTTCCAGAAGTGTCAAATAATATATTTCTTAAATATAAATAATTTATATTTCCATCTAGGTATAGATATTGACTTTTCTAAAATTTTCGTATTGTTGATAGTCACGAAAGCTAAAATGATTCCATTTTGTCTGTATTTCCTATCCCTTGGCTCTGACCTTTATATTGCTGATCCCAGGCTGCCTACTACCTTACTTACTACTGGAATAGTAAAAATACTACTACCGGCAGAGTTACGAGACATACCTAGTCTGTAGAAAAGTCTTCCCCATTACTAGCGTAAATCAGAGAAGCAAGAACAGAAAATTCCCACTAAAAGGAAACCCAGGAAAGATAACCTTGTTAGAATGTAAAAAGGTTTAGAAGGCTTGATTATATTTTCTGAAGAAATGTCCCCTGTATCATTTGTCATTTTACTTTTCCATCGGTTTGGTCAATATGATAGCAGTGTGATGTTATCTCAGAATTGTTTTAATTTGTATTTCTTGAATCAGTAATGATTTAGAGCAATTTTTTATGTGACTACTAATAGTTTGCATTTCTTCTTCTGAAAACTCCCTATTCATATTCTTTAACCATTTGTTGGCTAACGAATGCTTCTTATCATCATATTTTGTCTCAGTTAAATACATATTTAATAAACGAAGGTTTTTTTCCGAGAAATTCGCTATAAATCATAAACCACAACTTGTTTAACCAATCTTCAATTGATGGGCATCTCCATAATTTCCATTTCTTTACCATCGCATGATTGAAAGTACTTATCACATTCCCTGGCACATTGCAAACATCATATAAAATTTTTATTATAAGTGTAAGTACTCCTTATTGGTGTTGAATGCTATCCATATAAATTACAAATGTGATTTTTAAAAAATTTAAGATTTTTGTGTAAAGTTATTCAAAAATACATTTGACATATACCTTACTGACAATATATTTTGTTTGATATTTTAAATATATTATATCATTGCATTTCTAAAAATATTATATATTTTGAAGATTTAGAAATCATTGTATCAGTAATGCTGTTAGAAAATTAAATTTTATTTTAATATGAAAGATGTTAGATTGGGAATGAAGCTCTTACAGTAAGGTGCTACAAACTTTAGAAAACTCAAATATTTAATTGGTATATTTTCTTAAATGTATATAATATTAATAACTTAGTGTTGAGGAAAAGTAGTATAGACTTCTTAGGTTATGCTTATCTGTGAAGTTATTGGGTACTTTCTACTTGGACAATGTGATAGGATGTTATCTGCTTTGGTGACCACATTTAAAATTCTAAAGCACTGAAGTCTGAGAAACTAAGACCATACCCAGCCAAAGTGTGGAAATGTATAAAATTTCTTATGGTGAGGATTGATTTTCATCTGAGACTACTGCAATATCATTTATGAAAATTTTACTATTATAACTGTTAATAAATAGTATGTAATGAAGTGAAATCTTTGAACTTACTTAGAAATGATAGACCTAAGATTCAATGATTTCATTTTGTCTTTTACAGAAATTGTCAATAGTCTGGAGAATCAATATAGCCAGTAATTCTGGAAGTTTTGAGCCAACTAGTATTTGTTCAGTATAAGTACAAAATTCCAAATATTGCTATTCTTAATTTGTAAAAAAATGAAAAATTAAATGTCTGTATTTGCTCATTTGTAACTGTTATGGAAACATAGAAAAAACTAACAGCTTTTCTCCTTAAACTGTAACTAGTGAAATATTACTTTTCCTTCTAAAAATCTCTTGATATTATAATTTTTGCTATTGTAACTTTTGATTTCAGGTATGATTGTCTGAATTGTCATAAAGCCACATTCTACGATTCAAGGGTAATGCCACGTGTTGCCCGAAGGGAACGTGGTCTGAAAACTGCTAGCAGTACATATTTGTTTCTGGGAAAAAATACCTAGGTTTGGTAAAGATAGGAGTCTCCTGACACAGTTTCCCAATGTTACCATTTCTTTTCTGAACAAGAAAATTTCCCTTCTGGTTAATTTTGAGCCTGTCTTCTGATTCCCTATGCATAGTGGGAAACTTTGCTTCATGATTGACTCTTAACTATGACTTTGAAGTGAAATCAATCAGAGGTGTGTGAGTTCGTTCCTCCTCTGCCCTCCCATTTTAGCTTGTGTGAGATCAGTCATAACCCTTGAAGGCATAGTATTTATATTGTCATTACCATCAACCTCTATTTTCCTTTCCTAGCAAATTTTTATAATCAAGAAAAGTGGACAGTGGAAGATTATCACTGAAATATTAAGTCTATCAGTAAATAGAGCAACAATAATACACCTGAATTAATATAATAGGATGAAAGGATGAAAGCTCTTACCATTGTTAATCTTATTAGTGATCAAATAAGGATCTGTTCAATCCCATGTAACTAGGAAAATGAGTTTTAATACCCTTGATAATAGGGATACATTCAAATATAAGATTGCAGTATGTTGAATTGAAAATAAATTTTTAATTTTTTTTATTGAGATTTTAAGTTAGATTTGTTATTCCCTTTTACTGTAAGTTTTGCTCAGGTAACCCCCGATTGCTTTGGTCACAATTCTAATTTTGTACTTCAACCTCATATTGATAATTGTATTTTACAGTGTCTGCACCCATATTTTCTAACTTAACCTAAATGTCAAGTTGCTTCAATCAAAGCTTCTGCAGACTAATCCTAAGGGACTTGTGGTCTACTACCACTACCTGAGAACTAATTTCATCTCCCAAGGATGTTGTAATGGGGAGACACTGAGATGGCATTTATTCTACCTCCTAATTGAAACACCAACTGCCAATCAGGATTGCCTTACCGTTGTCTTGGGACCTAAATAATATTTTGTTTGTGGGTAAGGACATTGCAGAAGGGGGCATCCACGCAGTAGTAATTGTTAAAAAGGGTTTTTTTTTTGTTTGTTTTTTTAACTTTTTTTTCCAATGAGAAGATGTACCTATGGTGCTTGAGATTTTGCTTTGTCTTCCTATTTATCATCTGTCTTCTCTCATTCAGTAACTTTGACTACAGAGGACCCAGTGACTCAATTAATTGGCTACTGGTAGCTAATAATTTTATTGTGCTCAGCCCATTTTTATTTCTACTATGATCACATTAATGCATCTTATTCCTTCAGAATTACATGGGAATAATATATATATATATATATATATATATATATATATATATATATATATATATATATATATATTCTCAAAAATGGGAGATGAGATAAAGACATAAATTTAAAAAAGTAATGTAGTAACCTTTGGTAAAACAAAAAGATTATTTTTTTCTAAGAAGTTTGTGTACATATGAGAGTGTGTGTGAAGTATCAATCAATGTATATGTACATACCATGCATCACACACAATTGGCTCCTATTTTTTTTAACTTTCTATGTCTTAGGATTATTTTTTTCTTTTAATGATAAAGTTTCATAATACTGAGCTCATTTCTGCATAAGCACTCTATTTAAAAAATACTTATTTTTAATTCATTAAATAAAACATTTACATAACATAGTATTATGAAAAAAGATAATTTCAAATGAAACTATAAATCTATTATGTAAAATGTGCTATTCCTTTTAAATATTTAATTAAGTTGTTATGTAAATTTCCCCATTTTTCCATCTCTCACCCACTACCTTAGAGATGGCTATCAATAAATACAAATGTGTGTATTTGATGTGTAACTATATATATGGACCTCACAACAATCTTGGAAGGTGGGTGCTACTATAATCTTTTCTACTAATTAGGAAATTGAGAACAACTGAGGTGAGGAATATGCTTAAGGTAACCCAGACAATGAATTTCTAAGACATAATTTTAACTCAGGTATTCCTGATCTATATATTTTCTAGTATATTATCTTTATGCAAATGTATTTTGCTTTAAGCTCAGGTCTACCACAATTATTCAAATAGTAAAACACCTACCTTCTCATATATCATATTTTGATTTAGTTTTAGGATGAGAGAAGACAAAATCAAATCTGAATTTAATATCACTGAAAATAACATTCAAAACCTCAGTTTTATCACAGACCATTAGCTGCCAGTAAAATTAAAAGCTCATTATGATCAATTAGTTTATTTTCACAGATTCTTGGTTGCCTTTCTATATGTCCTCAAACTTACTTTGTTGTTGCTGTTGTTGTTGTTGTTGTTCTTTTAAAATCACCCAGTGAAACAAATCAATTCTTTTGTGTTCTTTACCTAACCCCACCTGGATACTAAAAGGATGTAGACAAAGGTCACTTCTTATCTTTCCCTGTGCTTTTCAATTTTTGAGAATTGAGAAGGTCTCCTTATGGCAAGATCACATTCCCTTGGAAATAAGAAGGTCCTAAATTTTGAAATATGGCCCTCAAATGATGATTCAAAGACAGAGTACCATATGTTTAAAACTGCTGGTAGACCACATGCACCACAACCAAGGAAGCATGGAGTACATGCAGTGGAGCCTAGGAAGTGAACAGCACAGCCTAATATGGCAGGGACAGGACCCTGAACAGACTTCAGAGAACCACTGGTAGCACCAGTTCCCAGATTGCTCAACCCGCAAATGCCACAGACAGGTTCGAATGTCAGTGGGAGGGCTCAGTCATGCAAGAGACAGGAGCATGATCTGGACCCAGTCAGTAGCCACTGTAGCTGTAGTTTCCATTTTTGGAGCCATACTCTTGGAGCCCTTGGGTGAAGTGAGCACCTGATCTGAGTCTCAGGCTTGAGTGATAGCCCTGGGAGACCTCCTTCTAAAGCCTCTGGGGGAATTGCGCAGCTGATCTGAATGTCAGTCCTGAGCTCAGTCTTGACAAAGAACTCAAAAATCAAGTAAATGGCTGGGAAAATGCCCCCAAAAGGGAAAAAGATTAAGATTATAAAAGGTGAGCATGTATTTACTTCAATCATTTCAAATGAGGAGGAACAATGTAGGTCTTCAGAGGAAGACCTAAAAGTCAATGCTCCTACATACAAAGCCTCCAAAATCAATATGCAATGGTCTCAGGTCATGGAAGATCTCAAAAAGGACTTTGAAAATAAAGCAAGAGACGAAGAGGAAAGATTGGGAAGAAAAATAAGAGCAATGCAAGAAAACCACGAAAAGGAAGTCAACAACCTGCTAAAGGAGTCCCAAAAAATGCTGAAGAAATTCACACCTTAAAAAAGAGACTAACTCAAATGGCAAAAGGGGCCCAAAAAGCCAATGAGGAGAAGAATATGTTAAAGAGCAGAATTAGCCAAATGGAAAAAGAGGTTCAAAAGCTCACTGAAGAAGGAAGTTGTTTAAAAATTAGAAAAGAGAAGATGGAAGCTAATGCTATTAGGAGAAACCAAGAAATTACAGAAGAAAACCAAAATCATGGAAAAATAAAGGACAATATTAAATACATTATTAGAAAGACAACTGACCTGGAAAATAGAAGAGACATCTTTAAAAGTATGGGACTGCCTGAAAGCCATGATCAAGAAAACGGCCTAGACATCATCTTTCATTAAATTATCAAGGAAGACTTCCTTGACATACTAGAACCAGAGGGCAAAAGAAATATTGAAAGAACCCACCAAACACCTCCTGAAGGAGATCCAGCAAAGAAACTCCTAGCAATACTGTAGCCAAATTCCAGAGTTTCCAGGTCAAGGAAAAAATACTGCAAGCAGCTAGAAAGAAACAATTCGAATATTGTGGAAATACAATCAGGATAACACAGGATCTGGCAGCTTCTACATTAAGGAATGGAAGGGCTTGTAATATGATATTTCAGAAGTCAAAGGAAGTAGGATTAAAACCAAGAATCACCTAGTCAGCAAAACTGAGTATAATACATCAAAGGAAAAAATTGTCATTCAATAAAATAGAGAACTTTCAAGCATTCTTGATGGAAAGACCAGAGATGAATACAAAATATGACTTTCTAACACAAGAATGAAGAGAAGCATGAAAAAGTAGACAGGAAAGAAAAATCATAAAGGGCTTTTTAAAGTAGAACTGTTTACATTCTTAAATGGAAAGTTAATATCTGTAACTCTTGAGACCTTTTCAATATTTAGGCAGTTGGAGGGATTATGCACACACATGTATATATATACACACATATAGATAAATAA